>CM021103.1:645862328-646331967 GCA_007115665.2 Sequoiadendron giganteum | reverse complement strand
ATAAGTGGGACTCATATGTCAATTGGATTGTATGAGTCCCATTAGGCTAAGCTTGGGACACATTTTTCAAGAAATGCTTATTTTGATGCCAAATTCATATCTAGGCCCCGAAGCTTAGGTGGGACCCATGTGCCCAAGGTCGTGTATGATTCCTAGATCACTAAATCTAGGCCATACAATCCAAAACCATTAAGTTATGATTGGTCAATTGATATATGTCAAGATTATCCTTGGAAAGATGCATTAATTAAGGCTTGTGGATGTAAAATAGGACCAAATAAGGTATAAAGAAGCCCAATTTTAGCAGGGGGGGCCCAAAAAAGTGTGAAAATGTAGAGTGATACATTTTCCTACACTACATTTAGCCCCCACTTTAGTGAGAGGAGGGACTTGCTTCAAACTCACACTAAAGTAGATAAACTCGCATCAAGAGGGATTCAACTGTACCAATGCTAGCAAGATAGGATGACAATAATCAAGAGGGTTGCACAAGCCCCAAATACTCATGCAACAAGAAGAATGACACAAAGAGAGTGAAAACAAAGAAAATCCTCTTGGTTCAACATGGAAGAGACCTAAATGTCTTGACACTTTGCATCATCCTCAAAAGGAAAGCACAAGACAAATGAAAAAAATAAAAGAAAATATTTTGGGTCAACATGGAAGAGACATGAATGTCTTTACGCCTTGCGTCATCCCCAAAACGAAAACACAAGATAAAGAAAAGATAAATATTTACAACATAGAGAAGAAAGTAGATAAAAATAGAGGAATGTCACAAAGAGAGACATCAAATATAATGGTATGGGGGATCACATTATGCACATGAAATCATGCATAAAACATGAAAAAGAAGAAAAACTAGTACGACACATTGGGTAAACCTATTAGTAGGTCGTTTGCATCCCAGTCATGTTCATTGTATACAAAAGATGGAAAACTAGCTAAAGGAACCATAGTGAGTGCAATACTAAGACAAAGCTATCTAATTCTTGCCCCATTGCATTCAAGACAAGAATGAGCTAAGGTATGTGATGGGAAAGACCTTATTGCATTTTGAAATGATTTTCAATGAATATAAAGCATGTAATAGTGAGAATATTATGATCCTACAATTATTACATGGCAAGGAGAAAAAGGAAATTCTCTAAGGGATTATTTCTATGATATCAAACTTTTTAAATATTTTTTTTAATTCACAGCACTCATCAGTACTATGTCCAAGAACTCGATGGTATTTACAATGTGATTTGTTTGTATTCTTAGGGTTTGGGTGTCAATTTTCTCTTATAAGTGGTAATATAATAAGTTCTTGGCTTAGAAGTATGTGTAAATTTCTTTCAATTGCAGATGGTGGACAAGGGAATTGTATTTTCTTGAGTTTGTAAGTCCTTCATTGCTAGCTAGATTCACCAATTTCTTGAGTAGATGTTGAGGAGGAGGATCTAAGACAATCCTATCATCCTTATCATCATTATGAGGCATTGATTGTTATTTAGGAAGGAGGACACTTATTTCAAGAGGAGGATCTTGATATCCTAGCCCTTTCATATCTTCAGTTGGTATTTTCTCTAAGAGTTGATGAATTTCATGTTTTCTTGTTGTATCACATCCATATGTCTCTTCAAGGTTAATAGGAGTTTTGGTCACTTTGTTCACATAGAATGGTTGAATTTTTGCGTGACTAGAGGAACTAGGTTCATCTATTGTAGGGAACTTAGGCTCATCTTGTGTTTCAATTTCAAGATGTAAACGACCAAACATCTCAAGTGGTGGGATGAAGGGAGGTGTTGTTGTTTCAATGAAGGATAAAAGGATGCAATATTCTCAAGGTTAAGGCAATCGTTTATGAATTTTTTCATGTTTTCATCATCTTCTCCAATGATTTCAACATCATGAGGAGGACATGCATTAGGAGTCTAGTGAGCATGAGTAAGTTCAAATTCATTAGGATCATTTCCAAAAGCACAGCTTGACACATCCACTAATGATTTCAAGGATATCCAAAACTTACCAAAGCACATATCCTTGATGCAATGCAATGTAATAACCTAGCATGAAAAGTGTAAATGTAATTTTGAAATTATTTAATGAATCAAATCAAGATAGATGCAATGAAATAAATGAAATAGAAACTCACTAAACTAAAACAAATAACTAACAGTCGTAAACAAAATTGGGAAAAAACACCTATACTGGGACTAAATCCCCCAGAGGGGCGTATGAGTCCCAGATTAGGGTTTTTGCATAAATTTAAAAAAAATCTGAGTGAATGTTAGGTTTTCTAGGTTGTATGATGTCTTGACTAAGTGCAGTTGCACTTTTCAAATGAAATTTCATGATGCAAGATATAAAAATGCAACCTATATGCACTTTCACTAATGCAAGATTTAGAAACCCTATATGCAAATTAACTAATGAAAAGTTAGTGAAAGCTAGATCTAGAACTATAATTCACTCCAAATTAGAAAATAAGGTATTCTAAAGGCTAGATTTACCGAAATGAAACCTCGAAAATGTGGTTCTAATCTTTTAGGAGATAGAATAACCAATTTACTATAAGTTTCACTCAAGGAAACCTTGGAGATATCAATCCAAGGGTGGAATGAAGGAAAGAGCTCTGCAATAAGGTGTCCTAGGGTGCTATTTAAGACTAAAAGGGGGTTCACCACCAAGCTAGGGCTTGGAAAGATAAGAAATGTAAATGATATGCAAAACTTAAGTAAATGACCTAGAAATGAACTCAAATCAGAATAATAAACTAAGAAAGGATAGAGATGCACCTGAAAACTATAGAAGCTTGAATGAGGATCTAAAATCATATAAATATTGAATTTTAATGCACACTAGGACTCATATGCCAAATTGGGCTATTTAGTCCTAGTTTAGGGTTTCTTATAGAAACTAGAATCTGGAACTAGTAACTCAAGATCTACTAGAAATGTCTGAAATTAGGTATATTGGGACTCATACGCCACAAGTGTGAATTTAGTCCTAGTATCAAGGTTGATCTAAAACTCTGATATTCTCTTAGGTTCTCCTATAGCTTCTTTCCTACCAAATATTTCAATCTGAATCACTAAATTACAACCTATAGGTGACTTTCTGTGATCTTGCAATATAGATGACAACTTTAACAACTTGAAAAATTTCTCCAAACTTTCTCTTCAATGGATCTTCAACCTAAATCACCTATATTTGTAAATCACTCATCAAAGAGATTGGAAAGTATTGGTTTTTTAGTGGATAGGGGTTTTCCTTGGTCAAACCCTGTTTTGGTAATCAAACCTTGAAATGAATAGAAATAGAATGGAGGAATGATGAATGAACAAATATGCAATGTTGCAACTCACCAAACCCTTGAACAAAAGGTTGAAGTCTTGTATGCAATGTCTAGAATGAATGTGGATCTTGACTCTTGCTTGAATAATATAGATCTTGACTTGAATGCTTGCTTGAATCATAAAACCCTACATCACAAATGTTAGCTCAAAAACAAACATGATGCATGATGACTTTGACATGATGCTTGATACTTGAACAATGCTCCAAAATTATTGATAATAACTCTTGAATTCTCTTGAAGGATTTATAAATTTCTCAATTTAATGCTCATAAGATCACTTAAATTTCTAGGAGAAAATATGTGAAATAACCTTGTATTTATACTTGTTTATGTCAAATTTCCCGAAATTACACTACAAGCCGACATCAAATCTAGGAGAAAAAAATCCCACCAAGAATTTAAATTCAAATTAGGTCTAAGCAAAGCGGGACTCATACGCCAGTTGGGGCATATGATTCCCATTAGGCTAAGCTTGGGACATATTTTTCAAGAAATGCTTAGTTTGATGCTAAATTTAGATCTAGGCCCCAAAACTTAGGTGGGACCCATACATCCAAGGTGGCATATGAGCACCAGATCACTAATCTAGTCCATATAATCCAAAACCATTAAGTTTTGATTGGTCCATTGATATATGTTAGGATTATCTTTGGAAAGATGCATTAACTAAGGCTTGTGGATGCAAAATAGGACCAAATAAGGCATAAAGAAGCCCAATTTTGGTAGGGAGGGCCCAAACAAGTGTGAAAATGTAGAAGGATACATTTTCCTACACTATAGCTTCAAACACATATTGTCCAATGGTCTCATCCAGTTCCATTTATTATCAAATAAATTTTATGCAAGAAAATTTGAGATGTGATATTTTTTCCCCAAATAGATAACTTCAATATCTAGTGCATGGAAAGAAAAAAAAAATTGATGTATATTTTACTCGTGATAACATTTTAAAGTCAAAATTAGCATAATTTGGTATTTTTCACTTGACATCAAATTTTGTCAATTTTTAATCATTTTCAAAAAATAAATTATACCCTTTTGAAGAGGATTCTCTCCTCTAGTGCATCATATATTTTTCAAATTTCTTTTATATGTTTCAATTTTATTTTTTTAAATTAATCAACCATATTTTTTATTATAACAACCTACTTGCATTATTTTAAAAAACTAATCAAAATATCAATATAAATATATATGGATTCCTGACTCTAATCTCTACAAAAGGGATATTTTAGTTTTTTGAAAAAAAAATCATTTTGATTGAAGAAATATCATGTTCAAGTTGAAAGATTCAAAAAAAATTGGAAAAAGATGAGGTGGCTGCCAACATAGATTCCACATAAATGGTTTTGACCAAAATATTTTTGGTTGAAAGGCTTTCGGCAACTCTACATGTATATTGAACCACATTCAAAAAAATTTAAGGGGGAATTTTTATTGTATATTTTTGAGAAAAAGATTTTTGCCCAAAACTCTATGTTTCGCCTATAGGCCATGTAGTTTCAAGCAAATTGTTTCACTCCAAACTATTTAGGGAAAAATGGTTTTGCTCAAAACTATTTAGTTGGCAGAAAGTGTCACACGGGTTTGTACTTTTACCCATAGAAATGTGCAAATTGATTTGAAAAATTTACAAATGATATATTTTGACATGGACTAGATAAACTTGTTGTATCCTGCATGTGTTATATTTTTGAAGAAATTTACCCTACAATGAAGGTTGTATGGGTACTTGAAGTTGGGATATTTGCAATAGATGTCAACAAGAGAAACATGAACATTTATTTTCAACATTAAACAACATGAATTTTGGTCCACAACCACTAGAACCTGCAAACTTAACAAAAATTGAGGAAATTTTGATAGCGTGTGTGAATCTAATATTTCAAGTTACACATGCAACTAGAGGTTAGTATAAATATAAAGGACATACCATAATTTTTCCACAAGTAAAGGAAATAGCTAACATTTTTCCACATTGAATAAAAGATCTACCAATTATTATTGTTCAAAGGAAGGATCAACATGGAACAAATTATAATTTTATAGTCAATAGAGAGAGTATACAAAGAACTCAAATTTAAAATAGAACATGACAAGTTCTATAAAGATGTTCAAATTGATGAAAAGGCTCTTAGTGAAATTGCATCCAATTCTAAAGAAGAAAATATTTTTGACCAATTGAACTCTATGCATATGGAGTTTGATTTTGATACAAATAAAATGTATTTTTGGTTTCAATGATGTATATGGACGGAGGAAATATTATTGATCACACTACGTATCTATGGTCTCTAAAGCTAAAAATGTTTGAAGAGAGATGGAACTAATCCATGCATGGGTAAATAACCCTAATTTAGATCCTAGATAGCTACTTGATTGGAAATAGATTAGAGCATCTCCAGTGAATGAGTATGTCACAAGGGTTACTTGATATGGAATTGTCAACACTATTTCCAAATGGATAGTGTAAGTGGTTAGAAACATGAATAAGGAGAGTCTCTCTACATGAATTTGTTAAACATTTGTTTCAATATAGATATGATCATTTTGGATGACACCCACAATTTAGATATTACATGATGAATATGATTATGAGACATTATGCACAAATTTCATCAAAAAAAAAAATCAAAAAGAGCTTTCAAGATATTCCAATAACAATCAATGAGTTATGAGAGCATATGTAAAACATACTCACTCACATCTAGCAGATCTTTTGATGCAAACTTTGGTATGAAACTATGGGGTACATAAGGTATTATTAGGAAAAAAATTAAGCTAAATTAACTAACCTCTTGCATCAAATTGGAACACCAATAATTTTCTTCACTTTGGGTGCAGCGGGTATATTGGCCATATTTTTATGCACTAATATTGGGAACACAACCAACTAATCCACAAGAAGCACGAAAATGGTGATGAAAAAATATTATTGACTTCCCACATATTATGGCATATTTCATGCACCTAGGATATATAATGTTTTAAAAAGAACTATTATAAAAATGAATGAAAGTAAAAGATTATTGGTCTAGATATGAATGGCAACATAAAGGTTCATCACAGGCACACATGGATTGGTATGGTTAGAGGGAGCACCCAACATAGACAACCTTGATTAAGGAAATGATCATGAAATATAAAATTTTCATAAATACTTTGATGCTATTGTTCAAGTATGGAATCCATGAGGAGATCCACATCGATGAAGCATACAACTATGATAGTAATTCTCAACTGTATATTTATTTCAAAATAAATTATAATTAAAATCTTTTTATTTTAATTGATAAAGTATGCTATATTATAAATGATAGGTCCTAGAAAATTTTATAGAGCATCTATGTCTTCAAAATACACAAAACCTAAGTCAAATAGACTTGGAATGTTACTATGAAGAGTTACTCAATTTTTTTGAATGTCATACAATGTGTAAAGAGGATACTCTCCTACGTTAAAAAAAAAAGAGGAATCATGGTTTGTAGGTAGGGTAATCATACACTCAAATGCTTTGTACCAATAAAAAAAATTATATAAAGTAACAATTCACCTTTAGTTTGTAGGTACTATACACCATGGCCATTGCATCTAAATGGATCAAAAATATTTGAAGACCTGGCCACATGAAATAAAATATGCATTAACCTGCAAGAAATGATGATCAAGTAAATACACATGATTGTAACATACTTTAACTATGGAGACAAAATGTAGATTGGAAAATAATTCTTTCAAGACATGTTGTAATGAGTTATATTGCCAAAATTATGTGAAAAAAGCTTAGAAGAGTTAAAAAACATATCATCAAATGTTAATGTGACTTACAAACATTGAAAGCCTAGAATTAGCATCAAGAGTATAAAGGAGACTTCTAACAAAAACCCTAGTTGATAGAGACATTGGAGCACATGAAACATGTCATATTTTATTGGAGTTTCCATTGGTAGAAAGTAGTAGAGTGTTTGCCACATTAAATGTTTCAAGAGAGGTGTTCAAGACAGTAACAAAAAATGAAGTAAATGATGATGAAACAAACCTAAAATATTTTGTTGAAGGATATTTGAATAGACCATGTATGCAATGGTAATTTTTTCACTTATAGATACATCTAGATCGTGGACATATAATCCCAAATGGATAAGATATAACAAATGGAATAAGGACTATGGTAGCTATTATGATATTTTTTCCAAGATTTACCACCAACTACACATCAATCAAAACTGGGTTGACTTTTATTGGTTGGAGTTATTATTGTACAATCCATTTCATAATATAAAAAGAGATATCAAACTTGATGATGCTAAAATTACATCAAATTGGGAATCACTCAATTATAATTCATGGAATTTGAAGATGAGGAAATTTTACCTAATGATCAAAATACAATTGAACATGAGTAGGAAATAATCTCAAGACTACACCATGGGAAAATTATGGATGTAACATAAATATATATGTTGAGTGGAAGAGATATTGATAGAAAAACTCTATAAATTACTAAATATCGAGGAGAAGATTACACAAATAAAACAATAAATTTCATCAAAACCATGAAAGAGAATGACTTACTAAAATATAATGACATGGTGTCACATATATCATATGGAACCTTAGGTGCTAAGAAAAAAATCCACTTGAAATTATTATATCACATTATTATCAACATCAAAATGTCATGTCACTATGCATGACAATTCAAGGAACGACGAGAATAGGTAAATCATACATTTAATTCATGTAATTCATCAAACTTTTCAAGATGCATCAACACCACAATGTTGTCCCTTATTATTACTAGCACCAATTGGATATGCATCATTTAAAATTGGTGCATCGTAATCCATCCAACATTGATATTTTTATTCATAGATTTTGTTGAATTAGAAGGGGCAAGACTCGCAAATTTTCAATAAGAAATCGGGCATATAAAATACATATTGATTGATGAAATGAGCTTTATTGGACACAATTTGTTACAAAATATTGATTCAAGACTATGCTAAGATTTTATTAAAAAATAAACTTGACATTTGGAGGAAGATTAATCATTTTGGTAGGATATTTGGGACAACTACCTCATATTAGTGAAAAACCACCATCTGATAGTAATGTACGTGCAAAAATATTATGGGAAGAATTTAAGAAAATTGTTACTTTGGATAAGGTATTCAAACAAGAAAAAGAAAATGAGGACCAAAAAAAGTTTCACTAAATAATCAAAAATATTAGGGATGTGCATCCAACAATTAATGACTAGAAATTATTGATGGCAAGAATGGATGTTGCATTACATCCAATAGTTAGGGAAGAGTTTGATAATAATATTCGTCTATTTTCAAAAAATGATAATGTACATAACCATAATAGAAGAAAATTATATTCATTGAGAAGACCAATTTTCCACAGCATTACAACAAAATAAGGGAACATACTAATCTAGTAGGATGTCAAAATGATGAATTATATGTTGATTTATTAATTTTTAAAGATCTAAGGGTAATGTTAACTTATAATCTATGGATAGAAGCATGTCATGTAAATCGAGCTTTAGGATACATTCAAAATATTATATATAAACCTAAAAATGTTTCACTAAATCTACCAGCATATATTATGGTTAAATTTGATAATACTTTAGAATTCAATTTGAAGATGCATCTCCAAATTAAATTCTAATTTCGCCAATACAAAGGGGACAAACAAGTCAATTTTCCATATGATTAGCTTGGGCACTGACAATCCACAAATCACAAGGATTGACTCTTTCCAAGGTAACAATGGATATAGGACCAAGAGAAAGAGTAGGTTTCTTAACATTTGTTGATATATCACGTGTTAAGTCCTTGGATGGAATCAAATATTATCACCAACATTTTTACATGATCTCTATGAAAATGTAAATGTGAATTAGCTTATTGCTATCAATGGGGTTTTTATAATACCTTACTTGGATATAGATAATTTTAACATAATTTTAAAGACTCATAAGTAATAAAAATGATATGATGTTTCAAATATTTTAGTCCTACATAATAAATCATATGTACAAGGTTACTGGGTTGATCAAGTACAATAACAAATTATAATAAAATAAAGATGGTACAAATAATCTCACTAAACATCCTAAGAAAAAAGATAACAATAAACTATGACCACTCATAGAGCACTTCATAAAAATATTGGGTTTAATTTTTCTATATAAGTGCCTCAAGACTAATATCTCTTGACATCTTGTAGATAGATGCATTTAAAATATCTATGCTAGTATTATTATATACTCTGGTGAATTGGAAGTCTTTGAATATACCTATTTTACATTTACAAAAAATAATATTCTTTAACATTTTAACTTTAAACTAAATATTTTAAATAAACTTTAAAAACTAAAATTAAAATCCTAACCTTAAATAAAAGTTAAAATGGCTTACTTTAATCTTAAATTAAAAAATGGAAAATGATTTTTAAAAAAAAATAACACAATAAATACAATTGTAGGTAATTTCTTGAAGTATGATGTTTGAAAAGTGAAAATTTAATGTTCTCAAGTTATAATCAATTTATAATATATATATAGTTAAAAAGTATAACTTATTGTCACCAATAACAATTAGAAAGAGAAGGTTGACAAGAAGACCAAGGGTGAGGGTCCTAATGGGGTCGGGGATGATGTTTTAAATCTCCCCATTCAAAAATTGGAAGGTATTGCCAATTAGTGGGCTGGTCTATGTGTCTTTGTTGGGTCTCTAATGTCCATGTGTTGTGTCTATTATCTTTTTGGTTTCTGTTGTTTTGTTTTTGATCTGGACTCTATGATGTAATTTTGAAATTCTATTTTTGTTGAGGATGATGTTTTAAATCTCCTCATTCAAAAATTGGAAGGTATTGCTAATTAGTGGGTTGGTTTATGTGTCTTTGTTGGGTCTCTACTCTATGTGTGTTGTGTCTATTATATTTTTGGTTTCTATTGTTTTTGATGACTCTATGATGTAATGTTGAACTTGGTCTCTTTTTGGCCATTCAGGCTCATTGTGTAATGGGTACTGCACCCAATAAATGTAGCCTATTTTATCAAAAACAATTAGAAAGAGAAAAGCATACATATGTGCATGTTAAGATAAGTTATTAAATATCAGGATCAAATGTATCATTAAGTACATCTTAAGGGAGTCTAAAAAACCACCTTTTTAATGATAAAGATAACATATTCACTTCCATGAATTATAGATCAATTGGAGTCATGTAGATTTGAATTGTGGTATATTATCAAATCAAATTTATTATTTTTTAAGAATTTATATATAAAAATAATAATAAGAAAAATATAAATAACTATTTTTCATTTGTTCTTGGTTTTTCAATGGAGTTTTTTAGGTTGCAAATAGTTAAAATGAGAAATTTTTTTGAAAGGAAAAGTTACATAGAATAGGTTTGGTTGAGTCTTTGCAAATTTTTCATGAGTGATTCATCCAACCATGACCATTATTCTCATGAGTATTTTATCAAAGGAGGGGATAAGGCTCATGTCAACATAGACATATCCACAAATTTATCATGAAGTTGCAATCCTATCTACATTGCAAGGGTGTGATTCATGTGTTGGTTATGTGCTACATCAAGTGGGAATATTAAGCTAGTTCTTAATTTTTCTAAAATTTGATCCCCAAATTTATGGTCCAAACAAGATCACAACACAAGAATAACATGGAACAAAACAAAGAAACATCTACCATGAGTGACCTAAGCAACCGAATTTCACCCAAGAGCATCTACAAACCCTCTACCCAATCCACCTCAACCACCTCATGATTCTCAAGAGGAAGTATGTCAAGTAGAGGATGTTACAAATAATTTCCAAGAAATGGCCCATGATGAGTTGCTTGAACTAATACAAGATCCAAAAACCCACCAACTTGTCAACACTGTAATAAGATTAAACCCCGCCCAATATATTTTGGAGTTGGAAAAAGAAGGGGCTAAACTCCATTCTACATTCAATTTGAGCACTATCATTGAAAAAACTTTGGGAACCATTCCCCAAACATATTTTAATCATTTTCAAATGTGGTCCAACCCATTTCCCAATCATCATCATCACATACAACAAGTCAACCCATGACTATAAAGGAGAGTTCATTACTTCAAACACTTCAAGGGCACCCACTCGTCAATAACCAAAATTTGGAAGCCAATACAATCTTGGGTATTGTTGATGGATGTTTTGGTACACTTTCTCAACACAGGTAATGCATAGGTACATCACCTCTCTTGAAAGGAAATCTTCAACACAAATTGCTAAAAATTTCTCCAAGGTCTCTAATGTCAGGTCTTGACAGTGCTTGGAATATCTTAGTTGTTTCATGTGATTTGTTGGAATCACAAGGCAAACTTATGGATGAGTCACAAAGTGGGGAAGTTGGATCTGAAAATGGAGTTCTTAAGATAGGAGAGTTGTTGTGCAATAGCTGTAGGTTCAAACAGTAGTCTTGAACTCCATTCTATCATTGGATTTAGCTTTACAATGTGCAATGAACCTTAGCATAGGTTACTTATTTAAAAAAATGAAAAAAGGTAGGGAAGAGAAGAGGTTCCTAAACCTGCAACTACGAATGAATAGTGATCATGGAGGCTACTACAGTAGACAAACTCCCTAAACTAGGTTTTGTTTGGCCAAGAGAATCCTATAGTTACACAAAACCAATGCAATCTTCTCAGGACTGCATATTTTCATATTACACACACACACATCATGCACATGAAATTGAACTAAGTTGCAAAAAAAAAGGAAGGAAGCTCTAACTAGCTTTACAAAGTAGTTCATCATCAACAAACCACAAAAAGCATGAGCTGGAAATTCATCAAATATTAAAACAACAATCACCATCGCCACTCCCATTCAAGAAAATAACAACTAAATTAAAAGGGAAGTAGAACCATGCATGCAAGATGAGAAAAATCAAAGAGAACATCCATAAAATCATGCAATGTTGCCTTCTATTGCTGAAAATAATTTTTACACCAGCTCTCCAACCATTTACAAATGAGGGGGAGACCCCTATTTATAGTTTTCCAAATCCCGAATGAATGGCTAGGATTTAATTACATTGTGTGGCCCAGACTTGATTGCACTAGGGCTTCACCTACCCCACAATATTCAGCAATTTAAAATACATCTTTGTCTTTTCCCTATTTTGTCTTTTAATGCCTAGGTATTGTAGCAATTTTGTCTTCTAGCTTATTTCCCTTTTACTATAGTTGAAACTACCTAAAAGTTCCCCTTTGCTTGATGGACTTGCAAAATTCTTCATCGGATCAAATGATTTTTTTGATGACTGGCATCAATGGATTGATTGCCCCTGATTCAGGCAGACACCCCCTTAAAGATCATCATCATCTGGTGAAAAGTAGGACATCACCCCTATGATTTCTTCAAGGTCGCCCCCTTGCATTTTGTCATTGACTTCCTTGGCATAGGCCTTATTCTAATGCCAACTTTTTTTATGGGTGCTACGAAGAGAGGTGAGCATAAAATGAATGATGAAAGGAGCTACGTGATTTTCCTTGTTCATATTTCTCAATGGGTGTCCCCGACGGACCCGCGGTAAGCTTCTTGAATCCTGCATACATGAAGTTTCGTAAGTGTTTTCATACACAAATCAAGGCAAACGATAGTCAAATCTTGCAAGATCCTTGTTAGATTCACCCATGCATCATCAAAAGATCATAATATTCAGTCTAAATTGCCATTAGCAGTTTACTAGAGGGATTTTGGATGATGCGGGCCTAAGAGGTCGGACTTCCCTAGCTAGAATATTGTTTTGAAAGGGCGAACAGGGCAGGGCGACCCAAATGGTTTCTCCCAGCTTCAAATTTGGAATTTGAAAAGTTCATGGGGGAGAGGGTCCAATTTGAGCATGTGGGTCAAAGTTCATTTCCAAATTGGGAGGGTGTTTGGACGTTTCGGGCCCAAGAGGTCAGACTTCCCTAGCCAAAATGTTGTTTTGAAAGGGCGATGGATGGTTCGAGCCTCGGAGGCCGGATTTCCCTGGCTAGAATGCTATTTTGAAAGGGCGATTGATGGTTTGAGCCTCGGAGGCAGAATTTCCTTGGCCAGAATGTTGTTTTGAAAGGGTGATGGATAGTTCGGGCCTCAGAGCTTTGAGGGAAAGTCGTCAGGATTTCACTATTGGTAAGTGGCACCTACATTCTTTAGTCCAAAAGGCATGATATTTTAGCAATATGTACCCCAAGGACAAGTGAATTTTATTTTATGTTGATCTTCTAGGGTGATATGGATCTAATTATATCCCAAGAAACCATCCATAAGAGACAATATCTCATCTCTTGTTGTGAGATCCACTATGATATCTATATTTGGGAGCAAAAAATGATCCTTTGGGCAAGCTTTGTTCAAATCTTTAAAGTCTGTATAGATGTGGATTTGACCATTTAGTTTGGTGATATGCACGAGGTTTGATATCCAATTGGCATAATTTATAGATCTTATGAACCCAACATATAACAACTTCTTGAGCTCATCTTTTACGAGCAAGGTGATCTGTAAAAGCATCTTCCAAAAAAATTATTTGATTGGTTTTACATCTGGAAGTAAGGGAAAATTATGCAAGACTAATGCATGATCTAGTCCTGGCATATCAACATAGGACCAAGCAAATTTGACCTGATGTTTAGTGAATAAATCTTGAAACTCAGGCCTTTCCCTTTATGTCAATGATGTTGCAAGGAGAATCATTTTGGGATTTTCAGGTGTGCCTATGTTGACTTCTATGGTATATTCAATTAGCATGGCCGATTTCTCTTGATTAACGACGAGAAATTCCAACCCTCGATCATTAGGCGCCTCAAAGAGGTTTTCACCCTCGAACACATCCTTTCTTCTTACTTTTGTGTCATTAGAAGGTACCTTGCGGTTTTCACCTAAAGATGCATCTTTTCTTGTTTTATTTTTATTACTTTTACGACTAGAGGGTTGAAAAATATCTTTGAAATATGTTGCAAAATAGATAACTATAGTAAATCTAGCTTTATGGTCCCTACCTAGTATTCCTTCACGTAGACCCATGAATTCGGTGATGGCTTTGTCATTCTCAAAAGTGTCCATGATAGGTGGGTCTTGTTGATCCCAATCAATGAGCTGAAGATATATGAGGGAGATACCATCATCAGTGTTAGAAAAAGGTGGAGATGACATTGAGAGCATGCAAATGGAGGCCAAAAGGGTAAAGATAGAAATGTCATCAGGCTCCCTAGAGGATTCCATCCAATCTTCATCCTCAATGATCTCAGGTAAACTGGACTCATGGGGGAGGTCGAGATTGGGGAAGAGCAAGTCAAAAGGGTCAATTTGCAGTTCAGGCTTGTCATTGTCATGATGGTCGTACGTCCAAAAGGTTCTTATACAGGCCTCTCTTTCATTGGGATTTTAGAATTGTCAATAGAAGGATCCTATGGTGAGAAAAATATTAAACTCCTACTTGAATTTTTCCTCAAAAGAAGGCTCACTTGGTTCTTGAAATGTTTCTTCAAGATCATAGTCACTAAGGGATTTATCATAATCATATTCCCATTCATGAGAGTCAATCTTGATATAGGGTTCATCAGATATCTCAACATTTTTAGAAGCACTTACACCCTCACTTGAAATCACAAGGGTATGTGGAGCGCCAATCACGAATGGCTTAAACCCTAACCCTAGATTATTTGGTATTTTAGATGGCATTAAGGGTTCTCTCATTCCATTTTTTTTATACCAAGACCACTAATTCCATCATAGCCCTTTTCCTTCATTATCTTGAATCCTTTGCCATATTATTGTACTAGTAGCAGTGGCAGATCTTCCTTGTCTTTGTAAATCCAAGTTGAAATATCATCAATATCTTCTTTGTTTACCTCTCCCCATTTTGTGAAAGTGGTGGTTGGAGGAACTTTAAAAACAAATTTATGTTCTATCATGAAGCAAGGCCTACCATAAGACTAGGGATAATTAGGTAGCTTTGCGATGCAATAGGCAGTAGTCAGTTTATACTCACCACAACCTTTGTCTTGGATCTTGACGTTTGGATCGATGGTTGGAATGGTGGAAGCAGATGGTGTGGTGTAGGTCGAAGCAGTGGAAGTGGGTGACTTGGTAAGCGTAGATGGATTGAAATATTGGGATGATGTGGATGTTGAAGCTTCATGATTAATAGGCACTTGATGTTCAGAAATGCCCCTTAAGTTGGTGCAATATTGAAAGGGGTTGGGATCACCCTTTATGATAATCTCAGTACCATTCTAGGGGAACTTCATACATTGGTTATATGTGGATGGTATGGACTTCAATGCATGAATCTGAGGTTGACCAAGGAGGACATTGTAGGTAAATTCAAGATCCAAGACATGGCATGTTGTTTCTATGATTTTTGGCCCAACACGAACAGGGAGCGTGATAATTCCCTTAGAAGAATGCTCCTCATCATCATAAGCTTTGATTACAACACTTTTAGTGGCATCTACACATTCTTTAGTTAATATTAATTCCTTGACCAATTTTAAGGAGCATGTGTTCAATCTGGATCCGCCATCTACAAAGACTCATCTGAACTTGTGTTTGTGAATGAAAACTTCAATGTGTAACGCATCATTGCAGTATAGCTTAGGTGTGGAGTAATCTTAGTTTGAGAAAGTGACCTGGTGGGAATTGGCCAAATATTTGACCATAGCTTCAAAGCAGTTGACATCGATGTCAGTGGGGACTGAAGCTTCTTTTAAGGCCTTGTCAAGGATAGCTTTATGTGCAAGAGAGACACGCAAAAGTTTGAGTATGGAAATATGTGCAATGGTTTTACCTAATTGATCGAAAAGGTTAAATTATCCTTTAGGCTACAGCAGCTTAGCATAAGGGCCAGGTATCATTATTTTAGCTCAATGAGTGGTGACATTGCACTCAAGAGTCTTTTTTATGGTGATGGTATTGACATATCCATTGATAGCTTGAAGGTGATTGATTATAGTCCCACCTGAGTAATCGAAGGTAGCACGAGTTTAGTTATCCTGGTTATTAGTCTTTTTACCTGACAAGGAGGGATTACCCAAACCATGATCCTCTAGTGGATTCTTATGAATGGTATGGTCAGTATTGGAAGAGTATTATTGACCGCTGAATTCGATGTCACCATTCTCAATTAGATCTTGTATGATGTTCCTCAATTTTTTTGTAGGATGATGTTTTATGTCCTTTTATTTCTATGGTATTCATAGAATTTTATATCATCCCACTGTGATGGTTTAAACTATCTTGGGTCATATGTTGTAGGATGATGTTTTATGTCATGTTTCTCTATGGTATTCACAGAAGATGTTATCATCCCACCATGATGGTTTAAACTATCTTGGGCCATATGCTTTAGGTTCTTGCAATGTTATGATGTTAGATTGGACGAGCTTCTTGAGGACAAAATCAATAGGTTCTCCCAAGGGGGTGTATGTGCATAATTTTGGGAATTGTCTAGCTTGTATTTCTTGACCTTGGTCTTGGTTGATTTCAACAGTATTTGCAGTAGGTGTTGGGATAGATGGAGGATTGTTTTGTGGTTGAGATCCCTTGAGTGTGATTGTAGGACCTATTTTATTCACCACTTTAGCATTGACGACATCGACATTGGTAACATGTTATTTTTTGGCCCAATACTTGTTCTTATCATTTGTCATGTTCATGTTTGTGTTCTTACTAGGTTACTTAATTTCACCTTGTGCAATGAGGGATTTTTCAAGCTAGACACCCTTTTCAACAAGGTCTATGAAGGTTGTACAACAATGGACTTGCAAATTATATTTCAAAGGTCCAATGAGGATTTGAACAAACATGTGTACCTTCTCTTTTTTGGGGATTTCAACTAGACATCGTCTTGCCAAGCTTCACCATATTTGAAAGAAAGGAATGAATATTTCACCAGATTCTTCTTGTGTTTTCTTGCACAATGTGGCAATTGTAATATTAGTGCAAATGTTATAGGCATAGTTCTCTACAAAATTATTGGCAATTTTTTCCCATGTTCCTATCCCTTTCGGAAAAAGTGTGAACCAATCGAGTGTGAGATCTACGAGACTCCTAGGAAAAATTCTCATCAAATAAGTATGTTCATATGCCATGTCTACACAAGCGGTTGTGAATTCTCTTATGTGATCAATAGGGTTTGTCTTTCCTTTGTATTTAGAGAAATTTGGGACCACATATCTTGGAGGGAATGGTGGCATGTATAAGCTTGTGTCAAATGGATATGGATGCAAGTCAAAGGATTTATAAGTCTTCTAAGTCTACTTGCTTTTGTAAGGTAGCTAGTTGGGCAGTCAAAGCATCTACTATTGGATTTTTGGTGGCATCACGCATGTTGTCAATAGTAATTCCATAGGTTCCTATTTGTTGTGATGACACGTTTTGAGTTGGAATGTGTTAATGTTGAGAATATGTATGAGCATGGGAATTGT
This sequence comes from Sequoiadendron giganteum, assembly GCA_007115665.2. Taxonomy (NCBI): domain Eukaryota; kingdom Viridiplantae; phylum Streptophyta; class Pinopsida; order Cupressales; family Cupressaceae; genus Sequoiadendron; species Sequoiadendron giganteum. The sequence goes on along the minus strand of CM021103.1, from coordinate 646,314,131 downwards.
ATGTTGGGATATGTGATCTAGTAGCATTGAATTGCATTTTAGGAATGTGTTGTCTCTACGTGTTTTGATAACCAAGAAGGTTGTGAATTGTTTGTGACATGTTCATGTGTTGTGACACTTAATGTCCTTGTCCAAATTGATAGATATGGCCATGTGGGAAGCTCATTTTTTTTCTATGAGGCCCACTATTGTTCATGTTGATTTGAGGACCTTGTGATGTAGTATTGGTGTTAGGTTGAGGTCCTTGAATGGTAAATTTTCTTGTTTTGTTTCTTGCAAAAGGATAAAATGAGGATGTCCCCATAGTATTGGATGATGATCCAAATGTAGAAAATATTGAACCAAAATATTGTGGCATAGTTTTAGACACTTGTGGCATTGTTTGTGATGTGGTTTGTGATAGAGATGGTGCCCCAAAAGTGGATGTTGTATTGATCATGTCGGTTTCACTTTGATTTGTCATGCCAATAGAAGTAGTGGTAGCACCATGTTGTGGTGTTGAGGGAGCTTGACTATTTTGTGTGTTGTGACTAGGTAGTCTCTCTCTCAAGGTGTTGAATTAAAAACCATGTGGTAATTTAACTCCTTCATGTAAGATTTTGGCTAAATATCATTGTGGATCTAGCATGAGTAATTCGTCTATGAAGAAGACTACTTTTTTTTTGGGTAGCAGCCTCTATGTCTTCTATTAAACACATTACCATTTTCAACTCTGTGAATGAATTCCTTAAAAGGATTGTGTGATGAATGTCCAATATTTATGTCATTCAAAATATTGTTGGAGGTGGATCCCATGGTGGTATTATGGTGAGCTGTATGTGAAATGGAATTTAGGTTCATAACAACAGTATGGTTATAAAGATCATTTTCTTTTCCAAAAAGGTCCATGTCTCTTCTCCTTTTTTGTATTCTAGTCTCAACCATGTAATATTTTCTCAAAAAGGAGAAATTTAAATGATATGGAACTAGGTCTATGAATGGAAATGATATGAACTAAGTCTATGTTTTTGGAAAATAAATTGGGATAAGAAATGAGGAGTGTACTAAAGCAATGTGACAATAATGTCAAAAGAGGATGTTAGGTCTCCAATGTGAGGTGGCAATTATGTTGATGAGGTATTTAAAGTGATAATAATGTCCAAGAGGAATGTACAATGCAAGGTGATAATGATTTCTAAGATGAATGTCTAATGTAAGGTGACAAACGATGGTATTCTAAAATGAGAGAATTTTGATAGGCTATGACATATATAAATATATTATGGAATTGTTTTAGATGCAAGGTGTAAGAAATCTCTAAAGGTCATCAACTTTGGGAGATTTGAGAAGAGGTTTACTAATCATCCAAATTTTAACCAATGCTTCAATTTTGAATTGTCAAAGGACCTTTTGTGAGACCAAGTGCAATGACACAGAGAAAAAGTGAGTTTCCCAAACTAGACTTATGAGATGGAAAGGACTCAACAAAAATGACAAAATCTATAAGTGTGACAAGTGGTTTGGTCCAATGACAATCTTTTCTTCAAGCAACGGTTTGTACAAAGTATGGAAATTTGGCCTATTCTAAAATCTTCAAAGATAATGTCTTAAGAGTTTGACTAGGCTGAAGGTGATTAGGAATCCTAAAATGCAACTAAAGTTTGCAATGGTATGCCTATTGTTAAGACTAAATGACAAACTAAAAGGTGCAATGGTGGACAATTTCAGAAAATCCTTTTGGTTTTTGTATAGATATCATTGTAAAGAGGTAGTTAGAGGTAGATCTTGAATGTTTGATTTTAGACCATGACACTAACAATGGTTTTTCTGAGTGACATGCAGTTTTGGCATTTTAAGGTCACAGTTGTGTTGCAGAGGACAAATGCATTATTTCATATAGTAATTTCATTTCAGGTTTAACAAATGTCTTTCAGCCTATCAAATGTGTTATTTAGTTTAAGAATTGTGTTGAACTACAATCAGTTGTAGTTCACAGAGTCTCAGTTTCATTTCACAGTGAACAGAGTTTGATTTTTTTGCAATTTTGTCAAGGTTGTAAATTTGTTTTAGTCTGATTATGATTTTCTAGATTGCAGAGATGTGTATTTATTCATTAATTCATCAAACACTTTGCAAAACACTTTTTTTCCTTGGGTTGTTTTGCACAAGAACTTTGAAAAGAATTGCACAAATCCTAGGGTTGGAAAGGAGAATATCCATTGGGTTCCCACTTGGATTTCTCCAACCATGCCTATTCAGAGTGAATAGCTTAAGAACTTGGTAGCAGTAGCTCCCATCCATAGCACTCACTTCTTGGGCATACCAAGTTCTGAATTCTCTAAGATGACAAGGATCTCAAGAAATTTTCCATCTCTATAATGAACTGCAAAAGTGTGGGATGGCTTCAAAGGTTCGACCTCCTGCGCCAACAGATAGAAGAATTTTGGGTTTCTACACAAAGGTTTTTAGTAATGGCATCTAGTTCAAGGGATACTATGATAAAATCCCTCAAGAGGTATCCCAACCCTTAGAACAAGGTATTTTCGCATCATAACGATACTGGGGGAGAGCTATCATGTACCACTTCTCATTAATTGCAATCACAAATTTATATTGTGGTTCAAAAGAGCTTGGCTTTATCCCATTACCTCTTGGGTCATTCCCACCTTTCAAAGTGGGGTGAAAATCCCTCTAATAATGGGTAAACAAAAGTGAATTGAAAACTTTGTTTCTCTAAGATCGCACAAAGGTGCAAGGAGAGTGCATACACAAATCTTTTACTTCACACTCGCAAGATTGTTCATTTTAATGCCCGAATTCAAAATGTGTGGGTGGAAAATCAATAATCCCTAAGTGCTTTTGATTCTCCAGATCGTTGTGAGGTGCAAGAGCAGTGCATACACGCTAAGAAATCACTACCATACCACAAAATATACCAAACACTTGTAAATTTTAAACCCAACTTATTATGAAACAAACAAGGTTCTTTTTAGCCCAATGCTATGAAAAATGCAAGTATATTTTAACCTTGAACGAGTGTAGATGCAATTTGTGTTCTTTTTAAACCCAATGAATGTAAATGCAGTTCATTTTAACCCATGAATGTGAAATACAAGTTGTATTTGTTGTTTTTTTGTTGCTTAAAAAATTAAAGATCTTCTAAAAATAAACAACAAAACAAAGTTAGTATCCTCCTTCAACTTGCCACATGTTGTCAATAGAACATCAGTCACCAAAAAACCCTAGCCTACCAAAATAGAAAAGCAAAAATCTAAAAATACTAACAAAAATTGAAAGAAAACCCTAGAAAACTAGTTGTGTCACTGCAACTGAAAGATGCGGCTCATGAAAGTGATCAAATGTGTCTCAAAAATTGTGACTGCAGCTTACGAGACATCGACTACGATTCACCATAACAGATGCGGCTCGAGTTTATGATGATTGCGGTGAACTAGAAACGTAGATGTAGTGAATGACAGCCAGCTACGGCACATGAACCTGAACCTGTAAAACAGCTAAAAATCTACCAAAAATAATTATCTAATAATGCCTATGATTTGACGCTAGGGTTAGACTGATAAACCAATAGGCTAAATAACCCAGATCTAACATAAATAACCAAAAATTAAACAAAATCTAAAGATTCCCTTATTCAAATTAGTTGTGTCATTTGGGTCGATGATTGCATTATTCTATAACAAGTGATTGCATTGAACCATACCTGTAATGTGCAAAAACAAAAAATTCATACGAAATCTGGAAAATTTTGTCCTTCATGTCGATTTCACCAAATGTAACTAAGGAAAAATTTAGGTTAGAAATAAATAGAATAAATAAACTAAACTCTAGCTAACAATGAAGCACAATAGAGAAAAAAAGCATAAACAAAGGAACAATCTCACAAAAATCCTTCATGCACTTTGTGATTCATCTCCATTGTCCTTCTCCATTTCTACTGTAAATAACATTTTCCCTCATATTTTGATGAGCAACTATGACCTATGACAAAGACCTAGCAAAATATTAAAATATTTGACTAAGAAATTGCAAGTGTAGTTAGAAATTTGCAAGCATGAAGTAATAAAATGAGGTTGGCAGTGCCCTTTTATAAAAGTCAATTTTTTTTATGAATGGCCAGGATTGACAGTTGATAACTAGCAATTAGGGTTAGGGTAGAATTAGGGTAAATTTTGAAATGGAGGGCTATGATAAATCAATGGACAGAAATGCATGTGACAAGAGGATATTAGGCACAGAAAAAGAGATTGTTGGAGAATCAAATAAAAATTTAAAATTATTTGATTTTGGAGGCAATGTTGACCTTTTGAGTTAAAATTTAATTTAATTCATAAGAGGTGGGGTCAGGACACTAAATAATATTTTTTAATTATTTACTTAGTGGGAAAATGGGAATGGTCATTTAAATAAATGATTTTATTTAAATTTTGGAGGAAAAGATAAAAAGACAATTTAAATAATTAATGAAAATTATTTAATTGTAGAGGAAAAAGGATAAGGTAAATAATGATTAAATAAATTTAGGAATTTATTTAATTATAGAGAGACATGGGAAATTAGTGACATATTTAAATAAATATAATTTATTTATTTAAATAATTAGGAGGAACAAAAGATGGGAATTAGTTAAACAATTACGAATTATTTAATTAATAGTTGAATTCAGACCATAGGACATAATTAAATATTTTAATTATGTTGAGAAGAAATATGGTAAGTCATGGAAAAATAAAGCTTGTAGACCTAGGTTATTTTTATGTGTCTACACTTAACATTGAGAGATCCCTCATAGCACAAGGGCACGTGTCAACATACAGGGATAATCGACCATCAACTAGCTATAATGACAAGCCCTGCACTTGGGCTAAGAACAAAAATGTTACCAATGATGGTGTCGTTGATGCCAAGGTGGTTATCAATGCTCCAAAACATAACACACACCAACCAACATACCCTAAACCCAACACACACCAACCACAACCTAATAGCAACAACCAACCTATCAACAAAATATACCACAACCAAATGTATAAATACAAAATAATCAAATGATCAACACAAACACTCAAAGAGGACCACCCCCAAGGAACAGTTTCCTATAGAAACACAAATATACACCATTGGGGGAACCTATTGAGTATTTCATGCAAAAACCAGTACAATCAAACCTCATCATGATCCCTATGAATCTAAACTACCAAGAGCCTCAAGTTAAACCTCCATGGTATAATGAGAAGCACCTTTGTGATTTCCACAAAATCAAGGGACATACGATGACTAGTTGCATGAAATTAAAGAACTTCATCCAAGACCTCATTGACAATGGGTAAATAACTGTTAACCAACAAGCAGGGAACCAAGACTTGAAAATATACATGAATTTGATGCTTGATCAAGACAAGGGAAAATAAAATGGAAAAGGAATGAAGTATACAAATGTAAGCCATGTCTACAATAATGATGTAGCATCATTAGATGAGTTTGTATCAGTCATCAATATCAAAGTGCCTAATGCAAAGTGTGGAGTCACCACATCTAGAGACAAGATCACTATACCAAGACCATCACCACCACCTAGGGCACCACCTACAGTTTCAAAATCCAACTTTAGTGACTATAGTGTCTTGGACCAACTAAAGAAAACCCCCACCCAAATCTCCATCTTGGAGTTGCTAAAGATATTGGCTATGCATAGGGATATCCTAGAAAAAAAATTGTATGTATCCACTGTTCCCAATAATATTGATGCTAATCAATTACAATCTATGATCGAACATATCACCACACCTCATCTTCTCGTATTCTCTTAACATGACCTCCCAATGCAACCATCCCACAATCTGCACTATATCTTGAGGTCTTGGTTCACAAGAACAAGGTCAAGAGAGTCTTGGTGGATGGAGGTTTGGGTCTAAATATTTGTACCTTGCAGTTGGTTAAGAATATAGGATTCTTTGAAGATTTTGTTGAGAAAGGAAAGGGTATCAGTATCAGATCCTATGATGATCAAGAATGGGTTTCACAAGGCACCATCCAACTTCCCATTCAAGTGGGGCTAGCCATTATGGAAACCACATACCAAGTTCTTGACCTTGAGCTCCCTTATAGCATTGTCCTAGGGTGCCCATGGATTCATGTGATGCAAGTCATTTCATTCACTTATCATCAATTTTTCAAATTCCCTTACCAGAATAAAGAAGTAACTATCCATGTTAATCCTGAACCATTCTACTATTGCAAGAACCTGAAAGCCAAGTACCATGATCCCAAAAGTTCCCAAGAATGATTAAGGGCCATCATCCTCCTCCTTTTTTGACCCATCTACCTTAGCCTCCACATCTGAGATAAAGACAACCCCCATCTAGAATATCCCAAACATCAAAGCAATAATCAGAGATGATGGTTGTGGAGAATAAAAATTAAAAAAGGATGCAATTATGTTAGGAGGGTTACCTTAATCTCCTAAATCTCATGGAAAACTATAACCCATTGATAGTGCATCCCAAACATACATGGAATAATCTACCACTTTCAAAAAGTGGGGGGACTTAAGTAAAGAATTTGTAGATTAAAAATACATATCAAGCTTGCTATATCAAGATGATAGACCCACACCCATTCTTCGAATGGAGGATGACAACAAGGGCTTACTACTGATGCTTGGATGGGGCTATAACAAGAATTAAAAGCTTGGGTAGAATGAAAATGGTTTGATAGAACCCCTTGTTCTTGAGAAATTCCTAAAAAATATTGGCCTAGGATGTACCCCTAGTAAAGTGACCATTCTTGGAAAGTGTGCTCCTATTAAAACAATCAAAGCTTCCCCTTAGTTATCAATATCAACTAGTTTTCCCCTAGATAATTATACCTTTGAAATAATAGACTTGTTTGATGAGGATTCCTATGTTTTCATGATAAGCACCACATCGTTTGAGTCAAGCCATCAAAACACTAAGCTAAAACTTTTCTATCCCCAACTCATAAACTAGGACCAACAAGGACCACCTATCTTGGATTCGTCCAAAAATGGCAAAGCTATCTCCAAGTTTATGGGCCTACGGGACAACATGCCATATGGAGATCATAAATCAAGATTCAACATTGAGCTAGATACACATGCCTACTATGGGGAAACAATTGAATATCTCAATTATAAAATTGAAAAAATGAGAGAAATGTCTCAATCTCAAAGTGAAAACCATATTGTGGCACTTTCAAATCAATTACAAAGGATGCATATGATGGTGAAAACCTCTCTAAGGCACCAAAGGATGAGGGATTCAGTATTCCTCTTAGTGCTATACATCAAGAAAATTCTACAGTCCTTGTAGAGAAATGTAATCTTGTGAATGTGGGAACAGATGAAGCACCTCAAACCACCTTCTATGCAAAGTTACTTCTAGCTAAGGAACAACTATACTTAGTAGAATTTATAAAGGACAGAAATAAAATATTTGCACAGAAATATGTGGATATTCCTAGCCTTGATCCTAAAGTGTTTGTCCACCATCTAGCAATATATCCTAATGCAAAACCACTAAGACAAAAGTTGAGAAAGATGCATCCACAGATATCATTACTAGTCAAACTAGAAATATAAAAAACTCCTTGATGTAGGATTTATCAGACCAATTGATTATCTTGAATGGGTTTCCAATCTTGTACCAATCCCCAAGCCCAATCGGGGCACCAAGATATGCACTGACTTCAAGGATTTGGTTTAAGGCATGTCCCAAGGATGATTTCCCCTACCAAATATTGATATGATTGTAGACCTGACTATAAGGCATGATATGTTATCATTGATTGATGATTTCTTTGGGTACAACCAAACCATGATCGCTAAGGAAGACCAACATAAAACAACATTCACATGTTCATGGGGAACTTATTGTTGGAACATGATGTCATTTGGGCTAAAGAATGTCGGAGCCACCTATCAGAGAACCATGAAATTGATCTTTCACAACATGATCCACAATACTTTAGAAGACTATGTGGATGAAATTTTATCCAAATCAAGGAAACAAAAAATATCACATGGCAACATTGGGACCAATCTTCAATAGGCTTGAAGAGTACAAGGTGTAGCTAAATCCAAAGAAATTTGTCTTATGTGTGACCTTAGGAAAGCTCTTAGGATACATTGTGTCATTGTGAGGAATTGAGATAGATCTAGTAAAGGTTAAGAAAATTCTAGATATGGAGGCACCACGAACAATAAAATAGTTGTGAGGTCTACAAGGAAGGCTACAATCCATCAAAAGGTTCATAGAACAACTAGCGAACAAGACTATCCCCTATTCTCATCAACTGCACAAGGGGATAACATACAAATGGGATGAGAAATATGATGGGGCGTTCAAAAAAATCAAGGAGTATCTACTGAAACCACTTGTCCTCATGCCACCAATCCCAATCAAACATCTAATCATGTACATCTCAGCTACATCAGTGGCTCTTGGCACTCTCCTTACTCAGCACGACAAAAATGGAAAAGAGAGGAAAATCTACTATATCAGTAGGAATTTAGTGCTACATGATCTGAATTACACATTCATAGGGAAGGCTTTCCTCATGGTCGTGTTTGCTTCATATAAATTCAAACACTACATGCTCACCCATCAGATAAAACTCATTACCAAAATAGATCCACTAAAATATCTATTATCCAAGGCAACACTCATAGGGCAGATGGATAAGTGGGTGATGATCTTGATAGAATATGGCATAGAATATGTAGAGTGAAAATCCATCAAAGGGAAAGTCATTTTAGATCAACTAGTTGAGGCACCCATATATGCAGAGAATTTGTTAGTATTAGAATTTCCAAATGAGTCGGTCTTCCTCCTAAATACAATAGATCATTGGAAAATGTATTTTGACAATTCCTACACACAACATGGATCAAGATTAGGTGTCCTTTTCATCACCTTGCAAGGATATTGCATTCCAAAATCATATCAATTGTCCTTCCCATGTACCAACAATATTAAAGAATATGAGGCTCTTATCATAGGGCTTAGAATAGCAGTACAATGGAAAATCATAGCACTAAAATTATATGGGGATTCATAGCTAATTATAAATCAGGTCAATGACGAGTACCAAACCAAAGATGACAAGCTTACTCCTTATAAAAAGTTGGTAGAGGATCTCAAGGATTTATTCATTGATATAACATTTGAGTAGATACCTCAAATGAATAACTGAGCAGTGGATGCTATGGCAAAAATTAGGTCCTTGCTAGATATTCCAAAGAACACCCACAAATGTGAGTTTCTCATTGAGCAACTTCTTGTCCCAGGTTTTGAGGTATTGAAATCCAAGCTTGTGTGCAAAAATTTTGGTCCCAATGATCCCTGGTACCATGACATATTCACATACCTAAAAATAATAATCCTCCCAGATGACATCACCTCAAGCCTAAAGAAAAACTTTGTTAAATATTCATCCCATTTTGTTATCCTAGGAGAGACCCTTTACCGTAGAAGTATCGAGGGGACACTATTGTGATGCCTTAACCTTGAGGAAGCTTTGAATGCCTTAATAGAAGTACATGAAGGTAGTTTTGGATCACACTTGAGTGGTATGACCTTAGCCAAGAAACTAGTGAGGACAAGGTACTATTGGCCTACCATGGAAAAAGAAGCTCACCAATATGTGAAGAAATGTATGCAGTGTCAATAGCATGGGGACCTCATCCATGTGTCGGATCAAGAAGTTCAACCCATCATTACACCTTGGCCTTTCTAATAGTGTGGACTCAACCTCATAGGAAATATTACACCTACCTCATCCAATGGCCACAAGTTTATCATTACCACCACGAAGTACTTTACAAAGTGGGTTGAGGCAATTCCTATGACCTATATCAAGGGAAAGGAGATCTCTAAGTTCATCCTAAACTACCTCATTTTTTGCTATCATGTTCCACAAGCCCTTATCTCAGATAATGTAACACCTTTCAAGAATCAGGATCTCTATGAATTGTGCCAAAGATTCAACATTCAACACCGGTTCTCTACCCATATTAACCCCAAGGTAACGGCCAAGCTGAGGCTTCCAATAAAACCATCTTGAAAATTCTTAAAAAGATGGTCAATGAATTTGGACATGACTAGCATTTGCAATTAAACCCTACCTTATGGGCTTACAGAACTAGTATTCACACACCTATGAGTGCAACACCCCATTCCCTAGTATATGGATCTGAGGCTATCTTACCTATTGAGGTCAATCTCCCATCACTGAGAATATTCTTGCAAAATCTTATCACTGATGAAGAATACAAGGTGTCATGATTGAATGAGTTGGATTTGTTGGATGAATGGCATCTAGATGCTTTGAATCACTTAAAATTTTATCATAACCACCTAAAGAGGAGCTACAACAAGAAGATTAAAAGTTGATCCTTCTAGGTTGAAGAGCTCATCCTGAAGAAGAATCAAAAGAATATACCTAATTCAGAAAGCAAGGGGAAGTTTGAACCCAATTTGTTAGGACCCTTCATTGTTACAGCAAGTTACAAATCAGAAGCATATCAATTGTCCACACCTGAAGGTGAACCCTTGCAGGAGCCCATCGACAGCTCAAATCCCAAAAAACATTATGCCTAGGCTTGCAAGGTATAAATCCAAAAATAACAAAATAATCAGAAAAAGGATTGAAAACAGTAAAGAAAGAAAATTGTCCTATAGTGAAAACTACTTTGGTGGCACTTTGGGCAAGTACCTTGGCGAAAACCTAAAAATTAGGTGCCTTGTGTAAATAAGCACTATCCATCCACCATTGGCTCTATTGGCTTATCATGCATCACTTTCCATTGCATTCACCGTTCATCATATTCATTCCATCACCCATCCATTTTTGTATCATACCTGGAAATTGACTATCATATTCCCCTTTAGTACTACTTGGTAGATTCCTAAGTTCACTTTGTCCTGCCTATATCGAGGTAGTTTATCATTGCATCGAATTGGGTTCATGTATATTCTTAACGATTTTTCATAACATCTAAAAATACAAAAACACTTGCAAAATCAAAAAATCCAAAAGCACTGATAAAATCATAAAATCCAAAAACATTCAAAAAATTGTAAGTTCAAAATCCGAAAACATCCAAATCATATCAAAATCCAAAAATATCCAAATCACATCAAAATCCAAAAACAAGTCACAAAATAGAAAAATTAAAAAACATGGTTGTCGAACTATGAGGCTTCTACATGTATAACATAGGCAAGGCTAATCTTTTATCAGCCCCTGAGGCCCCTAGGATAGGTCCTTTAGGTTTCCATCATAATAAACTTGCAATCCATCAATGTCCATATTGATCAATAAATAATTTTGTGCCAATTGAACTACAAGGTCTTAGAGTGTATAACGTAGGCAAGGCTAATTATTGATCAGCCCTCGAGGCCCTAGGTTAGTCCCCTTAGGTTTGGTTCTTGGTCAAAATCTTAGAAAACACAAAAATATTTGAAAACTGGAAAATCTAAACATTTGTAAAATAACCCAAAAATCCAAAAACAGCCTCGGAACATTACAAAAACACCAAAAACATTGAAATATTCTAGAAAATCCAAAACCACTCATCCCATTTCACTTTCACTCATAATAAACTTTCATCCACAACAAATTGATCGTCATCTTCACCCTTTGGTAAAATAAGTGGAAACAAGCATAGAAATTTGTCAAGTGTGGACATAAACGTAAAAAAATATTGAGTCTAGATCATTGAGTAAACAAGTTGGTCAAGCTTTTGTATCAATAACCCATCATCCAGTTAGTTGCTAAAATCCTCTATTAATAGTGTCCTAGGATGCATCCTTCCTATAATGGACATCAACATCAGGCATCACATTATTTTTAGTCCTGGTTAGAAGTATGAAGGACATTAGCTTGTTTGTTCATTTGAGCTTTTCTTATGATTTATCTTATTGCGCTCATTCCAATGACCTCTCGATGATATCTATCCAAAAAATTTAGAGAGAAAGGAATGGGGCATTGATCATTATCTTTTATTTGTTGTTCTAGTTGGATGTTCTTGTAATATAACCTTGGAGAATACTTACTTTGTTAGGTATGTATGGAAGGTGTTTTAGACAGATTGTTGACTACTACATTGGGAGGTTATGCCTATTTGTGTTTTGGTCTAGGATGTTTGAAGATTTTGAAGCACATCCTATCAAGGTTTTTGTATGTCAGGTGTGAGAAACAATACTCCTATCTATTTATCGAGTCAAATTCTATAACACTAGATACAACACCATCCTAGTTATCCATACCTTGAAGCATCATGTCTATGTGTGTTATCACAAAATAAGGAATATCATGGTGTTCGTGTCCCAATCCATAGATTTAAGAAAATCATCATCACTCATCACCATATCTAATATAGTCTCGATGACTCGTAGACTTGTTGAAATTTTGTATCTTCTCATAATCAAGGGTTGATCCCTCTTATTCTTCTATCTTCTTTCTACGCTAACATGGTATCGTAGCATTCAACAAAAATAATAATGCATCCATCCTGCATCCACAAATCATCAGCTTGCACTCATCTTGCATAATCATAACATATCATCATAATGGGAAACATAATCCATTGTATCATCATTATCATTTAAGTTGTTTAGGATAATATAGATTTTTTATTCTAAGCATCTTAAATCCATCTCATTTGCATTATCATTATCATTTAAGTTGTTTAGGATAATATAGATTTATTATTCTAAGCATCTCAAATCCATCTCATTTGCATTAGCATTAGCATTTATGTTGTTTAGGATAATATAGATTTGTTATTCTAAGCATCTTATAAGCATTACACAAATCATCCATAACATCCATACAATAAACACGAAATGCATCCATCTCGTAGCATTAACATCATGTGTCATCATAACATAGCATATAGAAAATGATACTGAAAGAGAAAGTAAATCATCCATCACATTTACATTTGTATATCATACATCCATAACATCACATCATGAATCATACACATCACATCATAGGCATAATAAAAGTGCATACATTCATAGCATATCATGTGCATCCATACATACATAAACCATGAAATAGAAGAGACATCATATCATAAACGTCGCATCGGAGCCATCTCATATATATATCAAAAAATTGAAGGTCATGATACAAATTAGAGTCAATGTGTAAAATCATCATACATGTACATATACAAGAGGCAATCAAAAATCACTCGATGAATGTATATACATGAAAAATTAGGTTGTACATCAAAAATATGTCTACAAAATGGGGTCAATATCTATCCCCTGCTGCTTCGGTCATCACAATGCAACTAATCCTGAAAACCACCTGATGGTTGTCTATGACTGGGCTCTCTAGGATGTCTAACTGATGATTGACCACCTAACCCACTCGGTGCCGCCCTACTCCTCTATGAAAACTATGGCTATCATCTATGTTGTGGGCACTCTCTATGGTATAAGGTCCTATAATAGGACACCCCTTGCATATCCAGACCGTACAGTGTCATGGAAACTATCTATCCCATCCGCCCATGTGTCTATTGTGCAACAACCGTTAACTACTGCCTCCTCTCAATCTCCTAGGCTAATTGTATGTCTAAATCTTGTCGCTCATGTTCTCTCCCCACAATCAATGCTTGTACATGTTGCCTCAACTTCTCCCTCTCAACTATGAGTGCCTAGATTTGGGCATCCCTAGGGTCCTATCCTTGTTGTTGCTATTATTGATCCTCACGTTGATGTGGTGGAGGTCCCCCTGGAACCTAACCCACTATTGGAACATGTCCTTCCTATCCCCGACTATGTCTAATGGCTTGGTCCCTTTTTTGATCCTACTACTAAACATATGGAGCCTATCGTCCCCTACCCCCACCTCGACCCCTGCGTCTCCCCTGTGGAGGTGCTCCTATCATATTTTTCAATCGAAGGGGAGGAACAAACCATGCATCATACACCATTTTCTTCCTCACATCATACTGGCCCTAATTGTATACCCAAGGCTGACCTACAAGCTATCGAAACCCCTCTATAGCCTCGTGAGGTGAGATATGTGGACCCCAAGTTGTCTCTATGGTAGTATTGGAAAATATTGTTGTATAATCATCTCCAGGCACATATGACAATTCGCCAAACTAATGGGCTACATGGTCAAGCAAGTACCTCTCAATCATCATGTGCTCTCGGTCCTGTATGTACTAAGTCTTCCTCATAAATAAATTTTATCGATGGTTGTCATACCATGCAAGCATCCATAGCCATGGCCACCACCTGAACATAGTCATATCATCAATAACCCTCCTCTAGTAGGGTATGCCCAATGGACCTATGTGTTGCACGGTAATCACTCCTTGTATTTGAATACCATCGAGTCATCAACATCAACATGTGCAAGCACTATAATTGATCTAAGCATAGCAATGTGCTCCCATGCCCAAATATACAATAATGTCACACCTACTAATAATTCTTGGCCATATCCATAAACAAACTGATGCATATCATGATACAAAGAGGCCAACATGATAGGGCCCCACCAATGCAGTCTCCTCTGATATATCATACCATGCCAAGCCAGTCCCTGGCTAGGACTGAATTCTCTCCCTCACCAATTTGGTGTCATGATCCTAGAAATTAGAGCTCCAACTACTAATCTGAATGTATATATCTATCCTTGGTACATCTCCAAGTCTATCTGTGAGCTCACTAGCACAAGATCATCCTAACACAGAACCTGGTGGCATGCATCTACTCCAAAGTCTATATCGTAGATCACTCACTCCCCATGGATGGGAAGTCATAGCATCCTCCACATGTCCTCCAAGGTAACCATTGCCTTGTCGATGTGGAGGTGGAACGATGATGTCTCACTATGCCACCACTCAACCAATATCATCATGGCCAGATGAGTCCTAATCTCAAGCATATATGCCACAAACTAAAGCTTGATCATCCCAAGGTGATCATGTTGAACAATTTCAAATTCCTCTAACTCTGAAAGCATCCCTAGCTAGTTCTCACAAGACATGAGTGGTTGGATCACCTCCTGTGTACACGAAGCAAACAACATCAAATTTTGGTTGAAAATTGACAAAAATTTTAAGTTTTTGAACTCTCAATTAGCAATAGCATCACTATTTTCAATAGTTTTACCATAATCCTCTAGCAATAGCATCACCATTTTAATTGGAATCGCTAAAAAATCAATTGTGCATCGATATTTGATGTGTCACCATTTTCAAAACCAAAGAAGTGTCCCTATATGCATATGTGTCGTTAAAATTACCCCGCGTCACTATTCCTAAATCCTAATAAGTGTTGCTATGTGCACTTGTGTCCCTAAAACTAAAATGCAACCCTAAATTCAAATCCATAGATGTGTTGCTTTATACAATAGCATCACCAAAACTGACAAAGTGTCACCAAAATTTCCAAAAGCATCGCAATAGGGTGACACCATACCTACCCTAACTTTGACACCTAATAAATGCATGAAAAAATCAAGGTACAAGAAAAGTTTCACTTTGTGTACCGGGGGTCCTACACCTAGAGGCCACTGGTACTCTTGAACTCTGTCAATGATATGTCATGGAAGCACACAACAAGCCATTTTATCAAAGGGTCAAAGCACAAAATGCAAGAAATCTCCAAGTGTGAATGTGGAAATGATTTGAAAATGACCCCTCCTCTCATATTTAAGCATGGAAATTATGATTTTTTTCCCTAATTGAGGTGGGAAACTAGAATTTTGAGCCTGTTTATCCATTTTTCAAGCCATGAAGCCTATTTTGAGTGTTTTTTAGCGTCCTAAACCTGTTTTCGCATCTTGGAGCCTTTTTTTCTATATTTGAACCTTTGTTGAATCTTTATCGTGAGCTCAACCTAAAATTGATTTTTTTCAACTGATCCCTCGAAGGGGTAGTGTAGCAATGTAATTCCTTCCATTGGGGAAACAATGGGGCACTCAAAAAATTAGGAATTTTTTAAATTTTGATCTTGACAACAGCGTTGATCCTAAGAAGGGTCAGTCTTTGAACCAATGTAACAGGCATGTCACTTCAAAGAGGGGAAAAATGTAGACACTTAAATAGTCTTGATCGATATTATGCATGTGAATCTGATTATTAACATCATTTTTTCCTAAATCACCTCTGACTAACTATTTAATTAAATTCACCATTTTCTCGTATTAGTCAAATAATTAATTTTATTAGATTAATTCATCCCTCTTTCTACTAATTTTCATCTCATTTAATTAAATAATGCAAATCATTTAATTAAAACCCCTAACCCACCTAAGATTAATTAACCTTAAACCACCTGCTAATCTTCATTAGCCAATCCTCTAGCTTTTAACCCCACTAAGGTTATTTACCCCACTTGCACCAATAATTAATTTTTTGTAATTAGTTAATTGTCTATTTTCTTCACAAGGGAATATTCTCAAAGAATATTCTTTTCCCTTTCCAACTTGCACAAGTAATTAATTTTTACAAATTAATTAAATGAGTTATTTCTCTTCACAAAAGAATATTCCCTCTTCCTTTCTCCACACTCCAAGTCTTTAAGGCTCTTACAAAGGTCATCTCATCTCTTACAAAGGCCTTTATTGCCTCTTACAAGATTCATCTTGTCTCTTACAAGGGCATTTACTTCTCTTACATACCCTTACATTCTCACCTATATTCCTTAAAGTCTTCCAACTAGATTCCTTAACTCCCTCTTACATCTCTCTTCCCAAAATGTGCACACAACTTGTATGGGCACATATCCCCATTGCTTCTCTTAGCCTTGTGACACTTGTCACATGGCTAATGATCCTCCATTTAGTACCGCATTACTTAGTTTTCACCCTTCTTCTAATGTGTGCTTCCTAAAACTAGAAGGCACTTCTATGGAAAATAGATCCACCTTTTCATGCAAACTTACTATATGCATTTTTTACCCATATTTACATGAATTTTCATATTTTGAGCTTGAATCCATTATCTTATTACATCAAATCCATCACTTTGCATCAAAAATCTTGAAGCTTATTCAACAAGGGAATCGGAGGGCCATATTCCATATCAATTTGACACCAATCCCCCTATGGGATGAGGTTTGGAGTATTTAGATAGGATTCCATGCTTATATTTCATGGTGTTTCATGTTTTTATATAGTTTGTATTCATTTGTTTGTATGTTCAAGTATCTCATAAAGAATGTGATTTATACATGTTAACATGACTAATTCTTGTGTGCTTTGTTAATGTTTATCTCAAGTTTAGATCATGTTCACAGCTTCGTTTTCTTCAGATGTTGAGGGGGAACATTTTGACCCTCTTTTTCTTTATCCACATGATCATTCCTCATAGTTTGACATGAGTGTGGCTACTATTGAGCAACATTTGGAGGAGGCGCCTTTTTCTTCACAGAATGTATCTTTGTCCTTGGATTTTGTTCTACATCCATCTCCACTAGGTTTTGGATTGTCATCTCCTGCAATGTGGCCTAGAACACCTAATTTGATGGTGAAATCTTTCGGCATTGACATGGGGACACCTAAGCAGAGTTTAGAGACATCATAAATTCTCATTATTCTTCTTGCATATTCCTTTTAGGAATGGGAATATATCTTGCATACATCCTTGGTTTTTTTTCTTCCTAAGGCAAGGAACATTATTCGATGATCTTGGGCCATCTTTAGCTTCTTGTGTGGAGCTTTCACCAATAATGCAAGAGATTCTACATTGGGGGACTACATTGCCTCTCTTCTTCTCTCTTGGGGGATTTTTTTCCTACAAGTTTTCTCTTTCTCATATTTTCAGAGATTTCATCATTGTGCATGGGTACCTAATATGGCCTTGTAGTAGGGACTCATCTTTTCATATTTGCATCCTTTCATCCACCTAAGCTATGCTTAAGGGGGTGTTAGTGTAGGTTTTTTTTTATTTATTTTTACTACACACTATTAAGCATACTAAGGTTATAGTAGACATGGTTTATGTGAGTAAATGTGGTGTAATTCATCGATTACGTGTTGCTCTCACTCACACTTGGGTGGTTGATCTCACACCCTCTTTTGCCCTTTTATTCCACCTCACATAGCCACTATCTTGTCTCCTTCTGAGTAGGTTATGCCACATTTTTTTCATCATCCAAGTAGGTATAACTCCCACCTAATTTGGTTATTTGGGAGTTATTACCCCTCTTGGAATTGTATGCCCACTCTATTCTATATAATCAGCACTCACCTTTCCCTTCTAGCTAGATCATATGAGTTCATATCATCTCAGTTAGTGCAAGGGAGTTTTGATCCATATTGTATCATTTAGAGTGTGATAATATCATTATTTTTTTAAGGCACCATATTCTAGGAATTCATCCTCTTGTTTCTCTCATGTAGAATTCTAATCTTGGTTTTTTAGGTGATCCTGGATGCTCGAGTCCATTGGTGACTTACAATGATAAGGGGTTACCCCCAAATATAAAGCAACAAAAAACATAGAATATGAACATGTAAGGGATCTACATATTCAAAGTCAGTATACATCTTTTTTGTAGTCATATAATAAAACTCGAAACCAACATCATTCCCCAAATACTCATGGAACAACAAACACAATGGAAGAATGACACATAAAGAGAAGACAAACAAAATTTTGGGTCAATATGGAAGAGACCTAAATGTATCAATGCCTTGCATCATCCCAAAAGGAAACCACAAGACAAAAATAAAATAAAACGTTTACGACATATAGAAGAATGGAGATACAAATAGAAGAATGCCACAATAGATTTGTTTCCTTTGTATCTTTGTGACAATAGAGCAACAAGGTTCATCCAAATAAAAATCACAAACACTAAGGCATGTCAAGCAGCACAACACAGGAGATCACATCACATCCAAGAAAACACATGAAACAAACATAAAGGAGTACCACTCATGTGAGCTGACCTAAAGCAAGTTATCTACATCCCAATATTTCTCATCATATAAGGAAGACAGACATATAGATAAAGGGACTATAGAAAGTGTCATATTACGAGCATCTTCGAGCTCAACACGTGGTGGTTCACTCTCATCAAGAGGATCATCATGATTGCCCCCATCTAAATTCATTTTCTTTTATACACAACATTAATCTCATTATGTACTTGTTCATCAATTTTATCAATTTCATCTTCATCATCCAAGTTAATCACAATAGGGGGTTTTATAACAATGGTAGTTGTATGTTCTTGTTTTACTTATTTTTTAGGTTCAATTCTTGTTTTGGTGAAATTTTTAATTCTTCTTGAGTTTCTTTCATAGGTGTTTAATTATTATGTATTTTTTTATTATTTTCTTCCAACTGACAAGCAATAGCACAACGCCTACACCTACGCTTCTTATCATTTCGATTCCTTCTTGCATGATTCCTAATTTGTGATGAGGTAGGAGTGTGTTTCTCAATCATTGGTCTATTTTCTTATCTTAAGGGAGGAATTGAAGGAACCACTGTCTCTTTAAAGGTCTATGCACTTGTTTTACCTTTGGAGGCACAAAAGGAATCATTCAATTGTCTCTTGGTCTTTTATATGATATGGGTGGAGGAATTGTGGCATATTTACCTTGGTTAATTGGAAGGGTCTTTGCTTCAAGCATAGGTTCATCCATAACTAGTGGAGAAGGAGGAAAAATTGTAGTATTATCATTTTTTAGGGATATTGGTAAGAGATAACTCTAGTATGTGCTTCACCTTAAAATTTTGGTATGATCTGAAAAAATAAATTCTCACAATGCTTAATAGGTTCCATAGGTTGAGGCCAAAATAAATCTAATGATAATTTTCCATGAGAGGACAAAGTATTAAACTCACTGTGATGCACTGTAAAAATTTAGTTTTCAAATGGGAACTTTATGCACTTGTGAATCAACGGGACAATATTCATGGAGCGTAACCATGGGTAGCCTAACTTCACACAAAACTGGTCTGACATTAGGATGATTGAGAATGATACATCTAATTGTTTCAGTCCAACCTTAAGAGGAAGAGTGATCAAACCTATCATAGGGCAATCAAAACCATCATGATTTTTCAACAATGTTGTTTATTGTTCACAAGAATCTTGAAAAATTTCATGCACAAACAAGAATTCCTTATGATCACATTCTCTACACACAGGATCAATGAGTATCCTAGTTGTGGGCTTATCAATAATATGTTTGGCAATATAGAGAGGACCATTGCATGCATGTATGGATGCATCAATATGGGTGAAAGCAATGTTGGGTAACAAAGTAGTTTTTCCCTTACAAGGTTGAACATCTATGAGTGTGACCATATCTTGTATTCCATCCTCATCATCACTCTTATTATCATTTTTATCATTTTTCATGTCATCAGTCTTATCAACATTTATCGCATCATTCTTAATATCAAAATCTTGCACAAATTTGGATGAATGGTTTGGCATTGGATTGGATAAAATTTGAAAGTTTTGATTAGGTGGTGCAACATACTTATTCCCTTGATCATTAACGCCACCCAACTGGATGTTAAGACACATGCATCATTTTGTATCATGTCCACTTGTGCGATGGCATTAACAAAAGGCATTTGGAATGTAAATTGGAGGTAGAGGTTTGGTTGTATCCACAAGTCTAATCAGAGGTAACCAAATTAATCTCTTGTTCAAAATTTGCAACATGATCGAATGGAGGAAGTCGGGCAATTGGGTAAATTGTCTATCTCATGATCTAAATTGGTACAGGGTTGAATTAATGATAGCAACTTGAGGTTCAATGTGGTTGGTTGTTTGAGGTGTATGTAACTTTATAAAGTTCTTATTTTCTTCTTGAATGGTTGTGTATCTATATGAAAAATTATGTCCTTAATTTTAATGTCTAAACCTAGGGTCAATTATCTTCCTTTTTCAAAGGTAAATTAGAATGAAAATCAACAAGGTAAATAGATTGAATTTCAACCATGACAGTGAACCAATTAAACTCAGATCTGCATTCTTGGGGCCTTGAAAATGGACTAGAAATGATTTTCTATGAATAACCTAATTACACTATATTCCCTAATATAAAAAATGCAAGATCTTGATGATGCACAGATTGAAACAAAAATATGCAAGCAAATATGGGAATGTAGAGGATTGTGTACTTATCACCAGAAGTTGGATCTGAGTGTTATAACAGGACTAGGTCACCCCTAGGTGAATGGATCTTTGTATGGAACGTCTACTCTGTTTTTAGGTTCCTCTGACGATAGATCTAAACTTCTGATTTCTAGTTGCAGAATTGTCAGAATGTTGGATAAATCTATAACTAAGTTTCCATGGATTGACAAGATGTAGGGATTCAAATGCAATAATGGATAATTTTTCTTCACATTTCCTTCAATCATCTTCAACCCTAAAACCTACACATTCAAAGAGAGGGAAAATTTTGGGCTATTTAGAGGCTTGCCTCATTCAAACCTTGTGGAAGTGTTTCCACTTCCACAATGGTCACGTCAAAGATAAAATGATAATTAATAGGAAGGAATGATGAAATCACAAAGTGTTGCAAATCACCACCCTTCAATGGATTCCTTAAAGGACTGAAGACACACACATCACCTCAAGGTCTTGATTTTGTTTTCTCGATAGCTTGAATGCGTTGGAGACCTACAAAAAAATTAGTCTTCATAAAACAATGATAACATGAACACAAGTAAACTCACATAAGGTTTTGACGTGATGTTAGGATCTTTAATTATTGCAATAATGCTCTAAAAAATTTCTCTTGACAATAATTTTTCTCTATGAATGCTTTTTAAATATTGTTAGATTTCAAATGATGTAATAACTCGGTATTTATAAGCATTTCTTTATTTTTTGAGAATTAAATCCCAATAGCTAACAATTGAAATTTGAATTTTGAATTTTAAGATGGTCACTTCGACATACTAAAAATTTGTCTCTGGTAGAATAGGGGGACCCATTCACCCTTGGGCGAATATTTCCTAGCCTAATTCTCCAAGACATTTAGTAACAGGGTCAAAATATTAATTTCTTGCATTTTTTCAATGCTTGTAATCTCTCGAAAAGAAATATAAATGGGCTATGGAATATATAATTTTAAGAAATTAGGGACTCAATGAGGCTCAATAATTTATGGGGAGAAAAACATAGTGTGAAATTGTCATGGGTGACAATTTATGACACTACATTTAGCCCCTACTTTAGTGAGAAAATTATCTTACACTCAAACTCACACTAAAGTAGAAAAAATATATGCCAAGAGGGGGTTTGATTGCCAAATGTTGAAGAGATAGGATTAAATAGTATCAAGGGAGGTATATAAGCCCTCGGGATCCAATATCCCATGGAAAACCAACTTAGGCACGAAGGAACACACACATATATATGATATGTAGCCAGACAACATACACTAACATATACATGTTGGAGAACATGAAGCATACACAATGAAAAAACATGGCATGATAGAACCTAAATATGATGATTAAATTAAAACAAACATGATGTAAACATGATGCAAATACACAAAAGACGCACAATAAAACACATGGTTAGTACTAAAAGATTCGAGTTGGTATGGAAAAGAGACCTCAATCTTAAATTGTCTCAAATACCAAATATCATCCATCAAATAAATATTAGCTCCCATGAGGACTAGAAAGTTGTGTTATTCCACATCACTCATGAAACACATGGCGCTACTAGAAATCAAATTGTGTTATACTAGGTGGCCATGTTAGAATGGGTGTTCAAGCTTAACATCTCAGGTGAAAAATAAAACTCACCTCAAGGGGTGCATAAAACTCACCTCAGTGGTGCACAAAACTCACCTCAGGGGTGCACAAATGACAACAAGATAAGGTTAAAAACTCAATGGATTTTATATCAACACCACCACCAAGAGATTATTTACAAGAAATAACAAAGGTGATTTTCTCAATACATGAAAGGTCCTGCCTTAGGGGATATCACTCATGACATCACCACCAAGAGAGGACAAGTCATAGAAAAATGAATTCATGCCTTAGGGAATACTAGCCATAGCATTACCACCAAGGGGAACATCATATGCCAAGAAATGTCACTCTCTTGAAGGATATAAATCCTAATATCACCACAAAATAGGCAGTCACATAGAGAAAGAAGGCCATGCTTTGATTAACAAGGTCACACTTCCTAGGAGATGTATGTTATAATCACTAAGAAGGGACTATTCTACATGTAAACAATGAGCAGGGGAATATATGCCCCCACCCTTAACATTTTAAGGAAATAAAGAGGGATCCCTTGCTAGAAGGAATGCACCTAGGATAAGGCTACCTAACCCTTTTCCTCTCAAGTGTAAGGACAAAGGTGAGACAAATATATTATGATATGTTTCTCCTTTCAAAATGAAAGATGATAGCATAAAGCCTAGTTTATACCCTCATAGATGGTAGTGAGTGCGTTGTGACACTACAACTACCATATGGCAAGGAGCAAGGAAAAATAATGTTAGTGCATTATACATTCAATTTGATCCCCATAAGGATCAAATTATCTTAATTTCTTCTTTAAAGAATGATATTCATCAGTAAGATGTCCAAGTGTTCTATGATATGTGCAATAAGACATGTTTGTACTTTTTCATTTCTTATCTTCTCATTCATAGATTGGTAGCAATGTAATTTTTCCTAGTTTGAAAAGTGTGTCTAAGGTCCTTTCAGTCTTGATTATAGGATGCAAGGAATGTAGCTTCTTAAGAGGACCATGGATTTTTTGTTTCTTGGTTGATGAACTAGATGCTTGATGCAAAATTGGAGGTTTTTGGTAACCTATTCCTTTAGTAACTACATATGGTGTTTGCCCTAAAAGGGGATAGATTTCATTTTCATTCTCTATGTCACAGCCTTGTTTTCTTAAGATTCTAAAACCTTTCCCATGAGTTTTTTCCAATTTAATGGGTGTGTTTGTAACTTTATACTCATATTTTGAAGGGTTGGTTGATTTTCTTTCTTTATGATTTTTATTGATAGGTTTCTCCATGCATGTTGAGTGAGGTATGCCTTATGATTCAATTTTCGGATGTAACAAATTGATTGTTTTAAGAGGTGGCATGGTAGGATGCTATTGGTATGGGTTAGTATTCCATTGCAATGAGGGATAAAATTTTGCATCATTCTCAAGGTTATGTAAGGAATTTTGTATGAACGCATGCATGCTCTCTTTGTCTTGACCTAGGATATCAAAAAGACTTGTAATAGGAGATGACATATCATGAATGTCATTGTCATAATTAGGGTCATTGCTAAACACACAAGTTGAAACATCAACCAAGGACTTTAAGGGCATCCAAAATTTATCAAAACACCAAGCCATGATGATATGAGACTTTGCAATGTGTTTCAGATTGTTATTCAATAAATGACTAGGAATCAGACAATGGATCCAAATAGAGGTTACTAAGAGTATTATATCACAGGATGTTGAGTTATGAATAGATAATAGGATAGAGGTGCCCAAGGGTGTTTGAGTCTTGGAAAAATTTTCAAAATTTTCAAAGTTTGAATGTGTATTTACATAGTTTAAGGATTTTGATTTTTCTTGCAAACAGTTGTAATAGTAAATAATTTTCCAGAATTTTCTTACTTTATGCCAATGCAAGTATGTAACAGTATATGAATTAGAAATGACTATTTTGAATGAAAATTTCTAATCCAAAATAAACCAATTGATTGATTTTAAGATGCCTAAATCTGAGAATGATGATTTTGACGCAATTCTAAAACTAAACGATTCTATTTTTTCTCATTTTTATCACTTTTTGAACTAAATGAAGGATGCCTAATTGAATACAATTAAGGATGTCAAAACAGATTTTTGCAAGTAACATAGAATGAAGACACAGAGAGATAGAAGTGTGAAAAAGTTGGATAATGTAATTGTACAAGGACAAGGATTCCCTAGGGCATCCAAGTCCTTGATAGGGGTTTTGAAAATTCAAAAGTTGAACGTTTACTATGATTTCTAAAGGTTTTGTTGTTGTGTACAAACAAGTCAACAACTAGGTGATTTTCCAGAATTTACCCAAATTAAGACTATACATGAGATAATGTAAATGATAATTATGAATGAAATTTTCAATGCAAATATTCTCTAAGTGATTGAATGAATCCTAATTCAATCTATGATTCCCAATGATATGGAAATTTTTTGAGTTTTTATGACTTTTTATGATACAAATATGAAACCCTCCAAATTCAGAAATTTTATGATGTTAAGACATAGGGTTCACCAAAATGTATCTAAGTGAAAAAGTATCTCCTTAATTTTTGTGCCTAAACCTAGATTCAATTATCTTCCTTTTATCAAAAGTACATTAGAATGTAAATCAACAAAGTAAATAGATTGAATTTCAACCATGAAGGTGAGCCAAGTAGACCTAGATCTACATTATTGGGGCCTTTAAAATGGACTAGAAATTATTTTCTATGATTAACCTAATTAGAATATATTCCCTAATATGAAAAATGCAAGATCTTGATGATGCATAGATTGAAATAGAAACCTGTAAACAAATCTAGGAAGTGAAGAGGATTGTGTACCTATCACCAGAAGTTAGATTTGAGTGTTGTAGTAGGATTGGGTTTCCTTTGGGTGAATGGGTCTTTGTATGGCACTTCTGCTCTATTTTTGGGGTCCTTTGATGAAAAATCTGAACTTCTAATTTTCGGTTGCAGAATTGTCAGAATGTTGTCAGATAAGTTTGTAATTGAGTTTATGTGGCTTGAAAATATGTAGGGATTCAAATACAACAATGGAAAAAAATTCTTCACACTTCCTTCAATCCTCTTCAATCCTAAAACTTGCATAATCAAAGAGAAGGAAAATGTTGGGCCATTTAGGGGCTTGGCTCAGTCAAACCCCGTGTAAGTGTTTCCACTTCCACAATGGCAATGTCAATGATAAAATGATCATGGATAGGAAGGAATGATGAAGTTACAAAGTGTTTCATCTCACCACCCTTCAATGGATTCCTTGAAGGATTGAAGTCACACATATCACCTCAAGGTCTTGATCTTGTTTGCTTGATTTCTTGAATGCTTTGGAGACCTACAAAAGTGTTAGCCTTCACAAAACAATGATAAATTGAATACACATAAACTCACATAATATTTGACATGATGTTAGGATCTTGAATTGTTGCAATAATTCTCTTAAATATTTCTCTTGACTTTCTCTTCAATGGTCTTGACAATATTTTTTTCTCTATGAATGCTTGTTAATTCTTGTTAGATTTCAAATGATATAATAACTAGGTATTTATAGGCATTTCTCTAGTTTCTCAATAATTAAATCTCAATAGTCGACATTTAAAATTTAAAATTTGAATTTTAAGATGGACACTCCGACATACTAAAAATTGGTCACTAGTAGAATAGGGGGACCCATTCGCCCTTGGGATGATTCTAGGCACAACATATTCCCTTTGGCTATATAATCATGTGGTTCTCATAAATGTAAAACCCAATTTCCTTAATAAATTTTTTGATCTAAACAGAAGAGAAGTTATGATCTTTCTACCTCTTATCGTTGGAGGGGTGATTGTTGAACTACCGAAGAAATGTTCAAAGAACAAAATATTTTGAATATGATCACGACATCTTCCTGCAAATTGCAGGTTCTCGCAAATATGGGGGTGCAACCTACCTCATAAACAATGGGTGATTGACATGTAGCCTATTGCAAAGAGGTATAATCAGCCCGAGCTCTCTGAAGGACACTTGAACGAGTGACTTGTGAATGTTTTCAAGATTCTTCGTCCCATCAGTCCCTTGAGCAATCAATAGAAAGAAATCCTCCTCGCCATGATATAGACTCTGAGTTCCTATGGTAGAGCACAATGGCCCCTCTCTAGCTATATAACCCCTATTATACTATATAAACGGGGCCACTATATTTCCCCTACTCTATAATGGCAGGGGGTGGGGGCACCCATAGGGGAACCACTCGATTTAAAAAAAAAAAAATAGAGGAAGGAGGATAGATAGTGGTACTCTCCCTCCCCTCTCCCAACATAACTTACAGTCTAGTCTCCTAAAGTAATAACTCATAGTATCCTGATGTAATAACTTAGAGGGAGAGGCCCTCCCCCATTATAGATTAGGGTTGGGGCTCTCCCGCCCCTCTTAATAGAATATCTTGGAGGGAGAGGATTACTAGATGAAAATGGATGCATGTCAAAAGGAAGCACAACTAGGGTCTCCACTGAGACACAACTCTAGAAGTTTGATATCTTGCATAAGATGAGAGTTTTTTATGGTATCGGTGATCTAGATGAGGTGGATGAGGGCCCCACCTATATTTCAATAGCGTATGGAATTCCCTTAGTCAACATTAGGGCTAGGGCTCGACCTGCACAATTATATAGGAGGGGGGTAGGCCCTAGCTTTCTTGCTTGAGCGACTAGACTCGTGAGAGACTTGACCGAAGACAAAATCAATTTGGGATGGAGGACTCATAGTATCTAGATCTGGAAAAGGCCAAAGAGAGTTTGAGTCATTTATACATGCCTATCCTCCTAACCTATTGATTGGAACACCCTACTATAGATAGGATGAGGACCCCCACTAGCACTAAGGCTCTCCAACTATAGAGAAGTGTCAAGTTTGGAACTCTCATTTCTAGCAATAGTTATTAGATCGGAGCAGATGGAGAGATGGCCTCCCAATTGTGATTTAACTCCTCGACTTCAAGTTTGATATGAATAATATTGAGTTTTCCCATCACCCAACCCACTAAAATGTAATATCGATATTACATTTTAGTGGGTTGGGTGATGGGAAAACTCAATATTAGTGTATTTACAAGGAGCCTTCCTTGCAAACCACACCACCCAAGTCGGGTATGGTTGGTAGGGTTGGCCTTGGGTGGATATAGTTGATTGGCTCTCGTCTCACATCATTGATTACAAAGATCCCCCAATTCATAGATTCCATAGATTGATTAGAGTGGATCATAGATCATACCCAGATGTAGCCCTAACCCCTTATTCAGGTCGAGTAATGGAGTCCTCTCTCAAGTCAAGAGGATAGGGTTCGTCCCTTCTCCTCTCCCCCAGATATGGATAGGGGCTTTGCCTCCAAAATGCAAGACCCCACCATCTTATTTTCCTCAGGTGGGATGATATAGTAGGGGCCCACCCAAGGCAAATAGGGTGGTGGGGTCTTTAGGGATGGTGCGAAGAATCCACCCCTAGGGCCTTCCCCCCACCCTCACCCCCCCTTTTCTATAGTAGGCGGTTCAATAGGGATATAGCTAGGATAGGTCTTATTATTTACCCACTTCACTATCTAAGAATGGTGCCTACTATCTATAGAGCCCACTTCTATACTCATGCTAGGAATTTCTATTGAACCCACTAGCTGAGGATAAGAATTTTACCTACCCTGGCCAAGAACACTCCCCAACCCAACTGGGTGTTTACCCATTACTCCACTCTAGAGCTATGGCTGGGGGAGGGAAATCTACTCAAACCTTTCTCTACCCCTACCCTGGCACTATAGTTTATAGTAGGGTTCCCGAGGAGCTCAACTCATCATTGCCCTGTCCGCCACCCCAATAGTGATGGCTTTTCCCTCTCTCTAACCGTAGGCTAAAATCTAGTTCTCTAGCCAATGACTTAGGAACCTCCTATTACTTCCCTAATAATTATAAGGTTACACATTACTAATTATTTTTTCAAAGGTTTTTTCCACTCCCATTGAAGCCCTCCCATTATCTAGAAAATCAAGTGAAACAATCTATTTATTGGGAAAGGAGGGGCCTCTCTCGCTCCAATCTCAAAAGGGTTTGATATGAGACTTTAGTATAGTGATGCAGTCTATATACATCACATAAGTGGTCAGGAATGTTACATATAGAATTAATTTTCTGAACAAGAAAGGCTTATCCTAGCAAGCTAATTAATTATCATGTATAGGGATGGGCTTCTAGGGGGTATAATTGAGGGGAAGAAATAAAGTGCCTTTGCATCAAGACCTTTCTATATCTCTTGGCCCACTTCTAGTTTTTATGTATTGAGGGGAGGTGGTATAAAATTTGATATCAGTTTTGCATGTCAATCTCTTCTGAAAATAAGAGGTGGTTTAGAGGAATCGTGCCACTATTATGTAAAATAATGCATGTGGATCCGACAGGGTATTGAGTTGTCATTTCATTCAATGTCCTTTTCTTTCATATAATTTGTTTCCATACTATTCTACAGGGTACATATATCACCCTTATATACATTATAATAGGTGACCATCTATCTAAACATAGCTATATATGGTTGATTCACCATGCATCATTAGAGAACAAGACTCTCAAAACTCAGAACTACCTCCCAGGTACTATAATTCATACCGGTGGAACATCTAGAACTAGGTAAGTCACTAGAATCAAGATGCGGCTAGCTTTGCTATTGATGTTGGATCCTCGTAGGGGTTGCTAGCTAGGATACTACTGATAGGATAAGAATCAAGCTACCTTTCTCAATCTGGAACGACAGGTAGCTCTAGGTCCATGGCTAAGGCTCGTACCAATGGTGCAAAGGCAAAGCCCATTGTTGGTGCCCATGGATGGATAGTAAGGGCCACTGATGGTGTTGGTGGATCGATTGGAGGATCTGGAACTATTCTTGCTCATGTCTTTACTACCTAAGCTACTGGTGGGGGTTATGTTTCAATGGGTCTTGGCCCAATTCTCTAGGACATTTAGTAATGGGGGAAAAATATTAATTGCTTGCATTTGTTCAATGCTTGTTATCTCTCAAAAATTGGTACAAATGGGCTATGGAATACATAATTTTAGGAAATTAAGGACTCAATTAGGCTCAATAATTTAGGGGGGGAAAACATAGAGTGAAATTGTCATGGGTGACAATTTACAATGCTACAAGTTGATAGTTGTTTTGACGTATGGAATTGGATTTATCAGTAGGAGTTGATGAAGATGTTTCTTCATGCTAACTAACCAAATTTTGATCATCCTAAAGGGTCATACAAAAGTGTATAAAGGACAGATATTTCATCAACAAGATCTTATCCCTAATTCCAAGTTGTGAATTTCCAATGAACACTCTTTGAACATCCGCATCATGAAGAATAAGATACATTTGTGACTAAAACAACATATAGCACCCTATAAATTTTGTGACCTTTTCATTTTTCATTTGTTTGCATCACACTAAATCAGTTAATGTGATTTTAGGTCTAACATTTACTTGGAAATGTTGAAGGAAGGCCTTAAAAAGTTCATTGAAAGAGTGGATTGAGTAATTTGGTAATGAAAAAAACCATTCTAAAGTCATGTGTTTCAATGACCTAGGAAAGATTTTAGCCAAGAGTTTATCTTCAAAAATGAAGTGCACAAGGTTGTATATGTCGATATATGATTGCTAGGGTCTCCTTTACCATTGTACTTGTCAAATCGGTGTATCTATGTATTTTGTGGCATCGATGTTTTCAAGATTTCAAGTGAAAATGGGCTTCTTTTAACATATTGCAATGGTTGTCCATTTTGGTTTTGGTTCAACATTGAAGTGAGGTTACATTTTGCAAAATTTGGTTATTGACCGAATTATCGATTGACATATTTTTGGAATGTAGTGAATATGGTGGGATTGTGTATGTACTTGGTGGACTAGTATGTTGTAAATTTATGAGAGGGGATGAAATTTGAGGTGTCACGTGTGATGTCCCAAAACCATAAGAATTTCTAGTGGAAAGACCTAAAGTTAGAGTTATGCCAATGCTTTTTTGTACCATTGAGGTGACAGTTGGGTTTGTGTATGTTTGAATAGAGGATATATTTGTAGGAAGGTAGACTTGATTTCCTCCTTTACTTTGAGTGTATCCCAAATATTAAGAAAAACTAGACATTGTAGGTACATTAGCATTGACTATATGGGCTAGGCTACACAAAACCTCTAATCCTTGAGAATCGTTAATAAATTTTCTTATGTTATCTATTATTGGATACTCACATAGTCTTGAAGTCCTTCTAGATATTTATCCAATTGTTTTAGTTTTTCTTTGAGAACATAGGCAAAAACACTCTCAACATCCATAAAAATGGTTGTTTGTAAGGTTGTCATTGGTATGGTAGCATTAGGGATAGAGTCTGAATGGGTTGAGTATTGACAACACTATGCACGAAAGATTTGGAAGACTCGAGATCCACAACAGATGTAGCAAAAACACGGTATGCCATAAGTCTACAACTACATCCCACTGAAGTATTAGCAATAGGACACCAAGTCATGAAGCTCATGCGAGTTTCAAAACACTAAGGGCGCCCAATATGAATGAAATCACAAAGTCATCACTCATGAAAAGTATCTAATTTTTCACAAATGTTTGTACACATATCATGACCTTCATATCTCTCATTTTTTACTTCCTCTTCTACATAAAAAATATATTTTTACTTCCAAATGATGTATATTTATATAAAAGAAAGTATGATTATGAGAAAAGTAGAAAATGAGTCTTATTAGTATCTTTTGAGAGCCATAGTTTGGGTTTTGTGTAGGAAACCTCATGTTATTTATGATGATTGTAACTTTCCAAGGAAAGGGAATGCATTAAATAGAGTGAGGTGAGTGTTATTAAAATATTTTGTAAGAGTGTGTGAGCTCTATAATCATCTTGGAATCTATTGAGTCACTATATTTTCCATTATATTACTTTTAAGTGGATTGCTAACAATGTTTTAGCTTGAGTTCTTACCCACAATTAGTGTTCTACAAGGAAGCATCCCCCCAAATCCCCTCATTTATAAGACATTTATTTTTTCAAAACCTGGGGACTTGGGGGGACATCCTCAATCATCCCACAACCTCCACTCCAAACTCGAAAATATTTTTGGACATCTCCTCAAGCAAGTGATATTTTTGGGAAATACTTGAGGTGTCTAGGGGACTCCCAAGAATCTCCTTACCACCTTGGGAACTTCCAAGCATCCCTTGTGGTAGGAATAAGAAAAGGTCCACCTTTTTAAAAAATAAAAAAGATTCTAAATTGTGTGCCACAAACCTTAACCATAATGACCTATGGGACCCACCCAAAACAAAACACTCACAAAAATATTCTAAATAGGCATCTAAGCCTCATTCCAAATTACTCCCAATTTTCAACTACAAGATACAAGTTTGAGAAAGATTGCAAGTGAGCACTAGAATTTAGGAATAGTGAGAGTAAGAAGAATTTGAAAGGGAAAAAAGGTACCCTAAGAAGGGGAAGTGTGCTATCAAGCAGGGTGTGGATGAGTTGAAAGGTTTGGAGGATCCCCTTGATCCTTTTGTTAAAGAGGTTCAAAGAGATGGTAATGAGGAAAATGAGTAGCCTATGGTGAACATTGTGCAAGATGTTGAGGAAAATGAGCAGCCTATGGTGGGCATTGTGCAGGATGTTGAGGGTTTTGTGAAATCCAAGGTGGTTGTTCCCATTCGTGATGACTTTGAGTCTCGTGTTTGTAATTATGATGAATAGGTTAAGTAGGTTAATCTTAAGGTTGTGTGGCTTGAAATTTTGGCTAATTTGGCTGACATCCCTGAGAAACATCGGGTGAAAGTGGAAGTAATTAAGGTTGAGGACTCCCTTGTAGAGGAGGATGTGGAGGGAAAATATGGGGCTCAGGAGGAACCCAATGAGAATTTTGATATTCTTGTTGTTGTGTCAGTCAATTGGGAGGAGAATAATATGGACTTGTTTTGTATAATGTTAGAGGATGTCACTAGAAACATGCTCTCCCTTGTGAAATGGATTTTCTTAGAAGTGAAGGAGCTTAATACTAATATTAAATATAAGAAAGTTGTTTGTGTGGCATTAGTGAACTGAAACCAAAGGGAATGGTGATGAGAGGTAAGGTCAAGACAATGAATGTGATCCTTGATAAGTTAGTTGTGGATGCTAACAAACTTCTTAAAAGCCATGAGGAAAGGTTGACCTCTTTGTAAATTTTTGTTCAAAGGATCAATGAGGAGCGGTTAGTGAGTATGGAGGAAAGAATGAGCAAGATCATCAATGACCTGTAGACTGTGGTTAAAATTAGTAATCATTCACTGAAGACTAGTGCTACGGGTTTATCGGTTTTGAATGATAAAGCCATCATGTGGACAGGTAAGTCTTTGGATTTGGGCGAACAAGAGGCGATCATTGTTGAGGTTAACCGTTTGAACCCAGAGGATAAAAATGAGGATACTAGCCATTGCAAGGAGAAGAATGTGGAGGTTGGTCCTTGCCTGGGTACGAGGAGGAAGACTAAGAAAAGGGTATCTATTTCATTTTAGGATCTTCAAGATATGGTTGAGATGCATGATAGGGTCATCTTTGATAATATGGAATCATCCAAAGTGTTGGATAATATGATGTAGTTTTTTTGTTGTTGTTTTTGTTTGGGTAACCTTTATGTTGATGTTTTGTAGTTTGGGTTGTTGACGGGTTGTCTAGCTTTATCCTTAGTCAACTTTTTTGAATTTTGTGGGTTGCAGATGTTATTGTTTCTATCTTTCTAGTAGATTTCCTCTATTTTTAAGGGTTTTGGGGTCCCTTCAAAACCTATTTTTCCTAATCAAAAACAACAATATTAGGTGTTCAGATTTATTTATTAAATTACTTATAAATTTTCTTTTACAAACCTATATAAATATTTGATTAGAAATTTAAAAATTAAAATTTACATGTCTAGTTAAGATTTCATCTTTTGTGTATCCTCTACTACTACACTTGATGTGAAAGTGGAATCCTTATTTTATTAAGGTTGAAGAACAAAGATTCATATTTTTGTGTATACTCTACTTATGCACTTCATGCGACCTAAAATAAGAAAGAGGCAAAGCTTTATTTCCTAAGCTTATACATAATTTATTATTTGTTGATATTATGACATTACAGCCATAATTTTTTTCTTGCAATGGCACTATGAGTTCTTCTTCTCACAACATGAGTGATGAATAGAATCACAAAGAACCTATAGGGGTTCAATCAAATACTCTAAGTACAGATGTGAGGGATGAGGAAACATATTCTAATGGAAACATGCATTTTAGTTGCTCTTGAAAATTATTAGAGCATTTTGACAAGGGTTCATTTGATAGGAAGTCACCTTTAAAATATTTTTTCACTAAATTGTAAGAAAAACATGGGTCATCAACAAGGGACACTAGACTATGGAGATGTTATTTTCGTCAACTTGAATTTCAAGGAAGCATCACAAGAGTTAATGCACAACTCCTTTATGTCAATGGCGAAGGTGTAGGAGTTTATGGTGGATTTTCACTTGAAAATTTAATTGAAATAAATAAATGGTGGACTATGTTGGCGAAAAATTATTGTAACAATTTTCCATTGAGGGCTCCTATTCCTACTCTTAGTTTTAGGAATGCCCCAAATCCCTGAGTTTCAATGCATTCTACTTCTACCTATGTTTTTTCATCTAGTTTAGGGGTAGTCAAAATAGATCCCAAGAGGAAATACATAATTGTCACTAATGATGCTATAGACATGGTGACAGATTTATTCAATGTGAAGAATAAAATTGAGGCAAATGATTCCATTGGAAAGAAATTATTTTCCAATTGTATTTTGTTCTATGTGGATCACTCTCCTTATTATAAATATGTTGTAGAAAAAATAGTCAAAGTGAGACCATCATATATACCACCAAGAGAGACAAAACTAAGAAAAAAAATCTTGGATAAGAACTATTCCAAGATTAATATTCCAATGGAGAGAATGAAAATTATATAGGTTACTAGTGGATGCAGCATAATAATGGATGGGAGAACAAATATGAGGCATTTTCCACTCATCAACATTATGGTCACATGTGCAAAGGGCCCTTACTTCTTTAGGGCTATTGATTGTTTAGGGTACTACAATGATGTTGAATTTTAGTTCCAAATCCTTTTAAATGGTATTGAGGAGATTGAGCTAGAGAATTTGGTGCAAGTAGTTACAGATGCAACATATGTGTGGAAAGCTATAGGAAAATTTATTAAGGTAGTCTATAAGAATATTTGACAGACAACATTGTTTGCATGACAAGAAATATGCACTTAAGGACATGGACAAAATTAGATGGATGAAATATGTAATTAATGATGTTAGAGATGTGCAAATATTTATTTGCAACTATCATATTTTACATGCACTCTATAGGACCTTCTCTAAGAAATATTTTTTGAAACCTATGGAGACTAGATATGCATCATACTTCATTCTCTTGGAGATTATTCTTGAGTTGCAAGAGTCATTACAATTAATGGTTATGATAGCAAGGTAGAATTAGTGGTACGATTCTAAGTCAAATCAAGGGAGGATGGTGAAGTAGGTGGTGAATAGTGATACATTTTTTGTTAATGCAAAATAAATTATTGTCATCATTACTCCAATTTCTATAGTTTTTAGATATGGGGATGAAAATACACCTAACCTTGGAGAGGAGTATGAGTCCATTGATAGTATGCTTAGACAACTAAAGGATATCATACAAGAGAAACACCATGCATTAGCATTCTACAATGACCACATTCATCTAATCATTCATTACCAATGGGAGAGGCTCAATGCTTCCTTTTACATGGCTTTCTATGCATTAAACCCAAATCCATATATGTGAAGGCCAAGAAAAATTACTCTTACACAAGATGTTGAGATGAAGGTGGTTCATGAAATCCATTCAAATATGTATGATTCTACACAACATAGCATCATTTATGCTAAGTAGATAAAAACTTCCACTCTTACGGGGATATTTATAAGAGGCCAAGACAGATTGGGAGACTATGGCACAAGAGGATCCAATTCTATGGTGGACTATGCATGGACCTAATTATTTGACTACAACACTAGTCATTCATCTATTGTCTTGAGTTTCTAGTTCTACTACTAAGAGAAATTATTCTACTTATAGTTTTATCCACTCTATTAAGAAGAATTGACTCTCCTCTAGGAGTGTGAAAAACCTTGTAGATGTACATAGTGCCTTGTGTCTCTTGACCATAATACATGTATATAGGAGATTCTACAACTTGAAGGGATCTAGAGCCAAAGGAGCAAACACATGTTGGTTAGTATTGCTTTGGAGGATCTTAAGCTTGAGGAGTCTAGAAATTTGAGTGATGAGGATTTTGTAATAGACTTTGTCCACGAGTTATTATTTGAGGCATTGGACCACTAGCCAATTATATTTTTTAATAGAAACATCATTTTGAATAATATAAATATATGGATATTGACATTTTCATTGTTCACTCAATACAATATCAAATATGTTTGAGTCTTTCAAAGTTTTATATATCATTCCTTGTATATTTTTTATAGCTATTTTAAGTACTTAATATATTTGTGTCATCATCCCCCATCATCCCCAAATCTAAGCCATTAGTCCCCTTGTCCACAAAACCCATCCCCATTTTCCCCACATCCCTACATCTTGAGATACCATGGAATATAGCCCACAATGAATTTCTACATGATACCTCTAGTATTTATGGTGTATTTTCTCTTTATTTTGTTCCTTATTTATTTGAGTAGCTTGCATGTTTGTTCATATTTCTCTCGTATTTGTATAGACTTAAAATCTATAAATTTAAAACTAATTTAAGGATTATCCTCAATAGTTTATATTTCAATCTTTCCCTAAGGTTAGATTAAGGATATTAATGTGATTCTAGCCTTTCCTTTGAGTTTTTTTGTTGTGTATGGAAAAATATATGCCAGCTAAGTGATCTCAAAGAATATTCCTTAGGTAACAAAATTGATACACTTATGTGTTTCTCTTTTGACTAGTATTTTAGATGTTACTTGCCAATGGCATGAAATCAAGTAGTTTGATAGCTTATTATGTTGGACATATCCCATGAGATCAATATTTAACTATAACTACCTATGATGAACACACATGGGAACCCTTTGGTATTAAGCTCGCTAAAGTTTAGAATATCACCAAGGGTTTTTCTTTGTTTTCCTTCAAATACCCCTTGCAATTTCATGTTCTTTCTACCTAGTCTAGTTAGTAGTTCATGAGGAACAATCTTTCCATGTTGTCTCAAAGTAACCACAATGTTAAATTTTCTAATCAAGCCTCACCCAAGGTCCCTATGTAGGTCAATATTTCAAGTCTTCCAATGCCTCTCTAGACTTTCATAAAGTAAATCATTCAACCTCTAAGGTGATTTATATATCATGAATAGGAAAAAATTTACTCAACTCAACCCTGCTAGTAGATTTGCATCAAGGTGGACCTTATCTCTAACCTCAACAAATATTTAGATATTCAAGAAACTTCCCTACACTTTTACCAATTGTTTTGATGATATAAACTCAAGAAGAGCTTAAACTTGATACAAAAATAGCCAGATAAGAAATCAAGATGAATCTCACTAGCAACAAAACTAGAAAAAACAATGAACAAAACAAGTCTCCTCAAGAAGAGAGAAGAACAAAAAACAATGATTTTGTCCAGAGCATGGAACTAGGAATAAACCAAAAACAAGGGTCCTAACCTAATACAAAACAACCAAGAGGCTAAAAATGAAAGAGAGAGAAAGAATCACTAAAGCCCCACTCAGGCAATCCTAGAATCAAAGCAAGTTGACTTATCACTCGTAACTAGAGAATGAGTTTGGGAAGAGGGAGAATAAATACCTTTCCTCATTCTATGAACAATAGTCCAAGCAATATTATCATCCAAATTCTAATTACAATGGGAAACAAGAGGAGAAGCCTCCATATAAAGCTTATTAGCACACAAAGAGGGACAAGAGGACGACAAGGTGAAAGGTAGTCATCCTTTACATGAAAATTCTAGAGCTGAGCTTGGATAGTAAGTGAATCAAGTTGTGAGCACAAAGCATAAGAAACCCCATTAGGGTCAATAGGGCACATAAGGCCACTCCAAAAGGTAAAGGCTCAATGAAATATATTGAGTATAATCATCAACTAAAGAATCAAGGCCCTGGACACTCAAGTGATCTCCATTAGCATTCTTTCACCAAGTAGCAATGTCTTTACAATGCAAGAGAGAACAATCTATAGCCAAGTGACCAATTGAGAATCAATGACGACATCTAAAAGGGAGGCTCCCATAATCAAGTGACTAAGTCCAAGGCCTATCCCCAACCATCATAATCACATCCCTATGAAGAGGCTTGGAGATGTCAATATCCACCAAAAAGCAAGCACTAGTAGAGTTCCTCATGAAGGAAGTGGAATCAACCTTAAAGAAGCGGCCAATAGAGTTTCCAATGGCCTCATAACAAAAATCCTCCCAAAACTAGAGAAGATTCAAAAGTATAACCCACACCGAACACACATTGAGTGGTTTGGTAAGAGGGTTAAAGGAAGTTGCCCAAGGTTTGTCTAAGAGAGAGTGCTCTCCCCAAGTCCACAACTTACCCAGCACTAAGTTTTTATCCTCAAAAGAATAAAAGGAAGCAATGAAAAATCTTTAGCATAGGGAAAAGTTTGATCTTACCAATCGCTAAGGGCCTCCAAGAACCCAACACCTATTAGAATTGTGAATAACATGAGACAAAGGATCAAACAACGAATAAAACACCTTCTAATCAAGAGCTCTGCAAAATAAAGATTTGTTATTCCTAAAAAAGAAAATACTTACAGAATGAATAAATATTACAAGAGAGAATGAATGCTTTATAAGAGAAACCCTAATGATAAAGGGATTAGATCATGACAAGTGTCAAAATCCTATGTGATGAGATGAATTGATCTAATATTAGCTCTATAGTTAACATAAATAAAGCATTGAGTTAACTAATAAAGAAAACCTAAGTTTATCTTAAGTGCATGAGAATTAGAATAATAATTAATTAAAGATTAATTTATTATTCTCTATACATGATAACTCTAACACCCCCCTTAAGTGTGAAGGAACCTATGACTTCAATAGGTTGTAGAATACACCAACAAAAAAAATAGGTAATGAGACCCACACCAATGGAAATTTGGCAGAACTAGCTTTCCGACAATATCTCGTTTGCCAAATTTCAAAATTGTATGCCCAAGTTATGGTCAAAAGGAAAAAATTGCTCCCTTAGACCAAAGAAGGGGACTTTGAGCCCTTGACTAAGTGACCATACGGCTAACATCAGCAGAATATTCCTTGAAATATTCCCTCGCCGAAAAAATGACTCCCCCGACAAAAAAAATTGTTCGTTGGAATATTCTTTGTTGACGGTATATTCTGGAAAGATCTTCCCTTCGCCAAAAAATTGTGCCATCAAAAACAACAAAAGTCATTGGAATGATCACGCTAGCTATCAAGAAACTGTGAGGTCAGAAAGACCGCTGGGAAACTGTGAAATAACCATCAGGAAAAGTTTGAAGGGTCGACCGATTGGGGAAAAGGTCATCAGTCACAAGGTAGCTGGCAGCTTTAGGGAAAAGGTTGTCAATCACAAGGTCGCCAACGGCTTGAAAAGTCGTCGACCACTTTTTGAAGTTGACAGCTAGGACGGTTGGTACAGTCCCCCCTAATAATGAGTCATCCCATCAAGAAAAAGGTGCCTCCCTTTAAAATTCACCAAATAAAAAAATGCCTCCAATAAAAAATTAAAATAAAAATTAATTTCTAAAAAACAAAAATATTAAAAATAACGTTGATTTTTATTATTTCATTTTTTTAAATGATTTTTGTGCCCTAGGGTCGTACGGAGGTTGTACAAACCTTGGGGCAAAAAAAAATTGCCTTAAAAGCTCCCAAAGGCCAAATTGGATAAATTTATAATCAAAATTCATGGAATTGGCCTCCTGAATGCAACGGCGAGGTCCTTTTCACGCCAAAATGCATTGAAAATGCAACGATCTGGAAAAAAAACTACTTCAAACCCTCAAAAATCTAGTGTCGAGAACCCAAATCAGGTGAAACAAAAGGTAAATTTGACTTTCTCAACGACTCTAAATCCAATGGTGAGGTCCTTTTCACACCAAAAATGTACCGAAAATTTGCCAACCTCCAAAATTTCCAAAAAAGCAAAGGGGATTCAAATTTGAAGCATGTAACCCTTGTTGAAGAAAAAATCTCATAAATCGAGAAGGGGTTCAATGAATATGCGCTTTGATACCATATTAGCTTTGTCAATAACATGAGACATGGGATCAAACAACAAACAACACACCTTCTATTCAAGAGCTCTGCAAAAAAAAGATTT
Organism: Sequoiadendron giganteum; assembly: GCA_007115665.2. Classification (NCBI taxonomy): domain Eukaryota; kingdom Viridiplantae; phylum Streptophyta; class Pinopsida; order Cupressales; family Cupressaceae; genus Sequoiadendron; species Sequoiadendron giganteum. The sequence continues at coordinate 646,273,922 of CM021103.1, read as the reverse complement.
TCTATTCCTCAAAAAGAAAATAATTACAAGAGAGAATGAATGCTTTATAAAAGCAACCCTAATGATAAAGGGATTAGATCATGACAAGTGTCAACATCTTGTGTGATGAGACGAATTGATCTAATATTAGCTCTATAGTTAACATAAATAAAGCATTGAGTTAACTAATAATTCAAACCTAAGTTTAGCTAAAGTGCATGAGAATTAGAATAATAATTAATTAAAGATTAAGTAATTATTCTCTACTGCATGATAACTCTTACAACACCCAGTTGTGAAGATCTAGAAGAGAAGGCCAAATATTGGAGAATTTGTAAACTAGACCCTTACGTTAGTAGAAGTCCTCATTTTCCACTACATCTTGGCCACAAACCACCACTGGGGAGGATTTGGCACAAATAAGAGGGCAAGATCTCCACTTGGAGGAATGAATAGTATCATATCTAACCACATGAACAAAGCTCCTATCCCCAACAACAATAACAAGCTTCAGCGGAGGAGCTCACCCCTCACCCTCAACACCAACAACAACCCCAAAAACTATGACTATAGTCATAGTAGCTTCAAAAACATGAGAAACACTTACAAAAGGAGTAGAAAGTGTGAGACCAAAACTAGAAGAATCACATGCTAAAGAAGCAGAAGGCATGGATGAGATGGTAGTAGCAAGAGTAGTGGGAGTAACAATCGTAGTAGGAGTGGTAGAAGAGGCAGGAGCAATAGGCACAGAAATAGTGGTCATTTCAAAAATTATGATGATCCACTTTTCCCAATTGTTGGCAAATATTAATTTCATGAAAAAAATGGGTATCACTCCCTTGATCATAAAATCAAGGACTTCCCTCTTATGCCATATGTGGCTCCTTGTCCTTTAAATAAAACCTTGAAACCTCAAGCCAAAGTTAAGGGATTGAATATTATGGGAAAGAAAAAAAAACCTATATCTCAAAACCATTAAGCCTAGTGAGTTGAAAACTATGGCTAAAACTAGCAATACATTAGTAAAAAGGACCTAGTTCTTCTAAGGAACTAGCTCCTAGTCAAAACATTCAATTTATGATGGCTCAAAGTCATCATCCTTTTTTTGGGACCTTTGTCACAAGTTCTAAACCTTCTAGGAGATATTGTAGCTCATCATTTAGTGATGGCAATTCACTAAGGGGAGATTATAAGGCTAGGTGTCACTTTGTCTTGCTCAATGACTATTTCCTATCAAACCAATGCCTACTTTTGGGTAATAAGATTGTGTTTTAGGAAATGAGAATAGCTAGACATATCTCTCCATGGAGAATCCCTCCAAATGAATATCATATTATGGAATGTATGTGGACTTATGGAAGATTATTGAGAATTTTTTAGTTTGTATGTCAAAAACTTAGCCCATATGATGTAATATGTATACATAAAATTAAAGTTGCTAGATTTCTACTTTATATGACTGAAGAATATATGGACTCAAGCCACATAACTCACCACCTTACATGAGGATAATCATAGAAACTTATATTTATGCCTTGCATTTAAGTTCCTTCATTAATTCCTTGGGGAAGAGTTCAACCATTGTGTCATCTAGATTATGTTTGTCATCAATGCCCAATGTGTCGGCATTATCAATGGTTATGTTCCTAACGATGGCCTAGAAAGAACATAGTTATTGAGATGGCTAATTGACAATATGCCTTTTTTCTAATTGACTCATCTATGACAACTTTAATATGGTGGAGACAACCAAGGACAAAGATGTAACAATGGCAATGCATTGGCACACTAGCAAACATGAAGCTCATTATTACTTTAAAAATTATATGGCTTTATTATATCCATAGTTTCGGTATTGGTATGTCATACCAAACCCTTGGTTTATGTGGTCTAATCTTCAAGAAATTTTAGACAAGGTCATCAAACATCTAGATCGTGTCCTAATTTTTGAGCAACAAGTGTTTTCCTTTCTTTCTCATAATCGACAGTTAGTAAAAGAGCATCCAAACATTATTTTTTATCATTGTCCCATCACTTTAAACTTACATGGGACAATAGACCTTTAAAAATTTAAATCACTCAATTCTTCTTGAGCATGTCACTACTTTTTCATAAAGATGCTTTTGAATTCATCGTACAAATGTGGAATCTTGAGCCATGGTTTGTACTAGTTTTCAATTAAGTTGTAAAATTTCTCATAGTGTCACCTTATATAACAATTTGGTAAGTAGGTGGGAAATATCCACAAGAGAGTCGGAAATGCCACCACCAAGGAGTTTGTGTGGATTTCTACTTAGCTAGAAAACAACCCCTTTGATCTCCAACTCTGCAATTTGACCAACTAACTAAAGCACAAGATTAAGATATGTTAATACCATAAAGCCCAAGGAGCTCAAATCAAAGCCTACATTTGATGGCTCAAAGTCAAAGATAGATCTTTTAAGGATTTTTTCAATCTCTTTGCATCAAGCAATCCAAAACCAAAATCAAAACTATCTAATCTCTTATAGATGGTTCATGGCTCTTCAAAAAATATTGAATAGCTTTATTCTTCATTATAGGATGATCTTTCAGTCCCAAGAGGAAACCATTATACATACTTGAGCTTTGCAATAGTGCTTGGATGTTATTCCTACTTAGCTAATTTCTTCTACTAAAGTTGTTGTGACATATCACTTAATCTTTATAAAATTCATGTGGCTCTTATGTAGATGGAAATTGAGAAATCTAATGGAATTGATAGCTTTCCTTGTATACTTTCAAGCTGTGTGGCATTGCACAAGTATTTTCCTTCTCCAAGTCTACCAAGAGGCTCTTTATGATAAGTAATTGGGAAGTGCTATCAACTAGGGAAATATCAAATTCATCCCCAAAGCCAAGGACCTAGAGCATATCACCATCTAATGGCCTAGCACATTTTTTAATCTTTCAAACAAGATCTTGATTGATTTTGAGCCTTTCTCACATCTACCACTTGCATCCTTCTAGTGTGCCACCTGATCAAATGAGGTTCATCAAAAGCTACTATATTTAGCTGATAGGCTATATATAATAGGAGGTTTCAGCTTGAAACCTATCTCATGCCGTCAAACAACTGGTAGGTTGCTATTAAACAGGGAATGGTTTACGATTTTTGGTCGCCATCGAATTAAACTCGATTTTAGACAGACGACAGTCAAAATGATGAAGTCGGAGCACTTGCATGGACAAGTGTCACATTTGCAAGACTCATTAATGCCTTTGAACGTCTCTACTCCTAATTAAAGGATAGGGGCCCCTCCCAAACTCGCCACATAGGATGGATATCCTTATCCCCTACGTGCAGAAGGTCATCTAAACGATAGTCACCTAAGATCAAATTAGATTGCTCCTATCAAATCAGATTGTATTTTGTCAAATTACATTTTGTTTAAATTCAATAAATTATATTTGATTCAGAATTAGATTGTGAAGAGGATGTATAGGGTCACATTCTGAATAGAGAAAATGGAAGTAGAGGACGAGGCTCCTATTTGAATCCCCTACCTCCTCTGCCTAGGCCTCCTATTGTGAACAGATTAAAGCATCCGCTAGTTCTGGTTCATCTCATCTTTTAAAATTCTGCTTTGGTTGGTTTTCGTAATATTTTTCCTCCATTTCTGCCTTATTTTCCCATCGACATCATTGACAACATGACACAATCTATGCAACAGGGTTTTTGAAACATTCCCCGCCTTGCGCTTGAAAACAAATATTGACTTGCAACTAATATTCTCATTTAAAGGGTGTAAAAGTCTTGTGTTGAGCTCAATAATCTGTTAGCTCTAGAACTCGGATAATTTTAGATCTACTTTTCATTTATTATTAATAAATTGAAGCAGCGGTTGTAGGGAGATTTGTTTTGGTTTGTCTCATTTCTCAAAAAAAACTCAAAGCATCTGCTACTTCTCCATTTACAGCTAGCCCCCAAGATTTCTAGGTCTTTGCCATTGCTCTTATTATTTTTACACAAGAATATCTATAATTATTACAGCAATTTTCTGTATAGATTATTTGAATTAATGTCTGAATGAGGATACAATGTTGTGCATTTAGTTGGTTTTAATAATTTGTGTCTATAATTATGCTTTCCTTACCTTTTGTTTGGGACCAATGTTTCCATATGAAAGTTCATTATTGCCATAATCGCTCATATCTTCTTCGACCAATTTCAATGGTTGATGTTTTCTATTAAAGTTCTCTGCATAGTTACAGCAATAAATGATTGACCGGTATGTTTTAGCACATCTTATGGAAGCTTCTGATACATCATTCCAATGAAACAAGGTTCTCTCTATCCTCAACTATCTTTGTTTTATTATTTCTAAGTTCAAGTAATGTATTTGTGAGAAAATAAGACAAAAAACTAATGTTGATCCTCATTCGTCATTACCAGAGGGGCTAAAATGATAGATGCACTTGTAAGTTGTGTGAATATGAGCTATTGCAGGCTAACATTGGGAAAATAAAGCTCAGTTTTTAATACCACAAAACTATATTAATGGGTTCTTGCATATGGGTGCTGGTGCAAAATAGAAATGGAGCAAGTTGAGGAGCTTGGTTGGGTGTTGGATATATGAACAAACAACTCTTTAATAAAAATATACTTTTCCAATTTGGGAATATATAAAGATTAAGAACCTTTATCGAACACATTAGCATTATCAAAATTTCAAGAACATAACATAACTAATATGTGCAGTTGTACTAAATAAAAAGATTGTCCAAATCTTCTAATTCTAAGAAAATAAAGAAGCCTTCATTTAATTATTCAAATTTTAGCAAACAAACTAACAAAACAATTAAAATATTATGTTGAATAAGTGACAAATAACTTGGTTTTTCAAATGAGTACATCTTCTCACATGGTCGGTCACTTGGTTAGGACTCAACAGTACAATTAGATATCAATATGCTTTTGATATTATTACATTCTTATTCGAAGCTACATGTCTATGTTACTTCAACAAAATTAGGGATGCTACATTTGAGAAATCATCTTTCCATAGACAAATAGAGCTAGCATCTCTACTTTTGTGCTTGAATGTTTTGATAGGCACATTAGGATAACAATTCATATTCCATGGAATTGAGTGTAAGAGGATGGCCAATAACTAGGGATAGATCCATATCACATCCATCTAAAAAAACTTTGTGATAAAAGAATTTATTCATTGACAACTCACTTAAAAAGGAATATGGAGCTTCATGAATTACTTATTTTCGAGCCTTTGTCCCCATTCTTTTTATTTGATGCTAAAGCATCAATTCACAAGATATTTTGTTATAGCTTTTTCAAAAGCATTTTAAAACTTTATTTACTATTTGTTTACCTATATTTATGATTGTCTGTTTATGAAAGTGATAAGAATCTAAAGTATATTGCAAAGTGGATATGAGTTTTCCTATGAGTGTGGCATGAGACGGGAAAATGGATGCCCAAATTTCTCTTGTCCTTGAACCACTATGGATCCCCTTTTACCATAAATTGAATTGAATTGATTATGTTGCTCCAGTAACTTGCTTTTTATATAGAATTTCCAAAATTTTAAGTTGTATATGGATTTTGTTGCTTTATGTATTCATTAAAGAGCATTGTTCCTTCCCTTTGGGATAAATCCCCTACTTGTGCAAGTATATAATAGTTGATATTGAAAATAAACTAGATTCATCATTGAGCAACTCTATTTACTTTTTTTTTGTTTGGTTTGAGCATCAATAGTCAAATGTAGTAAATCTAGATTGTGTGGGCACCCAGAAATGATTGTGCATTGGTGCACTTGCAAAAACCAACACATGTTATTTACTCTTACATCATTATTTTATTGTATTCTTATGTTAAATTTTTTATGCAATTGGACTATCTTGTAAATTGGATTTAGGCACCTTATTTATTACCTTTGCCCACTTTGGATGTCTTCCTATTTCTTGGTGTAGTTATAATGATTGCACATATGTTAAGTTAGAGATACACTTCTTGCAAGCTCTTAGCCTTCAAAAGTTGTAGAGGGATCTATCCTTAAGTGAATTATTGGCAAAGAACAAAACCTATACAATTTGTGAGCTACTCGATATGGCAGAGATGAGCTCCTCTAACTTGTTTGTATGTAACTTTAAGTACTTTAGCAAGCTAAACTTTCCAAGCTTTGCAAGGATTCCATTGAGCGCAATATTTTTCTTCAAAAAAAGTATCAAGAAATGCAACAATCCAAGAGGAAAATTTATGGGCCTTGTGAGCTAATTCTAGGTGGCATATATCACTGTTCAATATTGCCGCACTTATCCAACTCCCTCGATAATTATCTACTTGTGTTAATTAGGTTTCAACCTTTGGAGCAAAGGATATCTAGGTTGACCATTGTTTGATCTCTTTCTATCTCAACGACCTCATTGATGTTATCGCGGTTTCCTTTGCTATCACCATTTTAAATAATCACTTACCCACCATGATAAGGTTACTTTATTTTTAAAATGAATATTATTATTTTTGGTATGGATACAATATTATAGTGGCAATGGATTTCAACATATATATATATATATATATATGAAGTTTTTTTACTAGATTGTCATAGGGAAGGGGAACCAATTTGTCATATATGTAATGTTGCTTGACCACAACAATAGTTACAATCCACACAATCGTATGCCAATGACAATAGCCTTCAACCATTTTAGAGAAAGCCTTGTACACTGCATGTCAAGGTTTGAAGTTTAAACTAAATGGTATTGTCCTCATTAATTTTTTACTCTTCTTTTTGTGTCCCCTCATTTTAAGCTTAAAATAAAACTAAAAGCAAAGTGTGAACACTTAACAACAAAATATGTCGACTAGGCTACTTCCATGTGGTGAATAATGACTACACTCACTAGGAAATGTACGCAATCAGTTGAAGCTCAAGCCTCACCATCAATAGGGAGGGTAACAAATAACTGGCCCTCAAAAACCCTTTTGCCATAGAGGTAAAAACCCTTGTGTTTCATGGTAATAGATTTACATAAACAATATTATATATGTATTTTAAAATTGTATGCACAAAAAATATTATTCTATACATAAAATATTGTAAATTAAATTAATACATCTTTTATGCACATAGCAAATTGCAACTATTAACTTATATATATTTTTATCGATGTAACCCTTGCACCCTGTTGGAAATTCGTCCAACTCACGTGTCAACGGTTCGATCAACCTCGGCAATCTTCGCCAACACTTACCGCCATACCGCACCAACTTCTTCATCAGCTCGCGGTAACGCGATGTCCACCGCGATACCGCGGCCCCCTTGCTCCTTGCTCACGGTTGCGCGATGTTACCGTGATATCACGGCCTCATGTTCAAGCACCCGTGGTAGCACGGTGACTACCGCCATACCGCAGGCCTCCTTCTCCCTCCTCGTGGCAACACAGTTACCGCGGCCATCGCAGTCTATTTCTTAACCGCGGTAGTAGCGCGGTAGCTCTTTCCTTGTTGTGCACACAGTTACCGCGGCCACCGCAGTCTCTTTGAAAATTGCAGCAGTAACACGGTGGTTGACAGTGTTTGACTTTTTGGCTGCGTTGTTTTGTACGATGTGTGTTGGCAGTTTGATAAGACGTTTTGTCATGTCTAAAGGACAAATTTTTAATTCGACTTGATTATGTTTAGGACATATAATTGCTGGCATTTTTATGACATTTAAAGTTTGTATTTATTTCATCTTGGGTCGTAATCTTTTAAATACGAAGATATATTTTGTAATCAAATATAGTGAATATAATATGTTTTGCTCTAAAGTAGCAAAGGTGGTTAATGGTTGTTCTGTGTAAATTTTTGTGTGTATGAAATATTATCTCTGCTATTTCCTTCACGTGGTATCAGAGCCTAAGGTTAGTTGTAGAGAGTCTGTAAATCATCGCAGCAAGCACAAACTTGAGTAATCCTCAAATTCCACAGTTGAATGGAAAGAATTATGATTACTAGTCAATAACAATGAGAGCATTGTTCTGTTCACAAGATTTATGGGAGTATGTAGAGAATAGGTTTCCAGAACCGGCAAATGTAGCAGCATATAATGCCTTGACACAAGCAGAGAAAGATCTGTTGAAGGACAACAACAAGAAGGATTCAAAGGTTCACTTCTATATTCTACAAGGTGTACATGAAAGTATTTTTCCCAAAATATCAACCAGTACCAAGTCCAAGCAAGCTTGGGACATTTTACAAATTACATATCAAGGAATGGACAAAGTCAAAACTGCAAAGTTGCAAATACTAAGAAGAGAGTTTGAGACTATTTATGAAAGAAAATGAGTCTACAGCTTCATATTTTACACAAATAATGGGACTGGTAAACCAGATGAGAACACATGGATAGACACTAGAAGATGTCAAAATTATAGAAAAGATTTTAAGAAGCTTAACCACAAGATTTGAGTCAATTGCAATCACGATAGAAGAGACAAAGGATCTCACACAGGATTCAGTTGATGAGCTATACACTTCACTAATTTCGCATGAGCACAGACTCAATAGAATAGAAAATATGTCATTGGAGCATGCATTCAATTCACAAGCTTCAATTAACCAAGGAAGAGGCAAAGGTAGATCAAATTTCAGAGCAAGAGGAAGAGGTTTTAACAAAGGTAGAAGAAATAACCAGTCAAGTTCAAGTGGAAGAGGCAGTAGCCAAAATCTATCTCAAAACTTTCCTCAAGGACAAAGGTATGATAAATCTCAGGTTCAATGCCATTACTGTAAAAAGTTTGGTCATTACATGAATGAGTGTAGAAAGAAACAGAATGATATTAATAGACCAAATGCAAACTTTTCTAGAGAAAGTCAAGATCATAGGCCTGATAAGAGCACAATGTTTTTAGCCTGTAATGTAGCTCAAGCTAGTGAGAAAAAAGTTTGGTTTTTAGATTCAAGCTGTAGTAATCATATGATAGGGAATTTAGATCTATTCACAAGTCTAGATGAGAATATTAAGTCAGATGTCACCCTGGGTAATGACAACAAAGTGTCAGTTAAAGGAAAAGGGAATGTTAATATTCTAACCAAGCAGGGGGGGCAAAAATATATTTCTGATGTTTATTTTGTGCCTGGTCTTAAACACAACTTGATGAATGTAGGACAGTTAATTTAAAAGGGTTATAGAGTGTCTTTCAAGAATGGGTTATGCACTATTTTAGACAAATACCCAAGTGACCACTTGATTGCAAAAATTCATATGACAAACAATAAAATTCTTCCTTTGAGAATACAACCAGCTTTGAGTACAAACTTTGCACAAGCACAAGAGGTATCAACTGTTATTCAAACTGTCTTTCAAGCAGAGGTAAAAAATGAGAACTGGCTTTGGCATTTAAGATTCAGTCATTTAAATTTTGGAGGTTTGAATTTGCTTCATAGAAAGAACATGGTAAAGGGAATTCCATTAATTGAAAAACCCGAAAGAGTTTGTGAAGGTTGCATACTTGGAAAGCAACATAGAGAGTCTTTCCCACCAGGGAAATCCACTAGAGCAAAGGCCCCATTAGAAATAGTTCATTCAGATTTATGTGGTCCAATGCAGACACCTTCAATAGGTGGTAGTTTCTATTTTCTGACTTTTATAGATGATTATTCAAGGAAGACATGGGTGTATTTTCTGAAACAGAAAAATGAAGTGTTTAATTATTTTTGTCAATTTAAATCTTTAGCTGAAAAATAGAGTGGTGGTTTCATCAAAGTGTTGAGAACAGATAGAGGAGGTGAATACATATCAAGAGAATTCTTAAATTTCTGCAAAGAACATGGAATACACAAATAGTTCACAACAAGATACACACCTCAACAGAACGGTGTAGCTGAAAGGAAAACAAAACCATAATGGAGATGGCTAGAAGTATGTTAAAAGCCAAGCATTTAACAAATGAATTTTGAGATGAAACTGTATCTTGTGCAGCATATATTATGAACAGATGCCCTACAAAAAGTGTGATAAATATTATCCCTGAAGAAGCATGGACAGGTAAAAAGCACAGTGTGTCTCACATGAGAGTTTTTGGATGTGTTTCATATGCACATGTACTTGATCAGTTGAGAAGAAAACTTGACAACAAAGGAGAGAAATGCATTTTTGTTGGATATAGTGAAGAATCAAAAGCATACAAATTGTTTAATCCATCAACCAAGAAAGTAATAATCAGCAAGGATGTCCAATTTGTTGAAGATGAAGCATGGGATGGAAGCAAAGAGAATACAGTCAATGTTACAGTTAATATCCCTCAAGATGAGAATGAAAATACAGTTCTAAGTAATGTACCTGTTGTTCTTATTCAACCTCAAGCAAGTGGTCAACAACTGACACCAGCAAGTAATACAAGAGCAGCAACAAGAGGACTGCAGACGCCAACTACAGCAAGAATTTCCGGTGCAGGACCTTCAAGTCCACATTCTGCAGATTCAAGTGACTTGTCAAATCCAACTTTAGCTAGTATGAGAAGGTAGAAAATCAGAAGCATGTCTAATATTTATAATCAGAATGAAGGTGAGAACAATTCACAACAGCTTACTCTTTTTGCATTTTACTCACAAGCTGAAGATCCAATTCATTATGAAGATGCAATCAAGGAAGAAAAGTGGTTAACAGCAATGGATGATGAGATAGATTCAATAGAAAACAATCAGACATGGGAATTGCAAAGTCTTCCAAAAGACAAAGATGTCATAGGTGTTAAATGGATTTATAAGACTAAGTTGAATGCAAATGGAGAAGTGCAAAAGCACAAAGCAAGATTGGTGGTAAAAGGTTATGCACAACAACCTGGAATAGATTACAATGAAACTTTTGCACCAGTTGCACGTCTAGACACAGTCAGAATGATATTGGCCTTAGCAGCACAAAACAGTTGGTTAGTTCACCAGATGGATGTTAAATTAGCATTTCTAAATGGCTATCTAGAAGAGGAAGTTTACATTGAACAGCCACCAGGATATGAGATATCAGGACAAGAAGACAAAGTTGAAGAAGGCATTGTATGGTTTGAAACAAGCCCCAAGAGCTTGGTATAGCAAAATTGACAATTATTTCACAAATAATGGATTTACTAGATGTGATAGTGAACCAACACTGTATACTAAAGTGAATGATGAAGGTAAAATTTTGATCATAGCCTATATGTTGATGATTTGATCTTAACTGAAAATCTATCAATTGAGATGTTCAAAGCAGCAATGATGAAAGAGTTTGAGATGACGGACATGGGACTGATGAAGTATTTTCTGGGCATTGAAGTAACACAGAATAAAGATGGTATTTTTATCTCACAGTCTAAATATGCAAAGGATGTTTTATAGAGATTTAATATGTCAAATTGTAAGTCAGCACCTACTCCAATAGTGATTGGACTGAAATTGAGCAGAGAAGACAAAGGCTCGGATGTTAATCCAACCTTATACAAACAGCTAGTAGGGAGCTTAATGTATTTGACAGCCACAAGGCCTAACATCATGTATGCAGTCAATTTGATTTCCAGATTCATGGAATCACCAAAAGAATCACAATGGATGGCTGGAAAGCGAATTGTAAGATACATCAATGGAATGAAGAACTATGGCATTCAGTATTCTAATACAGATGATTTCAAATTAACAGGGTTTACTGACAGTGACTGTGTTGGAAGTGTTGATGACAGAAAAAGCACCTTTGGCTATGTTTTTCACTTTGGCAGTGGAGTAGTTGCATGGGCTTCAAAGAAGCAGCCAATCGTTACATTGTCTTCAGCTAAAGCTGAGTATGTTGTAGCCACGAGTGCAGCTTGCCAAGCAGTGTGGATGAGGCGAGTTTTGAAGGAGATTCAAAATGAACCGACAGGAGCCACAACAATTCTGCAATTGCCCTTTCCAAAAATCCTATATTTCACGAGCGGAGCAAGCATATAGACACAAGGTTTCATTTCATTCGGGAACTGATCAATGGTGGGGAGATTACTTTGGAATTTTGCAAATCAAATGAATAGCAGGCGAATATATTTACAAAGGCACTAAGCAAAGAGAGTTTCATCTTTCAAAGAGAATGACTGGGAATTAAAAATGGCACGAGTTGTGCTCAAGGGGGAGTGTTGGAAATTTTCCCAACTCACGCGTCAACGATTCGGTCAACCCCGGCAGCCTTCGCCAACATTTACTGCCATACCACACCGACTTCTTCATCAACTCGCGCAACCCATGCGTCAACGATTCAGTCAACCCCGGCAGTCTTTGCCAACACTTACTACCATACCGCACCGACTTCTTCATCAACTCGCGGTAATGCGGTGTCCACTACGATACCATGGCCCCCTTGCTCCCTACTCGCGGTTGAGCGATACCGCGGCCTCATGTTCAAGCACCTGCGGTAGCGCGGTGACTACCGCCATACCGCGGGCCTCCTCCCTCCTCGCGGCAATGCGGTTACCACGGCCACCACGGTCTATTTCTTAACCGCAGCGGTAGCACGATAGCTCTTTCCTTGTTGTGCTTGCGGTTACCACGGTCTCTTTGAAAACCGCAGCAGTAGCGCGATGGTTGACGGTGTTTGACTTTTTGGCTGCGGTGTTTTGTACGATGTACGTTGGTGGTTTGATAGGACGTTTTGTCATGTCTAAAGGAAAAAAAATTTATTCAACTTGATTATGTTTAGGACATATAACTGTTGGCATTTTTATGACATTTAAAGTTTGTATTTATTTCATCTTGGGTCGTAATCTTTTAAATATGAGGATATATTTTGTAATCAAATATAGAGAATATAATATGTTTTGCTCTGAAGTAGCAAAGGTGGTTAATGGTTGTTCTGTGTAAATTTTTGTGTGTATGAAATATTATCTCTGCTATTTCCTTCACACCCCCTTCTGGTGCATGTGCTAGTATTTACAACATCATCATCGAAAGGTATACAATGAGATAGAGCATCTCAAGAGTGCGTTATTTTCTCAAACTTGATATGAAGAATCATACAACTACATTCAAAGGCCTTTTATCTTAGCCATGCTTAAAGCTCTTAGATTTAGGGAATTCTTTCTAGCATTTGTTCAATCACTTTTCTTTGATATTTTGACCTATCTCCATATTAATGACAAAATATCAAATGGCTTTGGGCTCTTCATATCCATTTGGAAAGATTATTTTCTTGCCCCTTTTTTCTTTGTGTTGGCCACAAAAGCTTTTAGCTATCTTCTTGTCAAAAAACATTTGCAAGGGTTGTTGGAGGAGACATATATTCCTTCCATGTCCTAATATATTATCAATGGGTACTCTACCAAGTGAACAATCATACATCTTCTAAAGAAGCCATGACCTCCTTGATACTTTCTACATGACTCTTGAATCAAATCTTTAGTGTTCCAACCTCAACTTTGAACTCTAGCTTTTCATGTACATGTCAAAGAAAAAAAATGAGTTTTGAATTTGACTAATTGATTACTCAATTTGATTGAGCACAATTCATGGAGTAATCGTTGTACTTAGGTTGAAAAGTAAACCTAACAACAAGCAGCTCATACACATACCTTGTGACATGGAGAACAACGATAGCCTTAGGGTTAACCCACCAACCGTCAACCACCACTAGAAAGAGAGGGTCACTTGAGAAGTCTAAATTGATATTTTCCCATGTAGCTAGAAAAGTGAACCCTACATATCAAAGGCACCCCATGTTTAAGGAAAATTTGCAATCTATCAAATTTGGAAGAGTGGTTATTCTTGTTATATAAAGAAACAGGATACTTGCCTCTCACCCTAGAAATTGTCAAGGCCCTTAATCCCCACCTCTCACCCTAGCAATTATGAAGGTCCTTGACTCCCCACCACTCATAGTTTGAATAGCATGCATCAATCCGATTCCAATTGATTAGAGTCAAGGAATTTTATATCCCACTAATCAAACACTACAAAAAAATATATATTTGATTGTTCAAACCAAGAAAGTTTCATTTGGAAAACCCAATCAACCTAGCTCAACCTACTATTGGAAAGTTTCAACTTGTAAAATAGTGTCATCATGGATTGATTGAATTGTTGGGATGGTGAAATGGTTGCTCCCAACAATACTTGACTTTTACAATCAATGGGTGTTTGAAAGCTCAAAAAGGTCACGACTCTTTAAGACCCTTTAGAAATAAGGTAAATAAACAAAAACTTTGTTACAAAAAAGTGCCTTCACATAGCCAAACTAGGTATAAGATTTTTAGTGAAGTGACTTGACAAAGGGGAGATTTTGAAATTTCTTGCTATCTCTTCAATTTGGTTGGACTCCTTCAACATGGAGATAACTAGATTCATTTCTTGGGAGGTCCATATTTTTCCCTCCAATAAGCCTTCCTCCTAAGTGGTACTTGACAAGACAAATCATCTTTCTCCATATGTGGTTTTTCTAATTAATATATTTGTTCTGATATCAAATATGTCTAGCTTTTGTAATATCATATTCAAGAGATCAATAAAAAAAAAATTGTAATATTATATTCAAGAGATCAAATAAAAATTATTAAATTTTTAACAATTAATAGCATTTGTAAAATATTAATTCCAAAAAACTTTAAGTAAAACATGATTTCTTAATTAGATTTTCCTATGTCTCATCAAATCAGTCCCCTAAATTTTTTTAACTAAAATATATGCATTACAAAAAATTAAAGAATAGTAAATTTGTTTTTCAAAAATTAAAAATTATACTTTTCTTAAGTTTACATTGTTACCAAATTCTAAACAAATATATCATTTATTAGTGATTAAAGTTATATAAAAGTTTCCTTTAAGCCATCCTTCTCTTATATAAAATTATGTCACATTGTCATGCTTTCACATTCTTACTTTCACTTGAAGTAGATTATATCTAAACTTAAAAGAACAATTTCAAACTTCGAAGGACCACATTTATTGTATACTAATCTATTATACAGCAAGGCAAGCTAATAGAGCATCATCTAAGTGTAAAAGTCACGCTGCACTCTGAATGGCTTTTAAATATTACATGTTCATTGTTTTCTTTTAATCTTTTGCAAATTTAATTTTTTCTACACTTGATGAGATCATAATTGTAGGGATAATTTTGTTTTTTAAACAACAATCTAAATCAGTAAAATTAGATTTCTTGCACGCTACGATTCATGCTGATGAAATAGGTATAGAATGCCTAATTCCAATCAAGGATCATACTTATTCAATAAACTTTAGTGTATATGGTATGCTAAGGATTCACTCTAATGATTCCAACTGCTAATGGTGCCAATGACCTTTGTTATTGTTTTGGCACCATATGTCAGAAAACCAACTGACAACGGGATTCCAAATTATTGCCATTATCTTCAGCTTCGGGATTCTTACTTTTAAAATTCTTGGCTTTTTTAAGCCTTCATATTGTTGTGTAGGTCAACAGTGGTCAATAAAAGTAAAATCACTGATATTACTGGTCAACAGTGATCAAGTAGCGAATACAATAGAGAGATTGTTAGAGGGAAAACAAAAAACCAGTCAGGAAACATCTCATGGGGCAGTCCAGGACTTTGCTGAAAACATGAAACGTCGTCGGAAAGAGTGTTTTCCTACTGGAGGCATTAGCCTGAAAAAAAATTCCAATGGATAAGAAATGCCTGCTTGCTTTTATCAGGCTACATTTCAAGCCTAATGGAGATGTTTACTGCAATGTTTCTAACTTTCTACCACTCCAGGAATATCAACCAGCTATATCTGACTTCTAGAAACGTTTACAATTCCAACGTGATATTGTTAGTTTTTCCTCATTTTAGTATAAATGTTTTCGTTTGAATAGCAAATATTGTAGTTTCCTAAATTAGCCAAGGTATCCTCCGCACCTTGCATAAAATCCCACTGATACTTAAAAAATCAGGGGCATGGATAATGTGCCGGAAGAAAAAAGCACATTCAAAGGACCTCAGCTGCTCAAATGAAAGGGAATCTCATTGAAAGCACAATAATTAACATCTAGTAACATTTATGACATAAAACCAAAGAACTATTTCAATGTACAAAGGGAATAACACCACATGCACTACATATACAAAACCACACATACAGGAACATAGATATACCAAATATACCCTCCCCCTCCCAGCTACATGTATCCCCTACATATCCAGATATAATGCTCCTTCAATATACATCAAATACAAGGCAAATGCATACCCTATCCAAATGGAGTACATGTCAAGTGACTTATTGGATATGACAATGAAAAATCTGAGTCATATCCAACAAAAAATTGAAATCAAACAAAAACATAAGAAAATTGTATAAAAGAACTCTTAAGAATTAAGGAGATGCAAAACACTTTTCTTGTGCCATTCATACAATCTACAATTTGTTCTCGAGTAGCATCACAGTAGTTTGGGTAAGTATGGATTCCTCCAAGAAAATTCTTAGAAAACCTCATTTCAAGTCAATGAATCCATGCCATAATGTGTACGACTATGTTTTCATGACAACTGCAAAAAGTTTCAAGTACTTGAGAAATAGTGTCAGTGCTTACCATGCACGTTATTTTTCCCATTATGGTCATTCGACAGCAATTAAACTCTAATTCATTGCTTGAAAGAGGTTGACAATATGTTTCCCGCTACTAGAACAATACAATCTTCTGAGGTGGCCTAATGAAGGTGGCCTAATGAAGATGATGGATGCTACCCCTAAATTAATCCTCGTTGGCAAATGTGAGAGCATATAGTGAAAACTTCATCCTTTATGACAAAATCTAGAAGTAGCTATAGTCCACAACATTAATTATACATTCATTTCATTTTAGCATAGAGTATCCACTTGCCCACTGTGTACAGTTGATTGGAATCAAAAGCATATGCTTCTTGCACCTAGCACTGTATCTACCGATGGGAATGGACCTAGCTTCTAAAACAAGTAAGAGGAACAAAACACATTAGCACATATAAATGCAAAAATTGCATACATACCCTCAAATTTGTAAGTTCACACGATTAATCCAGGCATAAATGCAATCAAAATGCAAAGTAGGTTATCTAAGTGAGGATCTTTCTATTGAATTCCAAAGGAACTTCCTCTAAAGCAAGATAGGAGACTGAAAGAAAATTCCCTCTGCTGAGAGGAAAAAGTCTTCCTACCAAAAGAGTGGACCAGGCCAGCATCCGAAGTTTTCTTATGAACAAGGCCAAGTTTTCTTATGAACAAGGCCTTACGTACAAAACATTTTTGGTGAATTTGTCAGAATAAGGATCACCTTTAAAATAAACAACTAAAGAATAAAGTACTTGGAAAATTTAACCCTGGAAAGAATCTCGTCTCATCCTATTTCAGAGGTTCTACACTTTTGAAGTCCAATTGCTTCTCAAAGACCTTGTAAAATCATTGCAAACATAGGAAATCAATGAAGTCATCTCTGATGACTTTCGTGAAAAGGCATGATTTCTTGTCTGTCCTCTATCTAAGCATTGAAGGTTTTCAGGCCGTTAAGGACTTTTTGATAAACAGATTTTAGCATATCATGAATGATTATGTTGCAGATCATAAAGACCTCAGAATGTGGAAAAGACTTAACATGGACTGCCCTCCAGAACTAGAGACCTCAGTTTACAATATTCTACTCTCAGCTTTAGCACCGCCAATTTAAGATGGGATAATTCCAAAACTGGGACCTAGTCTGCCAAAGTTGGTATGGAGCAGCTTCAAAAACTCTACCAGATTCCTCCTCCTTTCCTGCAATTATACCTATTTAAAGGATGGGCTTCCTAAGTCTACTTCCTTACCATAGTTAGATTCCCACAGAAGAATTCTATCTCAATAACCTTGCCAAAACTGGATTTATAGGACCTTTAATGATTTCCTCTCTGCCATCAGCATAAAGAGACTGAACCATTTGCTTCCTTTATACCCCTTCTCCAAGCACATTTGACAATGGTTTTTCCCTAAGCCTGTGTAGGGTTTATCCCCTCATATTTCTGCCTAGGTAAAATCTTGCTCTATGAGAATTGGATTTCAGACAAGTCTGGAGACCGGCCCTTCAATAATAACATGAACATATGGTTAAAAAGAAACTCCAAATTTTATATGACACTGCTTACACTGCAAGAAGCGTTTCCAAGATTAAGGCTTCTATTGCAGAAGTGATCAAGGCTTGGTGCCAAAAGGATATGACTATTTTTCCTTGAGGAATTCACTATAGCACGCAATTGGTCACAGAACTGCCTATTTCCCTCAGGAATTGGCTATAGCCACATCCAGGGGTGAATATCATAACTGGCAACTGAATCAGATCATCTAAGATATCTGCTAAAAACTTTGAATTGACCACCTCTTATGCATATTTGTAGAACCAAAAACAAAGTTGCGTTTGGCTAACAAAGGTATTGGCATCACCACCAAGGAAGGTCAAGGATTCAAATCTATATCTGCCCTCCTTTATGAACTCAGAAGATAAGAAGTTAAAACTCCTCCAACCAACAGATATAGGTGATACCCCTGTTTCTTAAATCAAATTATGTTTTTTGTTCAAGTATCCATTTTTAGACACACATATTTTGATTGCAGATGAGAAATATGACCACATGTAGGCCTCTAATTTGAACATTGACGGCTTTTGTTGGTATTACTCTTTCCCCTATTCCCATTCTACTATTGGCTACCTTGCCTCAAAGAACAGTTATATCTAAAGCCTGGCTCCTCCAGATTGACTAGTCTCTTTACACTGCCCCTCAATGATCTTGATAATCCTTTCTCCTGTTTGATTTATTATGTATAGCAAGCAGTTTGAAACACAAGTTTAATAAAATTATTTCCAATGGTGCATGCTATTAGCTCTTGCTGACTGAAAAGGATCATGCTGTATACAAACTGAGATAATCATCTGTCTTTTCTCTGTAAATCTATTTGCTGAAATGCAGTATGGGCTCCTCTTTCTTTTGATCTACAGATTGTAGTAAGATTTTGAAGTAATTGATGCAAATATAACAGTTGGAAAAAATTGCAAACTTGACGCTTGTTTCCTGCTAGAGCTTTAGCACATGCATTAAATGGTACCATTGATATTTCAGATTTTAGTGTGGTTATCCTATTATGGGCAGCAGTTGGTTTGTAAGATGTTTGATTCTACTGGCATGGACATAACTACAGGGAGTGAATATGTCTTATCCGACTGTCATGTTAACTTCTGACATATTTTGAGATGAGTGCAATCTATCTTTGACTTCTTTTGATCTCACTTATGATCTTCAACATTGAGGAAAAGAGCAATTTGTGATCATGGTTTTCACTTAGCTTCAGCATTATCTGCTCCAAGTTTTTTTTTTTTTATGAATAGGCAGATATCTATATTAATATAAAAATAAAATTACAAATTCACAAAAAAGGGGTGGGTGGTAAAAAGGCACACCCCGAATGTCACATGGGTCCAACCCAGAAAATCCAAAATAACACATGGGCCCAGCCCAGAAAAACCAAAATATCACATGAACAGAATGAAAATTAAGCAGCCAAGGCAGTGCCAGTAGATCAAAGTTTGATTTAATGATCAGCATCTTCATCCTACATGGGTGGCATCAGTTTTTATTGCTTGACAGATTTAAGGCTTCAAGATCCTCTAATTTTCATATGCATTCTAAAAGCCAGGTTATGCAGAACAAAGATTGCAGCTATTTTGAAGTCTTCCTTGTGGTTTATAGTTTTTGGCCATTTTCCTAAGAAGGTTTCTTGAGTCTACTAAGTATGGTTCTTTCAACTTTCAAAAATAAGTAAACCTCTTGTTTAAATCCTTTTGTGCACTTCATTTGGCAGACTTCAGTAGCCTCAATAGGCAGATGAATGTAAATGTAATCTGAACTCTAAAATTTTTTATCTAGGCAGGGGCCCCAAATCCTTTATGCTTACCTATAGAAACATAGTTTTTTCAATATTCAGAATCAAGATACAAAAACATGATGGTAAGAAAGAGATCCCTCTAATACTCAGGCCTGCAAAAGTACAAATCTGGATCATCAAGAGCATCTACTTGACTTTTCCTCGAGCACAAAACACAAAACCACTAACAAAACATAGAGAAGAATCCTAACACATCAAAGTTCAGGGATAATCCCCTCAAATCATATTACATGCCGCTCCTCCACTTCTAGCATCAGCATAAGACCAGATGGTATCAAACTACATAAGTAACATAAAAATGATCAAAGAAGCAGTACCATTTTGCAAGTTCCAGTCATAATGTACTGTATCTTTATAATATGATATCAGTCCATCTATGCTATTCATCAATATTACTTGAAAATTTCTGATTTAAAGCAATATGGAAGAAAAATATGCCTACACATGCCCAGCCACATATGGAGATCCTCGCTTTAATTGTTGTAGGTTGAAGCTTTGGGAAAATGCTTGAAAAACATAATGGCCAAAAACCACTCTCACAAAGATATTGCAAATCATCACTAGAAAACTTCAGGGCATATTTATTAAATATAATTTATATTACCATCTTATGGGCAGCAGTCTTGTGCAAACAGCAGGAACAAATGTTTGCCACTGCAAAATAATGATAATTGGCTACAATAATACATATTCCAGTCGTAATGTAATATATCTTTACTATACGAAACCAATATGAGTCAACTATTTATCATAGTTATGTGAATCATTTTAATCTTCAAATATACATAGAACACCTCACACACACATGCCCGG
Source organism: Sequoiadendron giganteum (assembly GCA_007115665.2). NCBI lineage: Eukaryota > Viridiplantae > Streptophyta > Pinopsida > Cupressales > Cupressaceae > Sequoiadendron > Sequoiadendron giganteum. The sequence continues at coordinate 646,253,263 of CM021103.1, read as the reverse complement.
CCACATAACAATATTCACACTTTTGTTCCTCTTTTGCAAAGACAAAAAATGGAACACTGGGAATTAGTCCCAAATCAGAAAGGCCCAAAGATACTCTCACAAAAACATTTCAAACCACCAACAATATGACTCAGCACATTTTTTGAAGAAAGTCATCCTTACCATCTTATGGGCAGCACTCTTCAAGTAAACAGCAACAACATAGGGCTGCCAAACTGCAAAACAATGGCAATAACATGAGCAACTAATCATATCAGCAACAACAACAAAAAATTTAAGAGGTTCCCCTAACTTGTTTTAGGCCAACTTGTGGATATATCCAAATTAAAAGAAATCCATGGCAAGAAAAAATTATTGCCATATCAATTACTCAGTCCCACCATGCAGGCACAGCCTCACATTGGTATTTATTATTGATTACATGAGAGCTTAACTAAAATTTATAACAGTGCCAACAACTGGGGAATGCTAAATGATTGATCAAAAGTACATAGACTAGCATATGCCATTAAACCCATTCGAACAAATCTAATTCGTCAATACAAAACATGATATATCAACATGAAGAAAAAAAACTAAGCTTTGAATAATGCTTACCATCCTTCTAAAAAGTTTCCATAAGATGGCTGAGGTTGTTCTGCATAAGCATACTGTGGAGGGGGAGGGTATTGCTGAGGAGGGTAGCCCTGATTGAAATAACCCTGGTAGCCCTGTTGATATCCTGGAGGAGGAGGAGGAGGAGGCCCATGATGACAGCAATGTTGTTCTGGTGGAGATTGGTAACCAGCTGGTGGTGGTGGGTATGCATACCCAGGTGGAGGTGGTCCTTGATATCCAGGCGGTGGATATGGATAGGATGCCGCGTACCCTACAAAGTATATAGTAACAAATACAACCAATTGAGATATAACTAACTGCAGTATCAAAAATTAGCACAGAGGCACTTGTAATTTCTTAGCATCTTTCTCATCTTAATGATGACCAGACCATCAAGGAGTGTGATCCAAACTGTCAACGATAAATATTCTACAGAGTGTTTTATAAATTTCATGGAACGTGGAAACCTAACGTTCTCAGTCCGGAGTGAATAATCAATATATACCCAAGTGCAGGATCGAAAGTAAATCAACTGTTCTCTGCTATGTCTAGCAACGAAATAGGAAAACATAGCATACACCCAATTGCACCAACAGAAAAGAGCAAAAAACTAATAATTAGGGCATCTTCAAAATCCTGATCGGAGACACAAAGCACTCGTCATTTTTCACTAGATCACAAGAATTCATCATTTTCCACTAAACGCGGCAATCAAACAGCCACCTCAAATTTGGACAATACACAAAGAATCAACCAAACAATAGTAATAAGAAAAATACCTGGTGGAGGATAACCCTCCGCTGTCCCTCTCTCGTTTTGATAGCTCATGGCTTTGGTGATTGGCTCAACTATCAGCGATTGATGCACAGACCAAATTCCCTTATACAAACCAAAAAAACACAGATAGTTAAATTTCTGGGATTGAAGAACAGACTTGAAAGAAATAGCAACTTTTAAAACCCAAAAACAGTTGAATTGAATACAGATGACAATTTGAAATGATGATGAAGAAGGGGGGCCCTAGGCCTGCAAGAATTTGGGTTTTTTGGGTCGTCTGCTAAAGAAAAACTTACCTTTAGGCCTTGGGAGATCCCAATAGTTGCACAGCCCCCAATGATTTGACAATGGCAACGAAAATAGCCTTCAATATTAAATGTTTAAAAAAGTTATTCCAGGTGAAGTTTATAACGTCTTTCATTTTCTCTAATTTTTAAATGACATTTTTTTGAAACCTAATGTTTGAAGTGGAGTCCAACTATTGATCTTGGAAATTCTGAGGACCATATAAATGGTTAAAAGAAATTATTACATGAGGAAGTCCTTAATCTCTCATTTTTCACAAATGATGTCTCTCGTTTTTTATCATAATGATTTGATATACTTTATTTAGTTTTGTTTTAGTTGTTTAGATTTTGTTGGGTTTAGTTTTTTAAATGTTTTTTTATTTTTAATTTGAACATAATTCAATTAAATTTTGTGGGTGTGTATTTTTATTACTCTCTTTCTCTTTTTAATATTGTATTATTCTTTTATCAATAAATTTAAATAAAAAATATTCATCAAAATTGTATATTTTGTATTTAAGTCCTCTTCAATATAATAATTAATATATAAATGATATATTTAATATGAAAGATGTTAATAACATTAATTGAATTTGTTCTTATGTTCACATATCTTTAAGGATCAGTGGTTGATTTTTATTTTATTTTAATTTAATATCTTGAATTAAATTTATGGATGTAAAATTGATCCAATTTAATTTTGTGGAGTAAAAATGACCTTAGAACTTGTAAATTCAAATTTAACTATGGTACCAACTTGACTCCCTCCAACTAGGTATTATGTATCAACTTAGGGATGAAAATTATTTTGTATTAGAGTGTTGTATCGAATGACAAACCTTAACTCATTGTTATCATCTATTGATTTTAATTTATAGATTGGAGTCCTTGCTAATTTTATGAATTTATATCAAACCTTAACCTTATTTTTTACCTCTTCCGTCTTTTGTGGTTGTACCTTATGTGTACCACAGTCTCATCCTCATCCAAATCTACCATTAACTATGAGCTCTCACTTGAATCTTATAATGGATACAAATCAAATCAATAGTAGAATAACTAAAAATCAAAATTACAATACTCATCATCATGCTCATAGGAAGAAAAATTTAACCATGATGCACATCTAGATGACAATGATAGGTAAATAAATGATTGTTACTACATAGAGCTCATTAATTTAGATCTAAGGAACTTTATTTTATATCTTGACAATATATGGTAGGTAAATATATGATTGCACATCTTGTTGAGTAGCCATAATCCATTATCAAAGCATGAGAAAATCCAAATCAAGTTGATCTGAGATTTGTGGTGGTTTGAGAATAGAAATTAATAATATTTTTAATTTTAGTTTTATTCTAAATCTAGCACATATATTTTTAGCAAGCCTAGTGGGACCTACCCTTCTGTCTAGTATATTTTTTTGTTGGTTTGGAGATATTTATAGTGATTTTCAACACCTTTTTCTATTTTTATAATTCTTATTGTGATAGATTTTGGCTTTAAATGCTATATACTATAGTTATTTATCTATTTATTATTTCTCTAGATTTGAGTAATACCTAGGTTGATTAACATGTTTTTATTATGCTTCTATTATTTTATGATGATGTTATTTACATTGTTAAAAAAAATCTTGCAATTGTATTCATTTAGTGATCGTTGCAACTATTTCATAATGAAAGATATTTACATTTTCAATGTCCTTTTCCATTTTTTTATCCATTGGGACACATTCAGTAGAAATAAGTGCATCAACATCATCAACTATAATAATATACTCAAGTTGATGTGCCCTTATAAAACTTTCATCTTTACTAAAAATATTAGCTTGATGAACAACCTCAACAATATTCTCTTTATCACTCTCATATTTATCTATTTTTTCTTATTCTTGTAATTCCTACTACTTGACCATCTGAGTGTATGCACCATATATGCTCTATGTCATTATTCTTTTTTAATTTTGATTTAATTGAAGATAATGAACTTTACTTCTTGAATGTGGGCTTCACTATTGGATATGTTTGATGCCTTGTCATTATATACCAAATTTGAAATTCTAGCTTCATTCATATAAATAAAAGAAAAGCACTAATAATATATACACAAGTTTATTCCATTCAAACAATAAATATTTAAAATTCTTAACCTACACCAACATTCACATGGACAAAAGCTTGTGACAATTAAAAAACAACTAGAACCACACCAAATCCAATACCCCACTCATTCTAACTATAAGCAATACAAGGTATAATTCATCAATATCTTGAATTGTTGTTTCATTTGACTCCTATACTACTTATTCCCCAAGTTCTTTGTTTCCACTAGTACCTAATCCATGATTCAACTATTCTTTAGAGGGGTTAGTAAATTACACACGTTGTTGATCCCCTTAGGGTGTAATGTTATGGTTTGAATGACTTCACCATTAATCTATGTTTCATGTGGTAGTTATTATGTAGGAATATTCTTTCAACTCACTATTTCAAAAAAAAAAGTTCATATATGAAACCCAAAGTTTGAAATATTATAATATGGAACTTCTCTTTTAAAAATGGGATGGTGGTATTGGATTGGTACTATTATTTTTATTTGGGGATCAATTCATCAATATTAGTGCCATAAGTTATTTGGATCTTATGAATTAAAAATCAAGAAGAGCCAAATAATTATTTTAGCTCATATGATGATTGATTTAATAGTGTATCTTTCCCTCACTATTTGGAAAATATTGTTATATGTGTTGGTATTTTAATTGCAACTAAGGGATAAAACCTCATAATGTGACTTCTCTTCAAATTTGTGGTTGCCAATTTCATTTTTGCTACAAGTTGATACAACCCATAGTACCACCTATTTGTCCATTCATATTGGAATGAACCTATGGTTCTTTTTTAAGAAAAATTTGGTGAATACATGGATGCATTGAACGTGGCAAATGAGTCCTTGGAGTATTTTGGCTTCTCTTGCAAGTTGATGTTGTTTTCTAAATTTGTAGGGTTCATCAATATTTTTATTTTATTTGTACCACTCAATTTTGGATATATATTTCAAATATCATTTGTCAAATACCTCAATTTAAAAAATATTAATTCTTGTTATAATATGTTGGTAAAAATTTAAAAAATAGAACTATCAAAAAGCTAAAAATTATCAAAATAAAACTAATAATTTCTTTCATATTTCTTGTTTATATTTGTTTTTGTGACTAATGTTGGATTTGATGATTAAACCCCACAAATCCCAGAGATCACCTGCAATTGAAACACCCTATCACATAAGAGAAAAATAACTAATGTGCTATCAATTTAAGAATTCTATAGAAGTAAAATAATGAATAACTATTATAATATACAATAAATTATCCTTGATAAAGGATAAAGAAACCCTAGGTAAGGATTAATTAAATTATGACATGTGTCTTGATCATATGACTTGAGACACAAAAAGGTACATGACCTAAGTAATCTTAAGCATGCTAGTGTAAATAGGTCCTAATTAAAATCTAGTTAGGTGATTTACCTTTTTACTCTAACACCAACCTTAATTGCAACTTAAGGAGTAGCTAAAATACAATGATGATGAATAAATAGATGGATCCTGGTCATAAGGCCTAATGAGGTACCCATGTACAAGTAAATAAATCTCTCATAACCAAAGAAAAGAATAAAATCTCATGTGAAAAACTTCTCTCGAGAGAGAAAAATAAAATAAATGTGTACCAACTAAATAAGGAAAGGAGGACTCAATATCACCTCCTAGAAATTGCTTTTATCACATAAGTACAAAGAATATCCCCCCACCATGAGACAAAATATGAGAATATGAAACCCCCACAAAGAAGTTTCTCATGTACCAATGATGATAGCATGAAGATAAAAAATGATCTACTACTTGCAAATAACATTTCTCCCCTTGAGAATAAAAAGATCCACTAATAATTGTGGCATCCATTCCCATAATCTAGATGAATACACTACATCAGAACAGGAAAATAGCGCCTAAAATAGGGCCAGATTTTAGTGTATTTCAGTCCACGAATCGGGTGATTTGGTTGGCGCTAAACTCAACACAAATAGGCATGGTCTTCTAGGCGCCAACTTGTGCATCAGCCATTGCGTCAAAATTTGCATCGTAGTTAGCACCGAGAAATCACAGCGTCCACATTAGTGCCCAAAATAGCATTGGGAACCAGTGCCTCTTCAACCACCTAAAACAATACCAGAAATAACCGCGAAATTGGTGCCCAATTCGACTTCCGATTTTGCTTCTATGTCTACTCCCATTTTTGCTTCTAGTTTTGCTTTCGTTTTTGCTTCCAGGTTTGCTTCCAATTTTGCTTCCAATTTTGCTTCCGATTTTGCTTCCACTTTTACTTCAGGTTTTGCTTCCGACTTTGCTTCCAATTTTGCTTCCGGTTTTGCTTCCACTTTTGCTTTCGATTTTGCTTCCGATTTTGCTTTTGGTTTTGCTTCCAATTTTCCTTCCAGTTTTGCTTCCAATTTTTCTACGACTTTTGCTTCCAAATTTTTTTTCGGTTTTGCTTCCAATTTTGCTTTTAGTTTTGCTTTCAATTTTGCTTCCAGGTTTTCTTTCGGTTTTGCTTCTATGTTTGCTTCCGGTTTTTCTTCCAAGATTTCTTCTGGTTTGCTTCTAGTTTGGCTTCCATTGTTGCTTCCTTTTTTGCTTCTAAAAATGCTTCTTGTTTTGCTTCCATTTATTAATTTAATATGTTTTATTTCAATTTAATTAGTTAAATATATCGTGCCTCTTAAATAACTCATATGATTATAGAGTAAGTAATTTAATTATTTAACTCATATGATTAAATAACAAGATAATTATTTTTTTTGGGTTGATAACACGAAATTTTTGTATTACTTGTAAAGATAAAAAAGTACATCTATTGTTCAATGTCATTACCAACCAAAAGAGCTTAACACTTCTCTGATTTGTTCAATTACGTTATGGAGGTGCCAAGAATTAATTTTACCTTTTATCGTCGCCTGAACTATTATTGTAACATGATCATCATCTATAATTAAAACAAGTGAGTAAAATATCTATAATTTAATTGAATTTGACACCATCCATCCTAAGCAGTAAATTAAAATCATCATACATAATAAATATCCATCCAAAAATCATCGACCACTTTTAATATATATAAATTGACAAGTCAATACTGATAAGATGATCATCATATATAACTAAAACAAGTGAAAGTCAAATATGCCAGTACATCAAAAACATGTACAAATGATATAAATAAAATTAATAAATTATGTAACTCAAACTGATACAAGTCAAGATGATACATGTCCAAATGATATAGTGAAAATGATACGACTCAATAATATATTATTGTAGGTCGTGAAAATGATACTTATGATAGTAACCATGAAAAGAGTCATCATAACGATGTATCAGAAATGATCCATGATGCAATCTATATGATCATGAATTTCACTAGTTACTACCACCAACTATCTCATCATCATCATCACCATCATGATCATTGTCGTCGTCGTCGTCGTCATCATCATTGTCATCGACCTTGGTGTCTTCCGTATATGTGTCATCAACATCCTCTGCCATGTGATTTGTACCGGTAGAACCAATATTTTGTGGATCTATATCATGTTGAGGATCATATTGATCTTCTGGAAGAGTTGTGTTCTGCAAAAAAAAAAACATTTAGAATGAAAATTTATTATTTATTTCATGCAATAATTTGTTTTTCTATTATATATCTAATATTACAACATATGAGATGAAACCATAATCATATTACATCATATCAAAGTGCACATACCATAATTAAATTTCAAAAAAGTTACAACTAATACTGGTGAGTCAGGAGAAACTTCAGCTTTCAAAAACAAAGCCAATTAGGCTGGCAGACATGTGGATCAGACCAGCATTTGGTGGAAGAGGAAGAAAGATGTACTTTGCATGTATGCCATTCCTCAATCTTCGCTTGATGGCATCAAGGAATGGATGAACTCCATGGATATAAAGTATTATGAAAGCAGAATGAACTTGAACTAGTGGCCAATTTTGAAGACTATTACTGATGATCCAAATAAATTTATTGAAGATGTTGGCTGGGAATTTTTGAATATGGAAGCTAGTGATTCTGATTCTGATAATTCAAAAGAGTCGGATCAAGGATACGAACCCTCTGGTGTAGAAGAGGAATCAAAATCAGATTTCATGTAGCCACCATCAAGAGTGTTACAAGCCAATTTAAAAGATGGAGGGAATTCTTATATAAGGATAATTTTCAATGTTGCAAGTACCGACTTTAATGCCAACTACAATTGCAACATTGAAATTCCCTAGCAGTATTTATGTTAAGGAAATTTCCTTTAGATGCAAGGATTCAAAGCACATCAACCATGTGGTACAAATGATTAAATCCCAGAGATTATCTATAGCAATGAAAGAGTCTAAAAAGGAAAAGAGAGCTACATTGGTGACTCGGGATAAACTTTAGCTTTCAAAAACAAAGGCAATTAGGCTGGCAGACATGTGGATCAAGCCAACATTTGGTGGAAGAGGAAGAAAGATGACTGGAACTCTAGAGGCCCACCATACTGGATTTCGGTATTCAACCATGAGAGCAGAACAGAGAGCTGATATCATGTATCAAAACATTAAGCATGCATTCTTCCAGCCAATGAAGATGGAGATGATTACTTTGCTTCATTTTCATTTGCATAACCATATCATGGCGTGGGAACCAAGAAGATCAAGGATGTCCAATTTTATGTGGAGGTAATAGATGTGGTCCAAACTTTAGGAGGGGCAAGAAGGTCAATGTATGATCCCGATGAAATTGAGGAAGAACAACAAGAGAGGGACAGGAAAAATAAAACCAATGTAGAGTTTCAAGGATTTGTCAAGCAAGTAAGAGAGTTATGGGATCAGCCTCATCTAAAATATTTTGTTTTAGAGCTTGATATAGCATTTAGAGAGCTTGGTTTTCATGGAAGAGGATGAAAGATGATTACTTTGCTTCATTTTCATTTGCATAATCATACCATGGTGTGGGAACCAAGAAGACCAAGGATGTCCAATTTTATGTGGAGGTAATGGATGTGGTCCAAAATTTAGGAGGGGCAAGAAGTTCAATGTATGATCTTGATTAAATTGAGGAAGAACAGCAAGAGAGGGACAAGAAAAATAAAATCAATGCAGAGTTTCAAGGATTTGTCAAGAAAGTAAGAGAGTTATGGGAGTAGCCTCATCTAAAAGATTTTGAACTAGAGTTTGATGTACCATTTAGAGAGCTTTCTTTTCATGGATTTCCTTTTGAAGCCTCTTCTTTTATTGTTCCTACGGTAAACTATTTGGTAGAGTTGGTGGAATTACCTTTCTTAGTAATCACTATTAGTGAGATTGAGATTGTTAATCAATTAGGCGCTAATTTCCTGTAGCAATGAAAGAGTCTGAAAAGGCAAAGAGAGCTACATTGGTGACTCAAGAGAAACTTCATCTTTCAAAAACAAAGGCAATTAGGTTGGCAGATGTGTGGATCAGGCCAGCATTTGGTGGAAGAGGAAGAAAGATGATTGGAACTCTAGAGGCCCACCAAAATGAATTTTAATATTCAACCATGAGAGCAGAAGAGAGATTTGATATCATGTATCAAAAAATTAAGCATGCATTCTTCCAACCAATGGAGAAGGAGATGATTACTTTGCTTCATTTTCATTTGCATAACCATATCATGGCGTGGGAACCAAGAAGATCAAGGATGTCTAGTTTTATGTGGAGGTAATGGATGTGGTCCAAACTTTAGGAGGGGCAAGAAGGTCAATGTATGATCCTAATGAAATTAAGGAAGAACAACAAGAAAGGGACAAGAAAAATAAAATCAATGCAGAGTTTCAAGGATTTGTCAAGCGAGTAAGAGATCTATGGGAGCAGCCTCATCTAAAATATTTTGAACTAGAGTTTGATATACCATTTAGAGAGCTTGGTTTTCATGGAAGAGGAAGAAAGATGATTAATTTGCTTCATTTTCATTTGCATAACCATATCATGGCGTGGGAACCAAGAAGACCAAGGATGTCCAATTTTATGTGGAGGTAATGGATGTGGTCCAAACTTTAGGAGGGGCAAGAAGGTCGATGTATGATCTTGATGAAATTGAGGAAGAACAACAAGAGAGGGACAAGAAAAATAAAATCAATGCAGAGTTTCAAGGATTTGTCAAACGAGTAAGAGAGTTATGGGAGCAGCCTCATCTAAAAGATTTTGAACTAGAGTTTGATGTACCATTTAGAGAGTTTGGTTTTCATGGTGTTCATTTTGAAGCCTCTACTTTTATTGTTCATATAGTAAACTGTTTGGTAGACTTGGTGGAATTACCTTTCTTAGTAATCACGATTAGTGAGATTGAGATTGTTAATCAATTAGGCGCTAGTTTCTTGTAGCAATGAAAGAGTCTGAAAAGGAAGATAGAGCTACACTAGTGACTTGAGAGAAACTTTAGCTTTCAAAAACAAAGGCAATTAGGCTAACAGATGTTTGGATCGGGTCAGCATTTGGTGGAAGAGGAGGAAAGATGATTGGAACTTTGGAGGCCCACCATAATGAATTTCGGTATTCAACCATGAGAGCAGAAGAGAGAGCTGATATTATGTATCAAAACATTAAGCATGCATTCTTCCAACCAGTAGAGAAGGAGATGATTACTTTGCTTCATTTTCATTTGCATAACCATATCATGGTGTGGGAACCAAGAAGACCAAGGATTCCTAGTTTTATGTGGAGGTAATGGATGTGGTCCAAACTTTAGGAGGGGAAAGAAGGTCAATGTATGATCCTGATGAAAATAAGGAAGAACAACAAGAGAGGGACAGTAAAAATAATATCAATGCAGAGTTTCAAGGATTTGTCAAGCAAGTAAGAGGGCTATGGGAGCAGCCTCATCTAAAATATTTTGAACGAGAGTTTGATATAACATTTAGAGAGCTTGGTTTCCATGGAGTTCCTTTCAAAGCCTCTAATTTTATTGTTCCTACAGTAAACTGTTTGGTAGAGTTGGTGGAATTACCTTTCTTAGTAATCGCTATTACTGAGATTGAGATTGTTAACCTTGAGAGAGTAGGACTTGGGCAAAAGGCATTTGATATGTCTATTGTTTTCAAATACTTCAAGCGAGATGTACTCTGCATGTATGCCATTCCTCAATCTTCACTTGATGGCATTAAGGAATGGCTGAACTCCATGGATATAAAGTATTATGAAAGCAAAATGAACTTGAACTGGTGGCCAATTTTGAAGACTATTACTGATGATCCAGATAAATTTATTGAAGATGTTGGTTGGGAATTTTTTAATATGGAAGCTATTGATTCTGATTCTGATAATTCATAAGAGTTGGATCAAGGATATGAACCCTCTAATGTAGAAGAGGAATCAAAATCAGATGAGGAAGGCTCAGAAGATGAATCTCTTGTGGAGTCAGAGGAGGACAAAGAAGAAGAAGAAAAAGATTTTGAAGAGGAGGAAGGTAAAACATGGGATGAATTAGAAGTTGAAGCTAGAAATGCAGATAAGGAAAAAGGAGATGAGTCTAATAGTGAAGAGGAAAGGTGAAAACAAAAGGTAAAAGTTATAAGGAAGTCTCGAGCACCTGATATTAGAGATTCAAGAGGAATGCCTACCAAGAGGCATAAATTCAGATGAATTGATTTCATCTACATCCTTCTACTATTTATTCATGCACATAAACAGTCATCTTGTAATCATAAGATTTGAGCTCTATTTACTCATCCTATGCATCAATAAACAACTCAACAAAAGAGATGAAAATTGACATATTAACACAGCAATATCCAGCTAAGTTATTGAAACTCAACTATTGATACCTCATTCTCCATCCAAATTACAAAATCGTTCCACTTTTTGTTTTTTAACATATTCTTTTCAAATTGCTTTGGATGGCGGCCATATTTCTCCTCCTCTCAAAACATGGCAAATGGATAGTTAGTTAAACTAATTAATATGCAATCATTTACTTTTTCCAAGGAAATAAAAATATATATCATTTAAGATATTAAATATACTTACAAATGTACAAATCAAGGCCTGTAAACCTTTCTGGCCACTGCAATGCGTGGCACGAAGTTTCTCAAGCCTAGCCTTGGAGGCCTTGTCTTGAAACATATACTAATTCAATTTAACTATGCACAAATAAAGTTTAAATATCATTTAATAAATTTAATATAATCTTATGAGAAAATTCATATACATGAGTACTCTCCTCACCGGACTTCCTCTATGCATTAGAATTCTCATATGCTTTTACAAGCTCTTTCCATACTTTCACACTTACATCAATTGGCCTTTTTTCTACCTTAGCTCAGGAGGGATTTTTTTATCTTCTTGGTTTGGTTGCACCGAAATCTCTTGCAGTTTTGAGACATTCGTAGCTTTATCTTATTTACAGACCAACCTGTGCCAAATTCATTCTCCATGTCATGGATAACTACTTTTTTCAGGTGCCTGGGTATCTTTGAGAATGGAAAATGTAGATGGTCTTTGAACCGTTGAATGCATGATTCCTTCAACCTATTCACAAATGTTTTCCCAATATCCATCACTCGGACTTCCCCTGAAACCACCTCATATTCTATCTTCATATTGTAGCTACCAATGCAAGATTAAAAACATGGTGTGGTGGAACAAGTCTATGTCCCAGGAGTGGAAGTCTCTGCCCCCTGTTCCGCATTCTTAGAGTTTACTATCCATTGATTTCCTCTTGGATCTTTTGCAAGATCTAGGAGTGGTTGGGGAATTGACACAATTGATTTGTTTGCAATGTTTGAGGGGCATTACCAGATTGTTTTTCTATGTATCTGGCAAGTGTTTTCCAATCCACATTAACCAATTTTTTCACTACCTCTACCCCCAATATGGAAGCCAATTCATCTTTATCTTTGTCAGTCTCATGTCCCTATATATATATATATATTTTATTTTTATTTTTATTTTTTTAAATATATTTCTTCTTTTAAATTTAGAAATAAAAAACTAAAAAGTAAAATTCAAAGAAACAATGGAAACATTTACAAATCTATAAATTGATAATGAATTACCTCATTATGGCCAGAGTTTGCTAACAATGCTTGCTTCCCTCTATTGCTTGAAATTTTGAGGTGACCTAGGGAAAATTATTTTCGTCCAGTCTATGGAGGCAAACAAAGTACACACTGTCAGGAATGAAATTTTTCGTCCAGTTTGTGGTATGAAAGTTTTGTTTTGTGGGAAAATATGTTTGCTCAGTTTGTTTAGTGTTGATAAACTTATCATGAAAACTCTTTCATAATGCAATCTTACATGAATTTGTCATGGCATCGGTGACTATGGCGTGGCTGGGCAAAACCAAGCGGTTTATGTGTTTATTTTCAGTAGTTGCTCAGCAGTGACTGACCCGATTCCTAGATTTTCCAAGCAGTTCACTATTTCCTTGATACCCAGGTTAAGGAAAGAATACAAAGGCATCCTCGCTTCGTGCTATAATATTTTGAGCCAAAGCTAAAATAGGCAAGGTAGAATTTTTTGTTGGTTTCTCAAAGGTTTTACAATTTATAATGATGGGACAATTTAGAGGTTGCCTGGACTGGTTAGGCCACGAACCAATAAACAATCATGAATTCAAATGCAATACAAAGAGCAATAAACAATCACGAATTCAACCAAGAAAAATAAATTGTAAGCTTACTAATGGTATCGCAAACTAAATCGAATTTCTCATCAGTTACTAGTAGCGCCCTGCTCTCTTCCTTCGTGCAGCATGTTGCAAACTAAATCGAATTTCTCATCAGTTATTGGTAGTGCCCTGCTCTCTTCCTTCGCACAACGTTTTTCCCTTTTTTGTCGTCTCATTTCTTCCTTCACGTGGGAAAGTTTTAAATTTTTGATTTTGATTCATTATTCGATGTTTTAGTCAGCGTTAGTTAACGCCAAGTTTAGCACTGACTCTTGGTCGTAAATGTAATTTATTTGGGACGTATAAGGCGGTGTCAAGTGCACCTAATTTAGTGCCTATCATTGTTGTATAGTGACTATTTTCATTTTTGTGTATCACAGGATCTATAGTGTTGGAAATAATTCCAACTCCTGCCTTGTTTTTGTGACCACCACTGTCTTGTGACTCCTTCATCAGCTCGGTGTGATAGAGTGTTTTTTACCGTAGTCCCACAAGGTGTGTCATCCTTCTCTGTGGTAGTGCAATGAAAGGTTTTGTGGCAGCACTCGAGTCTTCCTTTTGTTCCTGGAGGTGTTGTGGTGACTCCCGCAGTACTGCAAGTCTTCTACCATTGGCGTGCAATAATGCGGTGACCACGCTGTCCCACGGCTCCTTCATCAACTCGATATGGTAGAGTGGTTTTTACTATGGTCTCGCAAGTTGATTTTTCCTTCTCAGTGGTAGTGCGGTGAAAGCTTTTGTGGCGGCATTTTTATTCACAGAGGAGGCCATGGAGAGAGGACATGGACAGCGTAGAAATACTAAATCGCTGAGACAAAAGTGGGTGGAAATAGATGAGACAACGTAATCTACAGATACAGTAGAGGTAAGAAGAGAAAGAAATATCAACCAAAGGAGGAAGGTGTTTATGAATTCACAAATGCTACAACATAGAGGAGATAAAGTCATTTTTTTGTCCATGAGGACACTAAGGTCAAACTTATTGGTTGAAAATGCACAGGAATGGTGATTAAATTTGATTCTATGATCAAGGCAAAAGTTTGAAAATTAGGATAGCCAAAATATGATATCAATATGTCAAATATATGACTAAAGTGAGGTTTTGTGTTGGATAGCATATTCATTGAAATGATATAATTGGTGTACTAAGCATTATTTACTATGTTGTGTATTATAGGGGTGAGACGAGGCCATGGCAACAGATCATGTCATATAAAATGAGGACACAACGGATGAAGCAAGACATCAGGTACTCAAAATTTTGACTTAACTTAGGAAAAAATGATTTGATGGCATTTTGTGATACACCCATCTTTTTTCATATTATTATTAAAATTTATAATGTATTATCCAATCTTGACATAAATTAATGCATGTTGTTGATTATTTTAGATGGAGATTGGAGCAAATGCAGAGCCTAAGCTCTCAACTAGCAAAAGAACAAGATATGTACGTGGATGTGGAACTACAACTATTAAATCACATAGACGATAGTGGGTGGAAGAGGATATGACAATGGATATTGTAGACATAATAAATGATTGCACTAAAGAAAAGGTAGGTCAGGACTATAGTACATGGGATGAATACTTTGAGAAAATTGTTGTTTGTGGATGTTCTATATGTCATGGAAAGAAACAATTCAAATGAGCGATTGTACAAAGACATTACATATATTATGAGCTTCTAGTTGGTAGTATGCCTCCTACAATCAATTCAAATCCAATAGGAATTGTGGTGATGAATTTTCCAATTTGATATAAATAACATGTATACTTCATTTAAACATTGTTTTATATTATTTAAATAACTAATATTTTCTTAATGGATACTTGCAGAATAAAGTTCTTGGTTTAAATTTTCTTGGATCACCGACTTCTAGCCTAGAGGGCAATGATCATTTATCAAATGATACATCTAACAAAAATATGTGCCAATATACCAGCTTGGAAGATGAGGAATTGATGAAAACAAGTAACAGAACAAGAACTGGTGTTAAGATGCATATTTTGCTTAAAGACAAGGGGAAGGTGGACTACATACCCTATGAGAATGAATATGATGGAGATGATGACTTGCCCCTGATTTTGAGATCAATTTACAAAGAGACATTTGATTGTCGACTATATTACGCTTGGCCTAGTGATCAACAACTACCTAGAGTGTATGAGGTGTTTCAATTTTGGGGATACAGCTACATGATACGACCCTCCAATATTCATGGAGCGAATCTAGGCCTCTTTATTGTCCAAAATGTACATGTGGGATCCAAACATAGAAACAATTCAGAACAAACCACTAGGAGATTAATGCCATATTATGGTCCATCATATTACAGTGGTGAATGGAGAAGGGTAGCAGAATATAAGCCTAACATGTCAGCATATGGTTTAAATTCGAATATGTATACACATTGTCTTCAATTGGAAAGTGGAAAATAAATTAATAGAGGCCATCTTATGTATATAGATGGACATGCATACACACAAAAATATTGCATGATTTATAAATAGTAGTAAGGGAAGGGACCCTACTGTAAGACTGAATTGCCAATTTGTTGAGGTTATAAATGATAAAGATGAAGATATGGAAAGAGAGGCTGATAGATTGATAATGGTTGAGGCTATTATGAACCTTACCATTGGGGATGAGTTATTGATTGATTACCCCTTCTTAAAACACACTCTTGCATGAAAGAAGAGGGAAGAACAAGGTCTCCCCAAGGATGTTCTTAAGGGCAGAAAACCAAAGAATAATAAATGAGTGTGGACTGATGTCTTATAAACTATGTTGTCAAAATTATGTTCTATAGAAATTATTGTATAAAAAAGGTAGTCTATAAAATAATGTTCCATTATTCAATTGATGTATATATGTTCATACAATTTATATAATGTCTAATATATGTATGTCGTTCATGTGCAGGTATTTTTCTATGAAGATATTTTGGACCCGAAATGGATATTTGTCATACATTATGATCCAAGATTAAGGCATGTATTTGACGATGCATTAGTGGATACTAAGCAGAACAATGATGGCCAACAAAATGAGAGACAGGGATTAGAGAACATCGAATAAATTGACATTCATGATGATGTTGAAGATGGTTATGTTTAGGAACAAGAAGACAACAATCCAGAGTTAGATGATGTTATGGAAGACAATAATATGGATGGTATAGAAAATGATGATCCAAATACATCTGGTAACAATATAGATGGTCTACAGTCAAATTTCAATGATGATGAAGATGATGCAGGTCAAGATGAGGATGATAACATTAAATACTTGAAAGAACATATGAACATTGACAATGATACACTGGATGACATTGTAGTAGACAATAATGTTAATGACCAAGACTTCTAAATTTTTAGAATTATTTGCAATCCATGTTTTAGAAAGGATGACTGTTATGGCCTAAACTTTGAAATGCTTTAGTAATACTATGTTGTACTTGGACAATTGAAAACTTGTTTTATTCTCCTAGCAAGCTTTTTTATTTTCCATTATAATTCTAGACCAAACAACATTTGTGGGGATGGCCTTTTACACCAATCTTAATTTGTATGAAGTTCATGAACCTGTTGTCAAGTAGTAAATTCCTTTCGTAGACAGGAAATATAAAGGCTTCATTTAATAAAAGATAAGTAGTCTCTTTCTGAGGGTAATCCACATGCAAAAAGTAAAAAGCACATAAAAAAACAATTGTACAGTAGAAAATCAGATTCAATCAGTTATGTCTTATTTTGCTTGCACACTTATCTAAAAGACATAGGGTATTCACCATACATTTCCTTTGACAAAGAAAACATGTACTTTCATTTAATTTTATTGTATATCTCAGAAGTGAAATTGTTGTTACATAATGATGCACTGAGAAAATAATATATACAAAAAAATGCAAAGAAAATGTTTATAATTTAACATGCAAACTACTGTGTTGTGCTGAAAGGAATCAAGATTAACTGGGACAATAAAAATTGATGATTGTACTTAAAAGTGAACAGGATATGAAAAGTGTGGACAATGATGGTGTTGAAATTGAAAACACTGATTCTGATGATATTACTATTTTATGTCATTCGAGATAAAGAGCACATACAATTTTATATACATAGCAAATGAAGCTTTGAAACTAGTAAACTGAAAATGTAAACACTGTAAGATTTTTCCTTAAACAATAATTCACATACTCACTTACAAAAAAGGGTGAAGCATTTTTTATTCAAACTCTATTTTATTTAAGAGACATAATAGTAAAAGAATATTTACAAGTACAAGAATATATACACTGTTTCATAGAAAATAAGGAATGTTTCATAGAATATACAAGTACAAGAATATGGCATCATCATCATATCCTTAATTACCTATTGGAATATCCTTAAATTGTTTGATCTTTGGTATGAATTGTTGGCAGAAAAAATTAGGATTACTTGGATGCTTCTTCCATTCATTTTGTATCAACATATGTTCGTGAAGACACAAAAGTTAATAAAATATTAATGCATGTAACTCACAATTATTTAAATAAGAAACTTTGTTAACTTTATTATTTTTAAATAGTTTCCATTTTTATGTTGAACATGTAACAAGGAAAAATAAGCTCAAATTTTCAAAAAAAATAGCAGCTCTACCAACATCCACAATAAATGCTTTACTGTATCAGCATATTCATTTACATAAGCACAGTATTGAGGCTCAATAACTGATATTCATTCAAATATAAGAATAAATAAGTATGGCAAACATAAGAAAAATGCATAATGATAACACAGTCATGGAGAATCTTTGATAATAACATGTCCTCCATTATATTGCTTCAATTGATATATATTAATACTAGAAGTCTTCAAAATGGAAATGATATATGATGATGATAATTTAAAACTAGGCCTTGGTTTCCTATTTATATAGGAAGAAACAAGCTATAGGCCTTTTACAAAAAGAAATGAACTTTCATAACTACTTCTTTTACTAACAACTATTTAATTAGCATGATTAAGGAAATAGCAAGACTTAAGACATTTTGACATATGGTTCCATTATTCAACGTAGAAGACACATGATCATTGATATGGAAAAGTCTTCCTCTCCATGATGAACATCCAAATACTCTCACCTCAGTATCCTATTCTTCTGAAACCAACAACTATTCAGTTAGCATAATTAAGGAAATAACAAGACTTAAGACATTTTGACATATGGTTCCATTATTCAATGTAGAAGAACCATGAATATTGATATGGAAAATTATTCCTCTCCATGATGAACATCCAAATGCTCTCGCCTCAATGTCCTATTCTTCTGAAACCAAATACTTTTCCTCCCATTGATACACCATAAAATCTGATGACCACTTATATTCCTAGATCTTTTGCATGTTTTCAAGATGAGTTTTCCATTGACTATCTAGTAGTGCCTTTGTATCATTGACAAACTTTAGGTATCCCTCATCAAGAACAATCAACCCATCCATGATTTGATTTAGCCTAGGAAGACTGGTATCATCATCCTCCTGTATATGAGTAACGCACTTATGAACAACATGATTGAATTCTTTCTTCCACTTATCCAATTCCTTCAACTGATCACCATATCTCATGATTTTAGGTATATACCATTGTTTCCAGGTATGGAATAAATCCATTCATGTTACAATATTTTTATCAAACCCTTGTACATACTAAAATTCATCAGTAATCATCTTCACAATTTGTTCAGTTGGCTTTAATGTTGTGGGTGCATCAGGACTTCTTTGTAGAACTTTGCATAACTTAGCCAAAGTGTGGTGAATAGGTTGCCACCTTTTGAACAAAGGATATAATACAAGCACGTGTGCCTTTATTTGATCCATTTCCTGTTGAAGTGTTTTATAACTATCATGCATATTCTCTAGTTTATCCATAACTGATTTTATCATGTACTCAAGAATCTTTTCCATAACTTCACAAATTCATCCTTTCACTTCATCCTGGGTTTGATTGTTGGCCTTCTTTACATCATCCACTTCCTTCTCTGGAGTTTTTACCTATTCTGCAGAAATTCTCTTCACAATATCCATTGGAGCAATAGGAGGCCTGTATAACACCATCTCATTGCTTTGTGAGGGTCCTGCTCCTCTTAATTGTTCTTTCAATTTGACATTCTCCATTAACAGTTTATTAACTTCATCATTTAGGAACCTTTGTTCCTTTTCATACTCCTTCAATTTTTCTTATAATCCCTTAACAATTGCTCGAGTGAACATGGTCAAATGCATGGTAATTGTGGCTACCTCCAAAGGGGTGGTATCTTGTATTGTCCTTACCATCACTGCCCCTTTCATCCCTTGAATTACATCCAATAATTTTGGCTTTTATGTATTTTTTTGTTTGATCCATATGGCGGGGGTTTCAATCTTTGGGTTATACCCAGTTCCACTCACACCTTCATCAGAGTCAAATTATGCAACTAGCATTGGATCTTTTTGAGCCCGCACTTGATCAAGAAGAAATATTTTCTTTAATTCCAATCCAGGGAAAATGAGCATATTTCTCTTCAAGACCATTTCTATAGCCTTTTGGGGGCTAATTTCAATGTTGTCAACTCTTAATTCCTGGAAAGTATGTGCTATCATTTCATTTTTCTCTGATTCTTCAATTCCTGCTTCAGCTGATTGCATCCTCTCTTGAAATTATTTTATATTCATCTTCATCCAGAAATCCTTAAACTCAATAATCTTAATGAATTCATAATCTTCTATGAATCTCTTGGTTACAATTTCCCTTTCATCTTCATTTATCTCTGTACTTTTTTTTCTACATCACCCATCCTTTCCTCATGTTTATGGGAACTGGTCTCAAGGATGCACTGATCAACTTAAATATCACCTATCAATGATTGCAGTACTATAGCCACTTCCTCAGTATCGCCCACCTCTTCATTATCCTCATAAGGTACTAATTGTTCAATGTGTTTTGTCTTCTATCTTTTGGGAGGTAACTGCTCCATGGGAGGCTCGGAGGTTTCACTCGGGGTATGCTCTGCAGTTGCACCACCATCATGTTCTTCAAGATATGCTTCCTTCTTTTTGTACAAGTCTTCAAATCTACCAATTATCAATTTTATCCTCTTGATGGGGTCCTTTTCCTCAACAAAGTATCCTAGGAAATCCTTAGACCTATGCTTCGTCCTTTCTTCAAGCTTCTTCATATGTTCCCAATTTTTCCTTCTACTAAATACATCATTATAAGGAATGCAATTCCTTATGACATCTTCTTCAAAATCCACTTGGTGTGGCACTGTTATTTTGGTAAGAAGATTGTGCCTTATGTTGTTCATATGATTTTCAGGGTCAAAGGATCTTTCTTTTGTAGATTTCAATGCATATCTTGTCTTCAAATAATACTATAACTCCTCTAGTGTGTCTAAGCCTATAGTCCAATCTTCACACTTGGTTTGGTTTGGTAGGAAAGTGCCTTTCTTCTGCTTGTGCATTACATCTTTCTCCATCCACATCATTTGCCACATAAATTCAAGAAATGCTAATCTAAGGGGCACAAATTTTGGCAGTATGTGTGGAGCAACAGGGCATCCATAAACTCTTATTATTGTATCTTCCGGGAGGAAGAACCAATCTCTAAAATTGTGTGTATGACCCTGCTTTGGTCTTAAAGCCAAAGGTCTCACTAGTTGCAACGTTTTGGTTGACAATCTTGGTATTGCATACCGAAGAACTCGAAGGATTTTGTGTACAAAGTCTTTGTAGAATACAACAAAGCTTGAATTATTGCACCAACTGTCCCAAATATAGCACCATTTATGGATAGGTGTGGGATTCCCTTGCTTATCTACTATAGCCAAGTCCATTCTTTTATTCCAATGGTTCCTATTCTGGCACAATATCAGATGACATAGTAGGGAATAGTGTATGAATGTAATCGGCGTTCTATCCTCTATAACTTGGGAGAATTCATCATCTAACACCTTCTCAAGGTATAAAGAAAAGTCATATTCAATATTAGTTTCAAGGTTTTGAATTATAATGGCCATCATCATTAGGCCTATCGGAATTTTATCTTTAGCATCTATCCCCAACACTTGGCAAAGAGCTAAATATGTATTCATAAAGTAATACTAAAAATATGTCACATTAAATGGTTCAATAGTGGTAGTAGAGATGGGGAATGTTTTGTTACCAATTCCTCTTTTCATATATATGGGTACCTCATCACTTCTATAAGTATTTTTAACCTAGAATAATCCTCCTCACTTTTCTATAGGTTTATCTTGGTCAAAGCCTACTTGTTTAAGCCAAAACACTCAATGATGGCTTTTCTAGTTACTTCTACCAATACTGCGTCATTTGGAAACCTTACTGTTTTGGTAGCTGAGTGATAGTGTTTGACTAGTAGTTTGATAAATTATACATCAACAAACACATTTGGGACAATCAACCTTGCTATATCCAACATCCAAGCATTTGACACTGGAATCTTCTCATTTCTCTTACTGTAAAAATTCCAAAATAGGTCCCATCCAGATTTGGAAATGAGGGCATCCCTACAACTTTGTGCGGTATCCATGAGAAACTTCTTATTACCCTCTTTAGTAGACCCTAGAAGTATATCTAATATGGACTGATGGAGTGGTCTCTTCTTTACTTTAGGCTCTTCATCTTTAATTTTAGGCTGACTTTCTTTTACTTCTGATTGTTTTGTTTTAGGATGGAGTGCTTTCTTCTTTACTTTAGGTTCTTCATCTTTAATTTTAGGCTAACTTTCTTTTACTTCTGATCATTTTCTTTTAGGAGGCATGTTTCAATTTTCTCTACTATGGCTTCAGATGACAAAACCTTGAAATATTTTTTATATTAACAGAGCTCTTTCAGAGATTTTTCATGCACTTACCCGAGTATTTCATGCTTGCAGGACTTCTTCTTCTTGTATCCTTAGCTCCTTCCACGCTAGTGCACTAAAATTGAGTGCGATATTGGGAAAACTCACTTATCTTTAGATGGCACGGTATTCAGTCATATTAGTTTTGGCAACTCTTAATAATTTAATAGCATTTAATTTTGGCAACTAATGTGATTTTCTGCATTTAGTGCTATAAATTGTAATGATGCCACGATTACTGTACTATCGCCATCTCTTATTATAATCATCGTGGTATGGCAGTGTTTTTCCCTTCCCTTCTATTATTTACCGCACTACCACCTTGCTCAAGGCTTCTTGATGTGGGGTTGCGATGTATACCGCTCTATCGCATATATTGCTCACCTTCCCGACGGTATAGCGGTGTATGCTTTTGATCATTACTTGAAGAGTGTCGATGAGACAATATTATTTGTCTTACCGATATCTCAATGTCTCATCGACATTAGATCTTATGTTCCTCTGATGTTGGTTGCCAGTATTGATGAGATAAGTTAATATCTCTTGCCGATATGCCACTATCTCATCGATATTTTCCTTTGGTGGTATTTCTTTATATATCAGTGTAACTCTTCCATGTCGAGGAGACTTGTGATTATCACTATGGTATAGCAGTTTTTTTCCCTTCCCTTCCATTGCTTACCACACTACCTCCTTGCTCAAGGCTTCTTGTTGCATGGTTGCGGTGAACATCGCTCTACCACATATGTTGCTTACCTTCCCGACGATTTAGCAGTCTATGCTTTTGATCATTACTTGAAGAGTGTCGATGAGACAATCTTATCTATCTTACCGATATCTCAATGTCTCATCGACATTACTTCGTTATATCCAAGAGTTGTGTTTCACCGAGCACTTGTAGATATACCTTGTTGATGTGACATAAGTGATTCTCTCCTCGATATGTTTGTATCTTGTTGACATTTCACTATTTTATATCATCGATGAGACATATAAATAATTCTCTTCGACATAGGGGGGTCTAATCCGGCGCTAAACCCGAATCTAAACCCGAAGCTAAACTCGAAGCTAAAGTCAAAGCTAAACTCGAAGTTGAACTCAGAGCTAAAGGTGGAGATCAAGGCATCGCTACACTCAAAGCTAATATCGATGCTAAATACAACGTTACTTTAGGTCCTAATTAGCACCTAAATTAGCATTGACTTGTATTGATCAATGCAATAAACGCCAAAAATTGTGCCATCCCGATAAATAGCATCGACATTTTCAAAAAATTGCCAAAAAATACATTAAAATAGCGGGAGGAAGCAAAAAATGGAGAAAATCACAGGGATTTCTTGTAGTGATAGGGAATCAAAATCTAAATGTGTGTCTCCAAAAACTACTCAAATGTCCACATGTTGAAAGAAAGTGATGAGAATCTAGAATACTGTGAAGATTGATGAAGAACAAGATTTAAATATAATGGTGATTGGATAACAACAATGAGAGGGCTATCATCAAATACAAGATGAATATTCTCAAATTAATCCTCCAAATCTATAACATGAGAATCCATAAACAAAGATGAAATTTCTAAGAGATATGAATCCTAAGTAGTTGCATCTAGAAGATGGTGAATGTCTTACTACTTTGAATCATTAGGGGATATGGATATGACAATACTAATCTCATCAAGAGCAACAAAAGATAGAAGTGTGATCTTGATAAGAGAAGTAGGAGCAAGAAGAGAAGCTTGTGTACCATCAAAATATGTAAGACTTGTAATATACTCAAGTTCCTCAAAAGTATCATTGTCAAAGGGTATGTTACCTACATCATTAAGAGGAATGGGGCAATTTATAGTAGGATAATTTAGGAATGTAGAGATATGAAGGTCTCCAAATATCTCGCAAATTTTTGTCCAAAGTCTATGGGGGAAATAAAAGTTTAACATAATTAATGTCATTATTAATACTAGAAAAAAGAAATCTCATAATACAATCAATAATATTACTCAATGTTGATCTTCTTCCAAGTGTGTCTAATTCAAGTATGAGTCCATAAAGATAAAACAAAAGATTAATCCACCTAAAATGTATCAAGATGTCATTTTGGTAAGACTCGTAATTATCTAGTATTACAACATAAGGATGAATAAAAACCCATGATACACTCCTCAAATGATAAATCAAAGACCAATAATGAGAGATTTTTTTGGATTCAACTGTGTGTTGTTTTTTTTGCATCAACATTTTGAATCACACTCCTATATGCAAAAAAAAAAAAAACACACAGTTGAATCTAGAAAAATCTCTCTCATTATTATGGAATGTGGAAATCTAATGTCTTTGAAAGACCAATAATCCCAATATATATAGATCAACTAAAATGAAGTCATATCATGGCAACAAAACTTTTTCAGGTGCCAAGATTTCAAAGCAATTGACCAAAATTTAAAATCACAAAAAATTATATAAATGATACTTTGTGTAGATTCTAAAGAAGGTGCATAGATAGTTTTGAAGATCTCTAAAATAAATTTTGAATGCTACAATAATCATGAAAAATAGAGATATAGATGCAAAATTATGAGCTCAAAAGCCAAAAATATGATCTAACTTCAACATGTGATGAAATACACCAACAACAAAATCTAAAAAAATCAATACCACTCGAAATTACTCAAAAATAGCTTGCTAATAAATATTCATTTTTTAAAAAAATTGATGTTATATACCCAAGTTATTCCAAAAAGAAAAAAACAACCCCTTTAGTGCACAATGGAGGATAGGTAGTGGTGGATTAGTGATGGTTCGGTGCTCAACTAGTGGTACCACTAGATGGGTGGTAAATTTTGATGATAACTAGGTGGATGGGGGTATCTCTTTGGTGGCTTAGCCTATTGTCGATGGTGAAACGGTAACATGACCCATTGGTGGAGTGGAGACAAAAGATTTGTCAAAAACCCAGCAATAGCACTCATGTTATGGTGGCACAACCTATGAAAATCATGGCTTGAGGCTTGGGGAATTAAATCTCCCTAGTTGTTTAGATAGAACTAAGGGTTTAAAATCAAATTCTAACACTGCAAGTTACCACTAATAAATTTTAATGTTATTAAAAACCATTAAAATATTGTAAAGAAATAGCAACCAAGAAATATTTGGTCTCAAGTAGTTGCTACCTTTGTTGTAAGGCCCATACCTTATTAACTTTTAAGTTTTAAACAATGATAGGAAAATAATAAATATTCCCAATTTACACCTCATGAGTAATATTAAAGTAACCTAAATTTTATAATAAACTTATACATGAGACTGAGTGCTTGTCCAGGTACATAGCACATACATATAATAATTACAATACAAAGGCTATCTAGCCATGTTCAATCAATCGTAACTAAACATAAGTACAATACAAATTAGTTGCAATATATGTCCTTAGTTGCCTACAACCACCACTATCACCTGTAAGCTGAGGACAGGAACATGGCCCTAGTTCTTTCCCACCCAACCACAAAGCATTGCTTCCCCGAAAAAGTTCTCCTAACATGAGAACCACCGACCCTACATGTAACATATACATGCATATCTACAAATGATGATATTGAAATTCCCTATTTACAAGATGTGGCAAAGAATCATATAAATAAAATTTTCTAGGATAAATCATCTACTCAAATGATCTAGGCTTTGGCCAAAGCACTTGCAAATAATGAAATTTTATCGAAAAGAGGAAATCCTTCTCTGTACACCCACATTCGATACCCCTTCCCAAAATACAAGCTTATGAATACACATGTAAAACCCTTGTTTTCTATCATTATGCAATGTAAACTAAAAATCAAATGACTTTTTTTTCTCGTGCAACTCATACACTTCACTCATGAATGCAAGAATGAGTTCTACATGTCTTTTTTGCAGACACATCTCTAACTAGCATATGAAATGGAACAATCATGTAAATCTAAAAATTATGGCAGTGACTGATGAGTGTACAACTTGCATCAAATGACTCAAAAAGAGAGATTTCAAACACTATTTAATGCTTCTCATGATATACATCATTCAAAATGCTAAAAGCACGTAATAACATGCAACTTTTTCCATTTATTTTGTAAACACATAATTAATTAAGAAGCTATGTCTTGTGTATGTACATTTTACATATATGGTATGCTAATTAATACAAGCATACATTCTTTTTTAGTAAAAATTATGAATGCATGTAAACTTTCATATTTATACTTGTTTTCTATGCATTGTTTTAAATCAACTCTATTTTTTATTTAACTTAATTTCTATTTCTCTTTGTTTCAAAAAAAACTTAGATTTTTACTGTCATTGCATATTTAACTATTTATGATATTTACTAATAACCCCTTTCTTTATAATTATCTCTTATTCCTACTGATATATATAAACACACACACACACACACACACACACACACACACACACACACACACACACACACACACACACACACACACACACATATATATATATCTCAACTGCATATTCAAATAAACAAATCGAGATCAATCAACATTGTAAATCAAAACTTACTTGTATGTTGGAAATGATGAGATTCTAGAACTCAACCTTGATTTGCTTCAGCCAAGATGACTTAGAAGAACCAGTACAAATCAAGATCAAATTAAAATATATGTTGCAACAGAATGTTGGTATTTTTTCTCATATTATTTGCATGCAAACATGGATCGAACTCCCTTGGATTTCTCACAAAATGGCTATGAAAAATTTTCAAGATATTGGCACCTCAAAATGGGTAGAATGGCATGCCAAAAGACTAACTAGTTGTGATAAAATTATGCAAAAAGAATAACTTAAAATGCTATGAAAGAAAGCATGTGGCACCCCAAGAAATTATATCTTTTACTATGCTAAAGTTGCACTTGCATATTGTTTATGCTGGAAAATTGAAAGCTAAATAATTTGAATTATGAATCCAAATCAACCTCTCAACATAACATCAATAAAGCATCTCTAAATGAAAAATCATGTAAAATGAAACTAACTATGCAAACTAAAACAACATGAGCATTCAAAAGAAATCAAACTCCATTGTCATCCTATCATCAAGATCTTGTTTTCAAGCATTTTGATGCTCTTAGATTTTGCACAAGCACAAATGCTATGAGAGGCTATGATGAATGAATTTGAATGATTGAAAAGTCCATTTTTTGGTGAGAAGAGGAGGTTTATATAGATGAATGTGTAATGTGAAAAATGAGAAATGAGAAATGAGTGGAGTGATTCATGCCATGATTCATGTTTGGAAGCTCAAAATGTGCAATTTTGAGCTAATTTCATGAAAATGATTTATGAATTTTAAATTATCTAATGAAATATGTGAATGGATTTTAATGATTAATGTAAGTATATTTAAATGAAATATCCAATATTTAAATGAATTCATGGAGATATGATTATGCAACGGATTTAAGTGATTTATGAACATAGATGATTAATGAAATGATAAGGATTAGTGAAATATGTAAATGGATCATCTAAATGAAATGGATAAATGTTTAAATGATTTTATGGACTATATAAATGGATGATAAATGTGAAAGCAAATGATATTTTAGTGATTAATGCCTAAATGATAAATGATTATGATTAAATGTCTATAAATGCTTATAATATTTGAATAGTTTTATAAATATGGAGATGATGGATAAAAATGATTATGAGGACATTTTTATGCGTCTACACATATTTAATCTCAAACCCATGAAAGAAAACATGGAGGCATATTAAGAAAAATTCTTTCTTTTGTTGTGTAAAATCTGCACTATATTATCTTTCCAAAACAAGAGAAGAACTTCCCAAAACCCTGCATTGAAAAAAATTGATAAAGCTGAATTTTTTCTATACCTCTTCAAAATTCGGCACCCCAACCTTGTCTTTGGGCTATTTTTAGAAAGTTTGGAGTGGTGTATCATTTGAAAATCTATTGCCCACTAATGTTAAGGGGTGGCTCATAATGTAACCACCTCCCTAAAATAGGGAGGCGACTCCATTATGAGTCGTCTCTCTCTTTAGTTACCACAATTGAATCTTGCCTCAAACTATCTTTTTTTCCAATCTTGGCATATCATGAATTGGTTAATAATATCATTCACATTTAAATTTTTGAAAGAATATTAATTTTATTAATTGTTAAATATATCACAATTTTCCTACTCAAGAATAAGGCTTGGTACAATTTAATTATTATGCAGATCTTTGTGGTGGCTATTGTTCACATATGATACGTAAATGTATTGATATGTGTTGACATGTGTATGTATGTGTTTACACATTTACATGTGCGTATATGTAGATATGCCCATGTCTATCGATAGGCGTGTGTACCATGTGTGAACGATCATCACCATCGAATTTGCATTCAATAATTTCAACCATGTACATTCATTTTATTGCAAGAAAGATATCATATGCTCATAATCATTCATAATGCATAGTCACATGAATATAAATATGGCATACCAATTGATTTCATCATAACTGATAAATTATATAGTAAGAAATACATATGATATTACCTGTTTAAATGCAATCTCTCATATATGCTAATGCATACTATATGGCTATGTGGTGTTTGCAAGGTTTCCATCATAACTACTTTTACTGGATGGCTAGATCTCCTCTCCTCAACCATGTTCTCGTCTTCAACTCGATCCTACACTTAATCAAACTTGGTCACACGTTAATAGGTTAGTGTCCAAAATCTATAACCAAAGCACATAATTAAATAATATTTAAATAATTGAAATTAAATCATTTCATTTTTCATTACATGTAATTTTTCATCATTAAATAAATGACTAATTAATAATTAATCCATTATTTAAACTCATTTTTATTTATTTATAATTACCAAAAAAAGATGGGATGTGACATCCTTCCCCACTAGGAAGATACATTGTCCCAATGTCTAGTTTTCAATAATTTTATCACACCAAAATAGGAAACATCACATTATATGGTTCACAAAATCACACTATGCAACTATAGCACCACTAATGCAACTATTTTTTTTTAATGGAAAACATATATCTATCTCCTCTACATTCTCCCGGGTGGCACTATCCTTTGAATACTAATCCCATTGAGCTTTGTACTGAGTGAAATCTCTGTTGCATAGCTTAATGTTGTGCTTGTCAAGGATGCAAATGGGATCCACTAGCACCACCTCGAGGTCTTGAACTTATAAAGCATGCCAATCAAGTATGTGTGAAGAATCTGGATGATATGGCTTAAGCAAAGATACATGAAAAACATTATGGATTCAGGCAAGAGAAGGAGGTAGAGCAAGTCTATATGCAACTAGGTCGATCACTTCCAAAACATCAAACGATCCCACAAATCTAGGAGACAACTTAGATGATTTGTCTGGATAAATCATATAAAAATAGTAGTATGATGGAAAGCATGGTGCAACCTGTAACATTTACATGCATATCTACAAATGATGATATATAAATGTCCTATTTACAAGATGTGGCAAAGAATCATATAAATAAAATTTGCTACAATAAATCATTTATTCCAATGATCTAGGCTTTGGCCAAAGCACTTGTAAAAAATGGAATTTTCTCAAAAAGAGAAAATCCTTCTCTATAGACACGCATTTGACACCCCTTCCCAGAAGACAAGCTTATGAATACACATTCAAAACCCTTGTTTTCTTTCATTATGCAATGTAAATTGAAAACCAAATGACTTATTTTTCTCATGCAACTCATACACTTCACTCATGAATGCAAGACTGGGTTAGAACTGCATGTCCTTTTCACATACATATCTCTAATTGGCATATGAAATGGAACAATCACGTAAATCTAAGAATTATGGTAGTGACTAATGAGTGTAAAACTTGCATCAAATGACTCAAAAAGAGAGATTTCAAACACTATTTAATGCTTCTCATGATATACATCATTGAAAACACTAAAAACACATAATGATATGCAATTTTTTTCCATTTATTTTGTAAGCACATAATTAATTAAGAAGGTATGTCTCGTGTATGTACATTTTACATATATGGTATGTTAATTATTATGAGAATACATTCTTTATTAATAAAAATTATGAATGCATGTAAACTTTCAGATTTATACTTGTTTTCTATAAATTGTTTAAATCAACTCTATTTTTTATATAGCTTAATTATTCATATTTCTCTCTATTTTAGAAAAACTCATATTTTTATTGTTATTGCATATTTAGCTGTTTACGAGATTTAATAATAACCCCTTTCTTTTAAATTATCTCTCTTATTCCTACCGATATATATACACATATATAAGTATGCGCACACACACACACACACACACACACACACACACACACACACACATATATATATATATATAAGTGTGTGTGTGTGTGTGTGTATATATATATATATATATATATATATTTCATTTGCATGTTCAAATAAACAAAAGGATTTAACACTAATTTTAAATTTAAATCAAAACTTACTTGTATGCTAGAAATGATGAGATTCTGGAAATCAACCTTGACTTGATTCAACCAAGACAACTTAGAAGAACCAGTACAAATTAAGATCAAAGGAAAATATATGTTGCAACAAAATGTTGGTATTTTGTCTCATATTATTTGCATGTAAACATGAATCAACCTGCCTTGGATTTTTCACAAAATGGCTATGAAAAAATGTCAAGATTTTGGTGCCTCAAAATGAGCAGTTGTTTGCCATAAAAAAAATATTGCATCCCTCTAATGTCGTACCAAAAGACTAACTATCCATGATAAAAGTATGCAGAAAGAATAACTTAAAACCCCATGAAAGAAAGCATGTGGCACCCCAAGAAAGTATATCTTTTACTATGCTAAATTTGTACTTGCATATTTAATCTCAAACCCATGAAAGAAAACATGGAGGTGTATAAAAAAAAAAGTCTTTCTTTTGTTGCATAAAATCTACATTATATTATCTTTCCAAAACAAGAGAAGAACTTCCCAAAACCATGCGTTGAAAAAATTTGATAAAGCTGATTTTCTTCTATATCTCTTTAAAATTTGGCACCCCAACATTATCTTTGGGCTATTTTTAGCAAGTTTGGAGTGGTGTATCATTTGAAAATTTGTTGCCCACTAATGTTAAGGGGTGGATCATAATGCAATCGCCTCCCTGAAATACGAAGGTGACTCCATTATGAGTCATCTCTCTCTTTAGTTACCACAATTGAATTTTGGGTAAAACTATCTTTTTTTCCAATCTTGGCATTTCATAAATTGGTTAATAATATCATTCTCACATTTGAATTTTTGAAATAATATTATTTTTATTAATTGTTAAATATATCACAATTTTCCTACTCAAGAATAAGGCTTGGTACAATTTAATTGTTATGTAAATCTTTGTGGTGCCTATATACGTTGACATGTGTACGTATGTGTTTACACATTTATATGTACACATGTACATATACCCATGTCTATCGATAGACGTGTGTACCGTGTGCGAACAATCGTCACCATAAAATTTGTATTTGATAAGTTTAACCATGCACATTCATTTTATTGCAAGAAATATAGTATACACTCATAATCATTCAGAATGCATAGACATATGAATATAAATATGGCATACCAATTGATTTCATCATAACTAAGAAATTATATATTAAGAAATACATATGATATTACCTATTTAAATGCAATCTCTCAGATATATGCTAATGCATACTATATGGCTATGTGGTGTGTGCAAGGTTTCCATTATAACTACTTTTACTGGATGGCTAGATCTCCTCTCCTTAGCCATGTTCTCGTCTTCATCTCGTTACTGCACTTAATCAAACTTGGTCACACGTTAATAGGTTAGTGTCCAAAATCCATAACCAAAGCACATAATTAAATAATATTTGAATAATAGAAAATAAATCATTTCATTTTTCATTGCATCTAATTTTTCATCATTAAATAAATGACTAATTAATAATTAATCCATTATTTAAACTCATTTTTATTTATTTATTAATTACCAAAAAAATATGGGATGTGACATCCTTCCCCACTAGGAAGATACATCGCCTCAATGTCTAGTTTTCAATAATTTAATCACACCAAAATAGGAAACATCGCATTATATGGTTCACAAAATCACACTATGCAACTATAGCACTACTAATGCAACTAATTCTTTAAAAATGGAAAACATCTATCTATCTCCTCTGCATTCTCCCAAGTGGAACTATCCTTTGAATATTAATTTCATTGAACTTTGTACTCAATGACATCTCTATTATGTAGCTTAATGTTGTGTCGATCAAGGATGCAAATGGGCTCCACTAGCACCATCCCGGGGTCATGAAATTATAGAGCATGCCAATCAAGGATGTGTGGAGTATTTGGATGATATAGCTTAAGAAAAGATACATGAAAAACATTATGGATTATGGCAAGAGGAGGTAGAGAAAGTCTATATGCATCGGGTTGATCACTTCCAAAACATCAAACAGTCCCACAAATCTAGGAGAAAGCTTAGATGATTTATCAATTTATTAAGCTTTTGTGTGGCTTAACTCTCAAAAAAACCTTATCTCAAACTAAAAAATTCTTGTAGGTCATGTTCTTATCTGCATAGCTTTTTTTTCTATCAACTGCCTGCTTCAACCTTTCCTTAATCACTTTCATATGTTCATCCATCTCCCTGAGCATTTCAGGGCCTGTCACGATCCTATTTTCCAATCTATCCCAACTGATGGGTGTGTGGAACTTACGTCCATAAAGATCTTCAAATGGTGTCATTCCTAAAGATGCATGGTAGGAATTATTGTAAGAAAACTCCACCAGTGGTTCAGATACTCTTCCCACCTATACTATTGATTCATACAATACACCCTTAGAAGGTCTTCTACTATTTGGTTTACTCATTCTGTCTACCCATCGATCTAAGGGTGATATGTAAAACTAAAAATTCAACCTTGTGCTCAGTGTTGCATTCAATGTGGTCCAAAATCTCGAAGTGAAGCAAGTATCCCAATCAGATATGATTATTTTGGGAACTTCGTGCAAGCGAAAGATCTCCTGAACAAATTTTCTAACTATAGCCAAAGATCCATCCTTGAGATTTCCTAAAATAAAATGTGCTACCTTGGTTAACTTATATATAACCACTAAGATGACATCATTCCTATTTTTGGACATTGGCAACCCTTGTATGAAATCCATGCTAATTACTTGCCATTTATATTTAGATATGTCATGTTGGTATAAAAGCCTAGCACGATGTACATGCTCAACCTTGACTGGATGATACTCTAAGCATGGAGCCACATACTTGATCACATCCCTCTTAAGTTGTGGCAAAAATTATAAGGATCTCAACTCTTTTACCATCTTGGTAACTCTGGGATGCCCTACATATGGAACATTATGAGTTTCTTCTAAAACTAATTTTCTCAATCCTCCCTTATTCAGAATATACATTATATCCCAGTACCTTAATATTCCATCTACCTCAAACACATAACCATAAAACCATCAACCTGAGGGTTTTTCCCTAAGGCTTGCTTTACTCTAGAATAGTGCTCATCACCTTGAAGGTTTTGCAACACCTATTGTTTCAGATTTGATCTATAGTTATCATGGTTGCTAGGTGCCTTCTCCTGCTAAGGGCATCAACTACTCAATTCTCTTGCCCTTTAATATACTCTATTTCAAAATCATATCCACTAAGGAACTCCAACCATCTTCTCTAATGATCATTGAGATTAGGTTGAGTTAAGATACATTTAAGCCCAAGATGACCATTATTTAGCTCAAGTGGCTTGCCTAGAAGGTAATGCCTCCACATTTGAAGTGCATACACGATAGTTGCCAACTCAAGGTCATATGGTGCATAATTAAGTTCATGTTGTTTCAAATTTTGAGACTCATAGGAAACTACCCTTCCATTATGCATAAGCACTCCTTCCACACCTTCTCCTAATGCATCAGTTATTATTGTAAATTGTCCATTAGGGTCAGGTATGGTCAGAACTAGTGTTGAGGTTAACTTTTCCTTCAAGAGCTGAAAAGATCACTCACACTTCTCAATCCACTCAAATATTTTCCATTTTTGTTGGAGTGAAGTGATTGGTGCTATAATTCTTGAAAACCCCTCTACAAAATTCTTATAATAACCTCTTAATCGCATGAAGCTTCAAACTCCAAACACATTATGCGGTGTTGGCCATTCTACTACTACCCTAATCTTATGTAGATCTACTGCAATTTATTTTATTGAGATAATATGCCCCAAGTAGTGTACCTTTCTTTGGTAAAAATTATACTTGGATAGTTTTCCAAAGAGTTTGTGCTCACGTAGATGTTTCAATACTATCCTTAAATTTTTATCATGCTCCTCTATTGACTTTGTATAAATTAAGATATCATCTACGAAGATCGATACAAAATCATCCAAATAATCTCTAAAAATGTTGTTCATTAAATTCATGAAGGTGCCTAGTGCATTGGTCAATCCAAATGGTGCCATTGTGAATTCATAATGACCATAACAAGTTCTGAAAGTTATCTTGGGAATATCTTCCTCCTTAATCTGTAACTATTGATAGTCGGATTTGAGGTCTATTTTAGAAAACACTATGGCTCCTCTCATTTGATTGAAGAGCTCATCAATATTTGGGAGTGGATACATGTTCTTGATTGTTGTTTTATTCAACATTCTATAATCAATACATAATGCAAGGTTCCATCCTACTTCTTTACAAAGATGACCAGTGCACCCAATGGAGACACACTAGGTTTGATAAATCCTTGCTTCATTAACTCCTACAATTGTGCCTTCAACTCATATAGTTATATAGTGGTCATTCGATAAGGGGATTTGGATTGCGATTCTGATCCTAGAAGTAAATCAATAGAAAAATCAAACTCCTTTTTAGGTGGAAATTCAGTTAGCTCGGTTGGAAATACATCCTAAAACTCCTTAAGGATAGGATATTCATCCATATAAGGCTTCTTTACATCAAGGTTATTGACCTGAACTACATAGATTGAACAACCCTTTTTTGCAACCTTCTTTAGTTGAATTGCTAACATTTGCCTAAGCCCAACGGCTTTTCGCACTCCTTGGATCTCTACACGATTCCCCAAATCATCTAAACACTTGATAAGCTTATCCTCATAGTCTATAATAGCTTTATGCTTGGTCAACCAATTAATTCCCAAAATCACGTCATAAGGCCCTAATGGTGCTACATAAAGCTTGACTTCAGTTTGGAAGTTTGGAATTTCCAACTTGCTACATGCAAGACAAGATTCTACCTTTCTTTCTACCTGATTCCCATATTCTACCATCCATCATTTAGCCATATATCTTGGTAATTATATTTGGATCTATAAAACATCATGTTTCCCTAGTATAAATTAATATAGATATCGATTGACTATAAAGCTCACCAGAACACTAGATTGGTGAGGCTTGATAGTCAGCTTGATGATTATTCATAGTTGCATGAATCTGGTGATACGATGCTCCTTGCCTTCATCCTGCTAACCTCTAAGGATATGAGTTCATGTAATGCTCACCTCCACATACATAACATCCATCACACAGTACTTTAGGTCCTTCAAACCTATCCTTTATGTTGTTTTTATTGTTGTAATTATAATTGATCATGTTATTACTCCCATATTGTTGTCCTACTTTTCCTTGAGAATTGCTACCTCTTTTCATGTTTCAAATCTGGCAATTGTTATTTCCTTGTTGAGATGCTTTTGAAACTTTTGATTTCCAAATTGATACTTATGATAGTTAACCAATTTCTATAACTTTTGTTCTTTCTTGGTTGCCTTCTCGAATACTTCATCCATAGTTGAGGGGTTGTAGATATCCACTTCAGATCCAATCTATGGGCTCAATCCCAATATGAACTTATGGATCCTAAAATGCTCATCCTACAGGTGTTGTGATACTTACTTGAGTAGATGTGAGAACTTCTCCTAGTATTGAGTTACTAACATAGCTCCTTGTGTTAAATTATGGGATTTTTTCATCTTCTTATCAAAGAAATGTTGAGGTAGCCAACTCTTCCTAAAAAAATGAATTAAAAGTTCCCAAGTTACTTCTCCAAGTAGCAATCTCCTTTCAGCCTTCTCATTGTCCCACCAAGTGGTTGCTTCACCAATAAGTTGGTAGGCTCCCCACATTGCCTTAGTCTCATTGGTTGCAAAGCTCAAAATACTTCTCCATTTCAATGATCCATGCCTCAACTCCATCTCCTATGGTTTTCCTTCAAATTTGGGTGGAGCAACCTTTTTTAGATCTTTCCCTAATTCTTCAGCAATTCAACTTGGTTTGTTTTTGTTATTCTCGCCTTCTAGGTTTCGACCCCTTTGAACCTCTTGTTCTAGATTATCCATCCTAGTCCCTTGTTGATTTAGAAGATCAAGGATTTGTTCTAATCTCTCATTCTAACCATTATCTTTCCTGTTGTTGGTTCTTCCATTTATGGTATTCACCATGATTTCTTATGTTTAACTTGCGTGACAACTCACATTTAGCGTAACTGACACAAGGTTATAAGTTTAATAATATCATTCATATTACTAAATACTATAAGTATGCAATGTCGAACACCCGGAATACTAAGAGGGGGGTGAATCAGTATTCTTTTAAACCAACCAAATATTAACCATCCAATTACCAAAGCATACTTAACAATTATAAGAAATGAAACCATGAAGAAACCCATAACACACACAACACATGAACACCAATATTTTGATGTGGAAAACAAAAAATTGGAAAGACCACGATGAGGATTAGCTCACAATATGTTATAACCGGTTATAAGATATTATAGAAAGGCTCACTACCAGGTGGACTCATTGTCCAAGTGAACTCACTGTTCACAAATAAAAGAAAGATAGAAAGAAGTGGATTCACAACCAAGATTTGAACTGATAGAAGTGCATCTAACATATGCTAAATTTAGTTCCTTTGAATTTTAATACACTGAAAATACTCTTTATTCAACTCGGATTGCAAATCTTTGCTTTGTTCTATAATCGCACACCATTTCTCAACACTCACAACTTGTTTGATCAATTTTTCATAACTTCACATTATTGCTTGCATTTGGATCATGTACACATTCATTTTCTTCTTTCACAAACTCAAATCAACCTTATATATGTACCAATCTCCATCGCAAACATCAATTAGGTTGGCCTAATTGGATGTAGCCTCAAATTATACAAAACGTGCCTAGTCGACACCCAATTCAAGTCAAAAATGCCTTCGCACCCAAACACGTATAATATAAGTCAGCATGGACCTATAATATTTCCCTCTTCCATTCACATCACATATTTAATCCTCACAACACTTTATATACATCAAGTCGGCCAAGCATAGGACCTAAAATAAAAAATACTCCAACTGATCATCACCATAGTATATGTGGATCTCAAAATATCATTCCAATTGTAAAATGCACTTCTTTGACACTTGTTAACATTCTCCCAAAACCACAAAGACTAACTCAAATCTGCGGAGGAGTGTGAACTAGTTAGGTTATAATAGTACACAAAAAATTGTGTAAACCATATATGTCAATCTTTTGTTACTTGTAACTTTTGAACCACTTATCCAAATCAATTTTAAAATTCTAAATTAAGATGCTACTGATGTCAATAAACAAAATATTAGATTCGTAGAAGTAACTATATATGAGCGAATAAATGTGAACCAAATTATTGGAGGGCATCATGTGTAGAATTTGTTAGTGTAGACACTTAGAAAAATTACTTAACTATTTTGATGAGAGGATCAAACCTACTTGCAAAATAACTCTTTTGTTATCATCCCTCATAATCGTTTGACATCCACCATGTAGTGTTGACATCAATGACAACCTTCTTCATTCATTCAACAATCTCCCCTTTTTCATTGATGGCAACATGTGCTAAAACAAAACATCTTCTCCACAAATATCTCTCCCCCAACTATCTCTCCAATCAACTCTCCACACATATCTCTCCCCCTTTTAACATCAAGGGAAAAGGATGCTCCCCCTCAACCTTACATACAAATTGAACTAGCTCCCCCTCACGAAATTAACCAAAAACTCCTAATACATCTGCATATATACAAACAAATTTGAAAACATGAAAAAAATTGAAAAGTGTACAGATATAGAAATGGTCAACCTGAAGATGCTGACCCCTGAAGCTTCTGAAGAACAACTTTCCAAGCAGATTTTCCTTCTTCCCAACTCTTCTTCGATGTTGTAAGAATTCTATGTAGAAATTCAAGCTCCATAAATGTTTCCTCTCCTTCTTCCATAGTACTAGGGGTAAGATTTAACATTTGAGATTTTATCAGTACTAGCAAGGGCACTTGAAATAGGTATGTGATTTTTTTTACCAAGTCCCTTAGCTTCCCAAGCTACTTGATAATCTCTTCCTTTTGGCTCTGTAAAGTGAAAAATTTGTCATGCAAGTCCACTATAGTTATCTAGTTCTTATCATCTATGTCTAGTGTTGAATCATAGGCACTTGATGCATTAGCTATCTATGACTCAATCGAGTTCAATTCATCTTTTATTCCTTGTGTGGCATTCAACCACTTCAAGTAGCACAAAAATAATGTTTTTTCCCCTTCCTCATAGGCTAGTACTTCTTTCAAACAATCTTCAACTTTGATATGTGCAGATGCACATTTCTCTATGATAGCCATCAGCTTCTTTTCTATAAGCCTTGTCTCAAATCCGGAGGCATATTCCTTAAAGGAATTAATCAGCAATTTGAAGTTTTCCACAATAGATAAAGATGTATCAATGTTAGTTCTCGATGTGACCTCATTTAATTCCTTTACAAATTCATCCATTAATTCACTGCTCTTTAGTATGTTTCAATGATTTCCTTTCTTGTTGATGCATTAAACACATCTCCTAGCTACAACTTATGTATAAGAGATATCTTATATAAATCAACACTACCCTACTACATGGGCAACTACAACAATTGAGAAGAAATAACAGGTCAAAACTTTAACTATTTAGACAACATACCTTTTAAAGGATTATCAGAGGAGGATTCACCAGAGGGCTTAGGTAAATCCTCAGACTTCTCTACTTCTTCATTCTTTCTGATATTAGGATTTTCTTCTTCTTCTGCCTTTTCTTCTTCACCTGAGTTCTCGTCTTTCTCTTTCTCTTCATCTCCTTCATTCGTATCCTTCTCTCCTTCCTCGTTATTTTTATTTTTATTTCCTTCTCCTTCCTCTTCACAATCATTCTCTATTTCCTGATTCTCTTCATTCACATGCATTTACACATTGACTGTATCAAGCTCTTCACCTTCATCAGTGTTCTCTTTTATATCTACTGGAGGAAAAAATGTCTTTGGGTTGCCTCGATCTACAGTCACCTAAGTCATCAGAGGAATATGAGTTTCATCCTTTGTGGTTTCCTCTCTGGCCATAGCAACTTTCTCATCTTTAGCATTTTCTTGCATTGGTTCATCTATATTCAGAGGAGTATTATCTAGATTTTATTTTGTATTAGTAGCTCCTATGTTTTCATTTACCAGATCTTGTTCCTTACTGGAAGAGGCGATGGGAATCATGCCATAATTTTGTACAATATCAACAATCTTTTCTTTTGTTCCCTTCAACATTTTCTCAAATTGATCATGTTCTCTTCCCATCAAAAGAGTGACCCTTCATTTTGTTTTAAACTCTTCGCTAAGAACTTGGGCCAATGTGAACTTGTCAGCATCAGATAGGGATAATCCAATTTTCTCCACAACATCTGATTTGAGCTTTTCTTCCTTTTTCAGTGGCCTCTTCTTGTCTCTTCTTTAAGATGTTCCACACATCATCAAGAATATTCTTCATAATGTTCTCCATATCTACTTCAATAGTGATAATGAATTTTATGATTGCTTCTATTATGGTGGATTCGTCCACCTCATTTGCATTCTAGTTCATTGTTGTTATCTCTTTTATGATGTAAAATGTATTGAAACAATGAGTCTGCCTTCATTAGACTATGAAATCTCTCCGGAGTTGTCTTATTTTTCTTCTCCGATTAAACCGTGTGATTTATTTTTCTTCCTTTCCTTCATCTGCTTATGCACGTGTATTCGAAAGGCTTTCATTTCCTTCTCAATCTATTCCTCATCTGAGGTATTAGAAATATCTATTTTTTTTCTTTGAAACATATTCTTCATCCCCTTCTTCTTTAGAAAGTACACTCAAGTTCTTTTCTCTTTTAGCTTTCTCTTTTCTTCTTTTAGATGTAGTAGCAGTAAAGGCTGTCAAATTGGTTTTTTGTTTCTTTTCAATCCTTGTGGCCTCCTTCACCTTAGGTTCCTCTATTACCAAAGCATTGGTCTCCATTCTCTTAGTTCTATTAGAGGTAGAAACTGATCTAGAAGGTTGTTGAATACCAGGGGGAATAGTGGAAGCAGTTCTTCCAAATCTTCTAGGTCCAAGGGACCTACTTTTTGTGCTCACTTCTCCCTAATTTTTCTCTTAAAATAATATTTTTTCTTTGTGAATCCCTTGTCCTTGAGTTGGTTATTTACCATTTTTATCACCTTCCTCTTTATTTCGGGCTCTTTCAGCTCCATATGCACTTTCATGGATTTCTCCTTACATGTTCCATGTCTTTCTTGTGTAGGGTCCTTAGGACTCTTCAATAATATGCCAACATAACCATCTATTTAATTTTCATTAATCACATAACAAGTCGTTGAATCCATATTTTTTTGAATTCCATAGCTTCAATAATGCATTCATCATTTTTGACCAAAAACATAATATCATCTCGATATTTTTCTACCATAGACTTAGGGATCCTCTCCCTTCCATGCATTCTCTTATAAAATACTACAAAGAATGCAGTAAGTGCTTCATCTTGAGCTTTTATATATATCACCAATTATATGTATATTTTCAAAGATTTGATGAGATACAAGTCTGCTTTTACTCCATATAACATTTCTTCTTCCTAGAAGCTCCCTCAAAAAATAAAACAACAAACTACTAAAGAACCAAACTTGAAGGGGTATTTTTTCTCTTTAGTTTTCTTCAAGTTGTCAAAGATTCTTTTTCCAGAGCAAATCACACGAATCATAGTCCTTTCCCTTTTCCATCATTTCATGGGCTACATAAATTGTTATAGCTAACATTGAATTCTCTTTGTTGGTGTAGTATATCTTATATCCTATGACCATAGTTGCATACCTTACTGTAGGATTTCGTATAGTGTTCATAGTGAGAGTCCTTTGATCAAATTTAGCTCAAGTTAATTCCATCACATCCTTGTTCTTCACACATTTTAGTATAGGTAGAGGTCTAATGTCACAGTATAGTAATTTCCCTTACGTCTCGCTTAGATATCAAACCAGGCATGTCAGTCCATATGAATTTGTCATGCACTCTCCTTAATGCCATTCTCACATACTTAATTTCATTGTCATGGACAAAGCATGGAAACCATTGCCAGACATCCAATTTCTTCTTCACTAGGTTTTCATATTGAGGTTTGATGTTGAAATCATCTCCAATTAATTGATCTATCCATAGTTTTGTAAATTTTGTATGGTTATACTCTTCCATTTTCCCATGGATGTATGCCCAATTTTTCTATGTAGGAAAAACCTTGTTGGAATGCTCAAAAGATCTTTGAGTTGGTCATTTTCAAACACTTTCATGGGGCATTTCTTGAATTTTGGTTGGGGCTTCTCACTCACATTCACTACAATAGGTGTATCCATTTCTATTGAATTCAAATGCTTCAAAAAACAAAATCTATTACAACTTTGGACAATAGTAAAATACCTTTTTCTTGCTCAAAAGGAATTAGGGTTTGGATCCTTTGCTTCACAAATCACCTTCGAACTCTTGAATTCACTTCAATTCGCTCTACTCGCTCCAATTGCATAAAAGTGAATGAAATTGAAAAAGGATAGGTATATAATCCTTTTGATTCTACCTTAATTCATATTTCATGCACCAAATAATAAAGCTAGTAAAAACCTTCTTTGTACAACATTAAACCCTAAATCGCTTTGCAAATATTTGCCATTGTATATTTTCTTTTGGAGTCTTCTCCAAAAGATCCATACTTTCCATCTTCATCTCATATCTTCGTGCCAAGTCATGACACTTCATATCGGCAGGGGGTTATGTGATTTTCTATTATTGCTCCCCCTAAGCCAATGCCTAGGTTCAATTCTCAGAGGAATTATTTGAACCGAAGGGTGGTACAGATTCATTTGTAGTCTCTGATTCTTCCTTGTTCTCGAGCTCCTCTTTCTTTCTCAAAATATTTTCCATTTACTTCTCTACTTCAATTGGATCAATCTTTTTAACTAGTTCATTTCTATTTATTGGATTATCTTTTCTCGAATTTTTGCTTCTGCAAAATCTAGCAATATGTCTCAGTCTATTATATTTGTTACATATGACCTTTCTTTGAGAATTATTCTTTCCATTCATTCTAAAATAGCATTGATTAGCCTTGTGTCCA
This sequence comes from Sequoiadendron giganteum, assembly GCA_007115665.2. Lineage (NCBI taxonomy): Eukaryota > Viridiplantae > Streptophyta > Pinopsida > Cupressales > Cupressaceae > Sequoiadendron > Sequoiadendron giganteum. Next base: position 646,210,441 of record CM021103.1, on the reverse strand, counting down.
AATTCATAGCATGTATAACAGTAACCATTGAAAACTTGAATCACTCTACCATTGTTATATGCATTCATCATTTGACTTTGCATTCATTTGCTCTATGCCCAAACTTTTTACATGTAAAGCATTGACCAATGAAGGATGGAACATTCTGAATCATTTTGCTTCTACATTTCATATTTCTATGTCCAAATTTATTATAAAAATACCAAATACCATTGAAAGATGGGTACCTTGAGTATTTGGTTGTCTGATGGGGGGTCTTCTAGCATTGTTTCTTTGATTTTAGAATTTTCCATTGTTCTTCTTGCCTTCAGTATTCTTTGGTTCACTAATCTTCTTTGTATTAGGTTTTTGATATGCTTTTAAGCTTTCTCCTTTTTCAAGTCCCAAATCACCTTTATCTTTGGATGCTTTCCGAACTGAAAGTAACTCATCAACCATTGTAGAACTTGTCTTGAATTTGTCCTCATGAATTATTTATTTCTCTAGATCTGATCTCAGATTTACCAATTCTTGTTCAAGCCTTGTGCGTTCATTAGTCTTGCTTTTTACCATTGTATTCATGCATTCCTCAATTCTTTTCTTTTCTTCCACTTGCACTTTTAGTTTTATGATGTTCTCATTGGCTTGTTTCAATTTTTCATTTAAAACCTCCTTATGTCTTTCTCTAAACCTCTTGATTTTCTCTCTCAATTTTTTGATGCAATCATTTTCTTCTTTAATATTTTCCTTCAGATATCTATTTTCAACTTCAAAATATTCAAGGCCTTCAAGAGAAACTTTGTGTTCTCCATCTTTGTCAAGCATACAATATTCTTCTATGTATCCAATAGGAGGAATCACTTCTGGAGAAATGGGAAACTTTCTATTAGTCATGTGTTCAATTTCCAAGATCTTCCCCAAGCGGTCAAGCTTCTTCCAAGGAACTTGGCTCTGATACCAATTATTGAACACCTATAATACTGAGAGGGGGGGTGAATCAGTATTCTATTAAACCATCCAATTACCAAAGCATACTTAATAGTTATAAGAAATGAAACCATGAACAACCCATAACACACACGACACATGAACACTAATATTTTTATGTGAAAAACCAAGGTGAGGATTAGCTCACAATATGTTATAACTAGTTATAAGATATGACAAAAAGGCTCACTACCGGGTGGACTCACTATCCAAGTGAACTCACTATTCACAGAGAAAAGAAAGATAGAAAGAAGTGGCTTCACAACCAAGATTTGAACTAATAGAAGTGCATATAACATATGTTGGATTCAGTTCCTTTAAAGTTCAATACATTGATAATACTCTTTATTCAACTCATATTGTAAATCTCTGCTCTACTCTATAATTTTGCACACCGTTTCTCAACACTCACAACTTGTTTGCTAAGTTTTGCACAAACTCACATTACTGCTTGCATTCAGATCATGTACGCATTCATGTTCTTCTTTCACAAACTCAAATCAACCTTGCATATGTACCAAGCTCCATCGCAAACATCAATTAGGTTGGCCCAATTGGATGTAGCCTCAAATCATACAAAACATGCCTAGTCAGCACCCAATTCAAATAAAAAATGCCTTCGCACCTAAACACATACAATATAGGTCAGCATGGACCTATAATAAATCCCTCTTCCATTCACATCACATATTTAATCTTCACAACACTTTACATACATCAAGTCGGCTAGGCATAGGACCTAAAAGCAAAAATACTCCAACTGATCATAACCTTAGGATATGTGGATCTCAAAATGTCATGCCAACTATAAAATACACTTCTTTGACACCTATTAACATTCTCCCAAAATCACAAAGAATAACTCAAATCTGCAGAGGAGTGCTAACTAGTTAGGTTATAACTAGTTAACAAAAAACTGTGTAAACCATATATGTTGATCTTTTATTACTTGCAATTTTTCAACCACTTATCCAAATTAACTAAAATTTTGAATTAAGATGCTACTGATATCAATGAAAAAAATATTAGATTCAAAGAAGTAAATCTATATGGGTGAATAAATGCAAACCAAATTACTAGAGGGCACTTGCAAAATCTATCGGTGTAGACACTTAGCAAAAGTACCTAACTATTTTGATGAGAGGATCAAACCTACTTGCAAAATAACTCTTTTGTTATCATCCCTCATAATTTTTTAGCATCCACCATGTAGTGTTGACATCAATGACAATGCATTAATGACAACATTCTTCATTATTTCAACATGCAATTCATTAAAAACAACTCATTATCATTAATAAATATGGATAAGTCTTCAAGTACACTGCTTGAATACAAAAATGAGACTTTCTTTATTTAATACTAGTAGTGGATTTACATATATCCTTATTATATATCCCCCTTTTATTAGGCGGTCTCATCCCTCTCAAAAAGGGGACACTCCTCTGGGTCCTCATCAAAATAAAAAATGACTATTTTAGGAGGGGAGGATGTACACATAGGTACTCCTCTTCCTTTGACAAAATTTGTGTGTTAGGACCACACCCAAAGGGCCAGTCATGAACCGTGGAAGGATTCTTGGACTTGATGATTGGTTTTGGCTTCTTATCTTGTTTTCCTTTTTCCAGTTTCAAACGTTTAAGGTCATCAACAAGAGTTTCATTATTTGGGATTTATGGTTTTTCTTCAAATTTCTAGTTTACTTCAACCTTGACTTATTTTTTGGAAACCCTAACAACCCTTACCTTCTTTTTTTCCTGGCCTAGATCTTCCCATACCTATGACCAAATTAGGTTTTTCATCTACAAGACAACTCATATTCAAATGAAGGTTGCTTATCCGTAATTTTCAATCATTGTGGACTCATAGGCCTAGATCTGAACCTTAAGCTCTGATACCAAGATGTAAGTCCCATACCTTATTAAATTTTAAGTTTTAAACAATAATAGGAAAATAATAAAATATTCCCAACTTACACCTCATGATTAATATTAAAGTAGCCTAAATTTTATAATAGCATAGCTTATACACGAGAGTTAGTTCTTGTCTAAGTACATAGCACATACATATTATAATTACAATACGAAGGCTATTTAGCCATGTTACAACAACCACAACTAAACATAAGTACAATACGAGTTAGTTATAATATACGTCCTTAGTTGCCTACAACCACCACTGTTGCCTGCAATTTGAGGATGAGAAAATGGCCCAGGTTCTTTTCCACCCGACCACGAAGCATTGCTTCCCCAAAAAAATTCTCTTGACATGAGAACCATCGACCATACACGAAGAGCCTAGCCACAATAGTAGGATGGAATTCATGGTGTAACCTATAACATCTACATGCATATCTACAAATGATGATATAGCAATGTCCTATTTACAAGATGTGGTAGAGAATCATATAAATAAAATTTTCTGGGCTAAATCATCTATTCAAATGATCTAGGCTTTGGCCAAAGCACTTGTAAATAATGGAATTTTCTCAAAAAGAGGAAATCCTTCTTTGTAGACCCACATTTGGCACCCCTTCCCAGAAGATAAGCTTATGAATACACATGCAAAACCCTTGTTTTCTTTCATTATGCAATGTAAACTAAAAACCAAATGACTTGTTTTTCTCATGCAACTCATACACTTCACTCATTAATGCAAGGTCGAGTTCTACATGTCCTTTTCACATACATATCTGTAACTGGCATATGAAATGGAACAATCATGTAAATCTAAAAATTATGGTAGCAACTAGTGAGTGTAAAAAATTCATCAAATGACTAAAAAGGAGATATTTCAATTGCTATTTAATGCTTCTCATGATATACATCATTAATAACATTGAAAACACATAATGATATGTAGTTTTTTTCCATTTATTTTGTAAACACATAATTAACTAGGAAGGTATGTCTCATACACGTACATTTTACATATATGATATTAATTATTATGAGCATACATTCTTTTTTAATAAAAATAATGAATCCATGTAAACTTTTAGATTTATACTTGTTTCATATTCACTGTTTTAAACTAACTCTATTTTTAATATAACCTAATTTCTATTTCTCTCTTTTTTAGAAAAAAAATCATATTTTTACCATCATTGCATATTTAACTATTTACGATATTTACTAATAATCCCTTTCTTTTAAATTATATCTCTTATTCCCATTGATATATATATATATATGTATGTATCAATTGCATATTCAAATAAACAAAAGGGTTCAAAATTGATTTTAAATTTAAATCAATCAGCATTGTAAATCAAAACTTACTTGTATGTTGGAAATGATGAGATTCTGGAACTCAACATTGACTTGCTTCAACCAAGATGACTTGGAAGAACTAGTACAAATAAAGATCAAAATAAAATATATGTTGTATCAGAATGTTGGTATTTTGTTCCAGATTATTTGCATGCTAACATGAACCAACCTCCCTTGGATTTCTCACAAAATGGCTATAAACAACTATCAAGATATTGGCACCTCAAAATGGGCAAAAAAAAAACTATGGCAAACTCTCTAATAGCATACCAAAAGACTAACTAGCCACGATAAAATTCTACAAAAAGAATAACTCAAAACCCCATGAAAGAAATCATGTGGGTCCCCAAGAAAGTGAATCTTTTGTTATGCTAAATCTGCACTTGCATATTCTATCTCAAACCCATGAAAGAAAACATGGAGGCGTATAAAAAACGTCTCTCTTATGTTGTATAAAATTTGCACTATATTTTTTAGGAAATAATGCATTCAACCCACATACTTAATCAATTTCCTACATAACCCCATGAGATATAAACATGCATACAAGTAACCATAATGCATAGATCAAATAGACAAGCCACAAGATAACACAAGATATACCTTGGGAAAAACCCAACCTCTAAAAGCATCTATACTCCATCATATTATTCAACAATAAAGTAATACAAGAGTTATAATGAATACATCTAAAGCATCAAACCTCTCAATGCATCCTCATGTGTTCAAGCATGAATCCACACATACCATGCCATGCTTGACATATGCACTCCTCAGAAAAATTCAATAATGACAACCCACTCACCTAGCCAACCCTAACCACCAAAAATGTGCTTGCTTTTATAGACTAAAGCTCACACAAATACAACCAAGTGGTAAGATAAAAACCATGTACCACAAGACCATGTGAATACAAAACCACTAACCCCTTATTTAATATTGGGTACTAAGTTTTCACTTTTTAAATGTTTCCCCAATATTAAATTATTATCACATGTCTCTCACACATTAAATAATAATACAATGTTACAATATAACATAAAACGCATCCCAAATAATTACCTAGTGTGATTAACCACACTACCTAGATGCATCACAGCTAAATAATTTTTTAATTACAACATTATAATATATCAAATTATGCAATGGTGTACAACACCATATCCCAACATTCTCCCACTTGTTGTATACATTGCAGAAGGGATCAATACATGAAATATATCATCATAGTTGTATACATCTAAAAATGGTCATTATAAATCAAACCTGTTAATTAATTAAATATGAATTATTTAATTAATATTCTAAGGTCATCTACATATAAATAAATTTAATTATTTATTTATATCGTTTATTTTTCTAATTCTTCTAATCTAATTAAATAAATAAATTTATTTAATTATCACCATCTTCTTCTTAGTTAAATTAAATAAATTTCATAATTTTTTTATATTAATTATCATATTATTCTAAGTTTGAATTTTTAAATTCAATTAATGGAATATTCCTCCAAACTCATTCTTCATCTCACATTTAAATTAAATATTATAAATATTTGATTTAACACTTTCCTCACTTCACATTTAATTAAATATTTTCAATATTTAATTACCTTCCTTTTTCATCTCTCACACATAATTAAATATTAATTATTTAATTATGAAAGCTTTTAAAATCCTTGTCACATATAATTAAATAAATTAATTATTTAATTAAAGGATTTATCTTCAACTACCAACTAACTCCTCATAATTGAATTGCACAAATGGAAACTTTCCTTCAATTTTGAATGGAGAAGGTTGTGTAGGAGGAAACATTTCCCATTATTCTCTCAACCTCCAAAATCTCTCACCGTTCATCTTGACAGGTTTTGATTTTGACCGTCGATCTTTGCCAACTAGACTTTTGCCTCCAAAAATCTATAAATACAACCTCATTGTGAGTTGAAAAGGATCCTAGATTTTGTGAATTTAACGTGATTACTATAGTTGCATTCTATCCAGCATTTAGCAATCTTTTTCTTAAGCATAGCATTTCAAGTTCATAGCATTTTTGTTTTCGTATCTTAACTTAATAATTTAGCAAATAGGCATGCATGTTGCATAAGATCGTTCTCCGAAGTTGTCATTCTACCAAGTTGCTGCTTACACCAACTAGGAACTAGCAACTTATATTGAATCCTTGGAGATAGAGGAAAATGGGACGTTTTTGAAGGAGCTATTGTTTTAAGAGTTTGTTTTACATTTAAATTAGTTTCCTTTGATATAATGTCGCATTGGTGTGTTTTTTTATCTTTTTAGTTAGCTCACATATTCACACACATTTTTGGTGCCCACCGTGGAGCCCTTGCCCCATTTTTAATCCTTTTATTGCAAATTTTCTAACAGGTGATGGATTGGAGTTGCAGTAGCGCATACAAGACGCATTTTAGCGTATCCTTGGCAAAGTTTAGCACATACGAGGACTATTTCAAAGCTTCAATGTTTTGTTTTAGCGCATATACCTATTCCTTTAGCGCATTTACCTTATGTTTTAGCGCATCCCTGAATGTTCATTTAGCGCATTTGTTCTCTATTTTGGCGCATAGGTGTGTTCTTTAAGCACATACAGGGAGTTGTAAAATTTAATCCTAGTTTCAACACGTCCATGGACATAGATTTTAATTTTTGTCATAAGTTTAAAATGAAGCAATTCTAGGGTAGACACTTAAATATGGAATTAACCAATCCTAGGATAGTCACCAAATGGTATTTTTTCTTGGTTAAAATGATTCCCATGCTTGTTGTGGAGAAACATCTTCACTTAGTTTAAAAAATTATCATTTGGGACTTAAAACTAAACAATTTTGTTTGTTGTGACTGTTGGGTGATAGGCCTATGCTCTCCCCTTAACTGGGTAATCAAAACGTCGGACTTACCTATTTATTTTATGCATTTCATGCTTTATTACATCCTTTAGAAGGCCTACTCTTGTGGGAAAAAGTACTCACCGAAGAGGAACGACATAAGTGGGAACACCTAAAGCCAAGGATTCCAACCCACTTTAAACAGAAATGAGTTGTTGATGAAATTCCAACTTGATAGTAGTGTGCAAAGATAACCATCCCCAAAGCCTTTGTTTTAAAGGTTGGGAGGTCTCCTGAGGGAGTATATCATTTGTTGCATAGAATGGAAACACTTACTACAAACCTTATTGTAGAAGCCAACCGTGTCAGTTTTTGAACATCCTAATAATCACAGTGCAAGGGGAGGGAAGAATCCGCCCCCAAGACACTCACCATATAATTTCCACAGATTTTTTGCTCAAGGGATCAAGAAATATAACCTTGAGTACGCACCTGGAAAATACAAAAACACAAGCGCCCTCTAGGGGGTGACACGGCTGTGTGAGTCGATGCAATTCTAAGATGTGGATTGTGGTTATTATGATGACCTTTTTGACAAATAAGAGTAAGTATGTCTGAAGTGTTTATTTTGTTCAATACCTATGGAAATATCAAGAACATACACTCTTTGTTAAGATTTTAGGACTTGCAAACAACTATTTTCTACTATACGTTGTGTTTTTCAAATATTAAATCAGAAAAACATCATCCAAATCATAAAACTATCAAAACAAGTTTGTCTCAGCGCGTTGATTGGATATTTTAGTGCATCCCTGAATGTTCATTTAGCGCATTTTTGCTCTGTTTTGATGCATCCTTGCTCTATTTCAGCACATCCCTACAACAGTTCAACGCATTGGTTGGATATTTTAGCGCATCTACTGAAAAGTTTATCGCATCCATTGAACAAAGTAGCGCATCTGTGTTTCGAGTCTAAAGAGTTTTCTAACACAAAAAATTGTCATGTAGTCTAGCCTTTTCCTATACTCAGGGTCTAGAAATTTGCAACTTTTGCTAAGAAATCCCTTGAGAAAGGGATCAAGAAGCCCAAAAATTCCCTCAGTTATAAGAAGCTTTTGAAAAGGAGAATTTTTTTATACCAAAGTTGGAAAGTTTTGCTTGAGCATAGAACTTTCATTCATCGATATCATGAATTTTCTAGGGGTTTCACTAACAATTTTTCTTTAGAACCATTATCTTCACGAGCTTTCTTTCAAAGAAGAGCTCTTTCATAGAGGCATAATCACAATCAGCCCATTCATCCCTCTTTCATCCCACAACCTACAATTCAGTATTCTAGTCGTCCTGATTAATCTTTGCAATAGAGAACTTAGAAGCATTAGACATTTACAAAAATCCTTATTTTTCACAAACTACGATCAAAACATCGCAAAGTGCAACATCACCTCTATTTCCGATTTGTAGTTTAATTCCCATAACAGGATCATCATCCTTCCAATTAGGGAATTACGAGCTAAAAATTAGAAATTTCTTTAGTCATATCAATAGAATTCTCATTCTATTTTGACTAAGATATCCAACAAATTACACTCTCTCATTTTGTGACCAAAGTTAGTTGAAATTTGGTGTAAGCTTATGCCTATTGTCACAAGATCTCAAAAGCACATAGAGGAAGATGAAAGGGAAAAACCACTTTGCAACATGGGTGATAAGAAGGTAAATCCTCTTCACAAGTTTCACATAGGAAATAATCCAAATAATGAGGAAATAGCTGAGGAGTTACTTCAAGAGGCTAAATAGGATCCACAATTTCATAGTTTCTTGGACAAGATTTTAGAATGAAACAAAGAAAGATAATTTATTTTGTTAGCAACCCAAGGAGCTAAACTACCCTTTGATTTTGACACATAAAATATTAGAGAAGATCCCAAGTTCCCCAATTATTTTAGTGCTCTTACTCAACAAATAAGATCATTACAAGGGCAAATTAAAGAAATACAAGGGGGTGCAAACAAGAAATATGTTTTGGAAGATATATGCCCATATCCCTTTGACAGGAGTCTCAACATGATTCCTTTTCAAAAACATTGTGAGATCCCAAAGTTTGATAGGTACAATGGAAAAATAGATCCCATTTATCATGTGAGGGACTTTCTAAATATGAGCTTGGAGTTTGCTCATGAAGATACCTACCTAATGCGATTGTTTCCACGAAGTCTAGGTGGACAATCCATGGAGTAGATTTCCAAAATCACTCCCCCCATCAAAAAAACTGAGGAGTTAATCAATAAATTAATATCTCAGTACTCCTACAATATACAACATCAGATAACCATGCTTGATTTGTGCAAAGTGAAGAAAAATACTAGGGAACCCTTCATCACATTCCTGCAAAGATGGAGAAGGTTATTTGCAAGATATTCTCGTACTGTTCCTGAAAAGGAAAAGATGGAAATATTTATCGATGGTCTAAATCAAGAGATGAGTTACAGGATAAACCTTCATTGTCCTCAATCATTTGAAAAATTGATTGAAAATGCAATCACCATTGATGGAGCCTTGGTCAAGCGAGGAGTTTTAAAGCTTGATAAAGACGGTCCAAATTCTTACAACAATGGCAACAACAACGATAAATCATGATTTTGGACTCGAAATAATAATGTTGTAAATGATGGGGTGGTAGATGCTAACAATGTAAATGCAAAGCCTACCATTCTCAATGAATCAGGTGTCTAGTGCAACAACAATAATGTTGGAAATTCTAATAACCAAGGCAATAATAATTCCAATCAGGGAAATAATGCCAACCAAAAAATGTGACCAATAATCATGGTAATAATCTCGACAATAATCAAAATTCAAATGTGCTTAGATCACAGTTTTTCTCAAATCGATGGAGTTTTACTCCCTTGGGCCAATCTCTTGAATCAATCCTCAAAGAGGTGTTGTATCAAAATATCGTCACTTTGCCACCGCAAAGAGATTATGAGCCTCGAGTTAAACCACCATCGTGGAATGACTCATACTATTGAGATTATCATAGATGCAAAGGTCATAAGACAAATAATTGCCAAGGGTTAAAGAATTTGGTGCAGGATTTGATTGAAAATCGTACCATAACAGTTGAGGGACATAATGTCAATGAAGATCATCAGGAATTCAAGGACCCTCTCCCCAATTATCAAAAGGGGGAGTTGTCAAGTGACAAAGGCAAAAATGTGAATCATGTCTATGACACCACCATCAATCATATTTACACCGATGACCAGCAAGTCAATGTCATCAAAGTCAAAGGAAGGCAATAATATCAAGAGGTCAACGCAACAACAAGGGGACAAGCCAAAATAATTATGAAAGGAAGTTCATCTAAGTCAGTTGTCCCCCCTCCAAGACAGTACAATTTAGTCGGTCAACTACATAAAAACTCAGCTCAAATTTCTATCTTGGAGCTTCTTAAAATATTGTCGGTACACAAGGACATTTTAGAAAAGGCTTTTGTTGACACAACCATGTCTCCTGATCTGGATATCAATAGATTTCAAGCCATGGTGGGACACTTGGCTTCACCCACATGTCTATCCTTTTCTGAAAAGGATGATTCCTCCATGACCCATCCCCATAATTCATCACTTTATCTAGAGTTCATGGTTCATAAAACCCGAATTAGACGTGTTTTAATAGATGGGGGAGCCATATTAAACATTTGTACTTTAAAATTGGTTCTTGCATTGGGATATTCAGAAGAGTCTATAGATCTGAGAAGGAAAATTACAATAAAAGCATATGATGATGAGGAACGAGCTTCCAAGGGCCTCATCATGCTACCAATCAAAGTGGGACCTGTTGTGAAAAATACTTTTTTGTCAGGTTCTGGATCGAGACCTATCCTATAACATACTCTTGGGTTGCCCATGGATCCATGAAATGTAAGCAGTTTCGTCCACTTATCATTAATGCCTGAAATTTCCATATGACGGATAGGAAGTAACAATACCAACGGACCAAAATAGTAGTCAGATTTGTTCTAACCTTAGAGCAACTTAGGACACCTTTGTCCTATATAATAGAGACGCTTTGGCTATTTTTGCTTCTAAACACGGTGATCAAGCAAGGGAAATGATAAATAATTTTGGCACCAAGTTGCAATTAAAGGATAATAGGGTGGGAGAATATTCACTATGTCTCTCTAATCTACCCATCTCTCCAAGATCACACGATCAACCTACAACATCCATACAACAAGCTGCAGCAGCTTCGACATCGAGCACACAAGCTTCAGTTCCCATCACCATGTTTGATGGAAGATTCATCAAGGCCAATACTCAAGAAACTGAAGAAGATAGAGCTATTCTCAACTGGCTCTATAAAGATGAAGATGAATCTGTCCAACATGTCAAGTTACCTACTGAGCAATATGGAAAGGGTTATACAATAATGCAACAAATGAGTTATAAAGGAAATGGCCCTATAGGCAAGAGAAAAGAAGGAATTTTTGAACCTATCCAACTGAAAACCACACATCCAAAAGAAAAAAACTAGACTTGGATATGGTGAAGATGCAAAAGAAGCAGTTCAAAAGAAATCCAATGAAGAGATAGCTGAGACAATTTTGAGATTACAGGAGAATTCTGACACTGATTCCAATGAGTATGAATGGGATACCATTTATAATGATGAATTTTGGAGAGACAAGCAGGTGGATGTTATACAAAAATATACACCCATCTCACACAAGGGGAAAGCTCAAGGCCTCCACTTGACTACGTACTTCAAAGTGACCATGACTCGAGTGATGATGATTCGATTCAAATCGAGATGCACAATCAACAGGAGGATACCATCATAGATCTTCCCCATAGCGAGAATGATAACCATGTCATGACCTTAACAGCCAGTGATCTTACCCAACCTAATGATTCATTACCCTTGGTCCATCCTGAACTCATTGATTGGGAACAAACTGAACCAATCGATATCCCAACCTTTCCCAAGAATCACAAGATCAATCTCAATCAGGAGAGTGCCAAGTTTTTCAGCTGCAAAATTAACAATATAAAAGATAGATCTAATGGTGAAAACCTAACAAAGGCAGTATTAGATCATGAAAAGAGAAAAATAAAGAGTGTATATGACAGTGAAAACCTTTCAAAGGCACTGGAAGATGGGAAACTTGACACTCTCCCTGAGCACTATCAGGAAAGATCCTCTATTTTGATAGAACCTACAAAAGCAATCAATATTGGCACTGTGGAACAACCCAAAGTCTTGCAACTTGTTGCATCATTGACAAAGGAAGAAATCCCAAAATTCACAGAATTCCTAAAGGATAATCAAATCAATTTTGTATGGTCATACGCAGATATGCCTGAATTAGATCCAAATCTTATCATGCACCATTTGTCCATCATGCCAGGGGAAAAACCTGTGAAAAAAAAACTCAGAAAGATGCACCCACATGTTGCATTACTCATCAAAGAGGAATTAAAGAAGTTGTTAGATGTAGGATTCATTTGGTCTATCGACTATGTAGAATGGATCTCCAACATCGTCCTTGTGTCAAAGCCGAATGGACGAATTAGAATCTACACAGATTGTAGGGATTTAAATAAAGCATTTCCAAAAGATGATTTCCCTCTGCTAAACATAGATACAATTGTGGACTTGACAGTTGGGCATGCTATGTATTCACTGATGGATGGATTTTCCGGATATAACCAAATCAAGATTACACCGGAAGATCAAGATAAGACTACATTCACATGTCCCTGGGGTACATATTGTTGGAATGTAATGTCGTTTAGACTCAAAAATGCAGGAGCAACATATCAACGAGCAATGACTACAATTTTTCATGACATGATGCACACATTCATGGAGGATTATGTAGATGATATTTTAGCAAAATCAAACACAAGAGATGGACATCTAGATATCTTGTCTAAGATTTTTTTCAAAATGGAAAAGTTTAAGGTCAGACTTAATCCCAAGAAATGTGTCTTCTGGGTAAAATCTGGAAAGCTCCTGGGCTATATCATATTAGTAAAGGGAATTGAAGTGGATCCAATGAAGGTACAAGCCATCCTCGAAATGCCACCACCAAAGAACACCAGTCAACTGCACTCATTAGAAGGATGCCTACAATCAATCAAGAGATTCATCACACAGCTGGCAGACAAGAGTTTTCCATTTACGCATCTCTTGCACAAAAGTATTCCATTCAAATGGGAAGACAAGTACGAAGCAACTTTCGATCAGATCAAGCATTATCTAATGAGCCCACCAGTACAAGTCGAACAACTCATACTGTATATTTCTGCCACAAAAGTATCCCTAGGGGCATTATTAGCACAGGAAGACATAACGGGAAAAGAGCGAGCAATATATTACTGTAGACACATAAAAATGACCTAGACCTGCGACCACTATTTTACCACTTCCCATCCTAGCATAATTGTAACATTTGAATTATGTCCCTAACCCACATTCAACTATTAATTAAATAATTCATGATTATTTAATCAATTTAGAATCTTTCATTCTTCATGATTATTAAATAAATAAATATTATTTATTTAATTTAATATGTCACTAATTCTCAAAATCTTCTCTTAATTAAATAATTCATCAATTTATTTAATTAATCTTCATCATTAATGTCCTCCTGATTATTAAATTAATATATTTTAATATATCAATTTAATATGTCACTAATTGTCAAAATCTTCTCTTAATTAAATAAAGTCATCAATTTATTTAATTAATCTTCATCATTAATGTCCTCCTGATTATTAAATTAATATATTTTAATATATCAATTTAATATGTCACTAATTGTCAAAATCTTCTCTTAATTAAATAAAGTCATCAATTTATTTAATTAATCTTCATCATTAATGTCCTCCTGATTATTAAATTAATATATTTTAATATATCTATTTAATATGTCACTAATTCCCAAATCCTCTCTTAAATAAATAAATTCATTTATTTATTTAATTGATTAACTACTTCTTCTAAATTAAATAATTATTTAATTGTGGCATGTGACACCTTGTTATTTATAAATAAAACAAATCATTTAAAAATATCTCACATGGTTAACTGTTTCTTCATTTAGTAATTAATTCCAAAAATCAATTACTTCTTATCTCACAAAATCCCTATTTTGAATTAAATTAATTCAAAATGGAATTATTCCTCTACAAATCAAGTAATTTCCAAAATTATTGATTTTCTAAAATCTCATCTTCTTGTCTTCTGATTTCTTACTAATTTCATCTCCACTCTCACATTCAGTCTGGATTTAATTCATTTAATTAAATCTTATTTACACCTATGGGTATTTTACCCTAACCCTAATTAGGGTTGCCTTATTGAATCTTGACCTTTGATTCTAGGGTATTCTTCAATCTCTCATCTTGTCCGTTCATTCAAGATTGCATTTTCTATAAAATGACAATCTTGATTTCATTTTCGGATCCATGATCATTTAATATAAACTTTTATTATAGGCATTCTAGAGATCATAGACTTTATTTACTATTTGCATATTAGAAATTGCTTTCTAGTGTGCATAGTTTGATATTTTAAAATCCTTCAAAAGCATTGTTAAGGCTAGGCATTAGAGAAGTTTGCTCACAAAGAAATCTGAGGGCATTCCATCATTGCAGCAAGGCTTGAGAAGGTGCAATGGAAGCAATCATGAATAGAGAAGATTGGTGAGATCATTCCATTTCACTTTATTTTCCTTTTTATATTCTTATGTGTTTCATTGCTTGATATTAAACTAACTTGTAGGTACAGCTAATTGTTTGAATCTTATCTTGCAGGATTTTTTATATCATTACAATTACATCGACAGAACTTTTGACAAGCCATGAGCTAAATTACACTTTTATTGAAAAATATTGTTTAGCAGTAGTGTTTGCTTCTCAAAAGTTGTGGCACTGTATGCTAGCTCATACAGTCAAACTTGTGGCTAAAATTGATCCTTTAAAGTATCTTCTGAGAAAGGCAACCTTAACTGCCAGGTTAGCTAAATGGGTAATGATCCTAAGTGAATTTGACATTCATTATGTGGATCGAAAAGAAATCAAAGGGTAGGTCATTGCAGATCACTTAGCGGAAGCACCTCTACAAATAGAGCATCCAATGCACATTGAATTCCCTAATGCAAATGTGTTCACAACAACTACTAAGCAATCATGGACACTTTATTTTGATGGGTCCTACACACAACATGGCTCGGGGGTAGGAATTATTTTTGTCACGCCTCAAGGACATACCATTCCAAAATCTTATCGGTTGATGTTTCCTTGTACAAATAACATAGTCGAGTATGAAGCATTACTAATTGGAATGAGAATTGCATTAGATTGGAAAATCATAGAGCTGCAAGTTTCTGGTGATTCACAACTTGTCATAAATGAAATAAATGATGACTATCAAACTAAAGATGACAAGTTAATGCCTTAAAAAAACATGGTGGATGATTTCAAGAAGTATTTTTTTGAGATCAAGTTCATGAAAATTTTGCGGATCGATAACAAAGTTGCAGATGCCATGGCTACAATTGCATCACTAGTACAATTATCAGAGAACCAAGCTTGGTATGAATTCCTGGTGGAATAATTATTTTCCCCTGCCTATGAAAATCCTGAAACCCAAGTCATTTGTCACCTGACTAGTTCTGATTCCCCCTTATACAGTGAAATCTATTCCTATCTAAAAGATACTATCTTGCCCTCAGATTTGTCTTAGAATCAGAAAATAAATTTCATATGCCAATCTTCTCGCTATACCCTAATTGCTAACACCTTATACCGACATGGTCTTGATGTTACCCTCCTTTGATGTCTCGAACGTGATGAATCGGAGAAGGCCTTACAAGAGGTTCATGGTGGTATTTGCGGAACTCATTCAAGTGGCCTAACCTTGGCTAAGGAACTTGTTAGAATGGGTTACTATTGGCCAACCATGGAAAAGGAATCACTCATCTTTATGAAGAAATATCTGAAATGTCAAATTCATGGAAATCTCATTCATGCTCTTGCTTAGGAACTACAACCCTTCACCACAACATGGCCTTTTGCTAAGTGGGGACTAGATCTAGTTGGCAAGATACACCCATCATCATCAAATGAACACAAGTTTATTATCATAGCCATTGAATACTTTACTAAGTGGATTGAATCTATTCCATTAACAACAGTCACCGGAAAACAAATCTCATCCTTCATTCTAAACTATATCATATGTCGGTATGGAATTACTAGCTCCATTATCACAAATAATGGAAGACCTTTTAAAAATCAAGATGTTGACAAACTCTCTGAAAGATTTCACATTCAACACAGGTTCTCTACACCTTATTATCCATAGGGAAATGGCCAAGCAAAAGCTTCAAACAAGACAATTCTAAAGATCATGAAGAAAACAGTGAATCATGTCGGCCGTGATTGGCATGTCAGATTAAATCCAACTTTATGGGCATACAGAACCAGCATTCACATGCCAACAGGTGCCACCCCATATGCCTTGGTTAATGGAGCAAAAGCAATTTTGCCACTAGAAGTTGAGATTCCCTCGCTTCAAGTCTCACTGAAGGGACACCTAGCTGATGAGGATTACAGAGTTTCAAGACTGCAAGAACTGGAGTTACTTGATGAGAGGTGACAAAGTGCAGCTAATCACTTGAAAGGTTATCAACAAGTTATGTCCCACAACTACAATCATAGAGTCAAACCATGAGCATTTCAAGTGGGTTACTTTTTCCTCAAAGAAAACACTCGCAACCAACAAGATCGGGAAAAGAAAGGCAAATTCAAGCCCGATTGATTGGGTTCGTTCATTATTATTGCAACATATGGATCAGGGGCATATTAGTTATCGACGCTAGAAGGGGACCTACTTGAAGATCCAACCAACAATATCCATCTAAAGAAGTTCTATGTTTGAAAAATACAAAAACAATATAAAAAGTCCTGAAAAAATACCAAAAATAGCACAAAAAATCATGAAAAAATCCATAAAAATCAGAAAATGTCTTGAAAAAATTGTCATCAAGGTGAAAACCTAGAAAACAAGCATCCTTTTGACATACAAAAAAAGAAAACAAGTGTCTTGGTGACAATTTTTTTTTACAAAATATGAGAAAGTGCAATAAAAACAAATGGTGAAAACCTAGCAAACAGGCGTTGTTTATGATTTAGCAAGCTCTCCCATCTATTAGGTTACGTTTTGCATTGTTCATAGTCATTTTTATCAACATCACATACATTCCTGGCCATCATATTTGCATCATGCGCCCAACATTTCCTTGAAACGACAAGGATTTCATCATGGCTTGATGATTATTGTTATTCCTAGTAGTAGGTTGTGTCTTATCGGGAATCAAAGTTCCATCTCACTGGGGGCAATCAATTTTTGAACCTTTTGGCAGACAAATGACAACATGTGTCAAGTATCTGAACATCAGAACAACAATCAAATATCCAATCAAATCTGGTCAAAGCAACTATGAGATAGGAAACTGAAACAATCTGGATGATCTTAATCTAAATAAAATGAATGAAAAATTTAAAGCATAAGTTGAATTGTTGTTTTGAAATTTGATGACATCATATCTCTGGAGTGATTCAATGATGTATCGAACTAGAATCACAAGGAAGGAATATGATTTTTCTTTGATTGTTGTCTGTAAGTTAATCACTATTACTGTGCAAATTTGTCACGAGACATGGTGACATTTCGATATTTGCATAGGAAAACGGTTAACCTCTTTGTTTATGCAAGCAATACTCAAGTCATCTTGGTTGAATTATACCCTGATGCTTGTATTAACTTGCTATATCAAACATCATGAAATTTGTACTCAGGTCATCATCGGTGCAAATACCCCTTTTGATGCTTGTACTAAATTTCAACATATCAAAAGGCTCAATGATGAAAATCAAGCACAAAATTGGTTTACAAAATGACAAACAACAAATGGTTCATTCGGTATTTTTAGGACTGCATGGTTCATATAGATTGCATTCAAATTTATGGTTGTATGATAGATTTTTGGAGGTTGGAAAAGATACGTATCTCTTTTGAAATGAAGATTGAGTACACTTGGACATTTATTGCATCTCATTTCATTTTCATCTTCATATCATCTTGCATTTTCATTATTAATCTCATATCATTTTTCTTCATTTTCATATCAATTCCATGTCATTATATCATCTTACGTTGCATCTTATTTCATTGTCATTTTCAACAATTACTTGCATAGCATTTTATTATTCATTTCATTATCATTATCATTATCATTACTGGTATTATCATTATCATCACTTTACATCATCATTTCATTGTCATATTATCACATCATTTCATTATCATATTATCACATCATTTCATAATCATTTTACATCATTTTCATGACATTCATCATTATCATTTTCATATTTTACATCATTTTATCAATTATCGTTATCTTGCACATCATTTGCATATACTTTTCACATCAATCTTACATATCATTCTCATGTCAAATTAATCATTCATCTCATTTACATCTTACATATTACTCTCATATCATTTTCATATCATATCAAACATTTTTAAATTTGCATTATCAATTGTGTTATCATCATTTTTATCTAATCATTTCCTATTAATTTTTCACATCATTTTTTTTTATCATTACCATGGCATTTTCATTATCATTTTCATTTTGCATTTAATACGTCCATATCATTACATCATTTACATAATCATACATCGAAAAGAGAAAAACACATCCGTGACATTCATTTCATGCATTTTCCATACATCATATAGAATCATAAAATCATTCACATTGCATTATCCATATTCATCATATCAAATTCATAAAAATCATTCTATTTGCAGATTCATCAAATCATAAACATAAAACATCATCATCATAAAAAAAATTCACATCATCATCATTATTCATATCATGTGCATCCATCATCATATCATCATATAAAAAGCATCCATAAACATGCATAATCATAAGACAACATGGGATATAGAAGTAAAAATGCATACATAACATCCATCATAGCATAATCAAGGACACATGTATATCAAAAATCGCCGCTGCATATCATAAATCTCATCAAATATAAATGTCCATGGGTACAATGATATCAAATGTTTGAAAGAGATACATAAAATATAATAAAAGGGTGTATACATAATCATCACTAAGGAGCATCACTATGGGGATCATGACTGTTGTTACCATCGGAGGTAGTCGATCTCTCTGGAGCCTTGCCACTAGTATCACCAATCTCTCATCTGACAGAATGACCCACACTCCTAGTGGCATTCCTAGTGTGGTTGCGTGAGTGGGTACAGGACCTGGTGTCTAACAAGGTATATGGTACTCTCCGCTCTGGGGGTCCTACCTCATGATATCTTTGTCGATAAAACTTGCACTCCCTGGTAGTCTCTAGGCCCTTGACAACTACTTCTCCAATAGAGGTACCTTGTACTGGTATGAGCAATCTCTCAGCTACCCCCTCTTCTTGTAAGCACCACTACCTCAAGTTGTCCCTCTCTTTTGTCAGCTGTACTATCCGATGGGTCAGGAGGTGGTGGCTGAGCCATATGTGCCTATAACTGATTAATCGTGGCATGTGCCTATGCTAACTGGCTCTGGAGAGCCCATACCTGAGTCTGTAGCGAATCGATCTGACCCTGAGAGGGAGCCCTAATAGTAATCCATGGTAATGTGGCTATTGGCTGCTCCACAACTGTCGTTGTGTGGGGCCGAGTCCTAAATGGTACATCAAAGCAAACTCTCCCTCCACCACCCCCATCATCCCCACCATCATCATCATTGAATCAAAGTTTTCCTCCTCCTCCTCCTCTTGGTCAATGTCCATAGTCACCCCACCTATATCCTCCTCTCCTCCAGCAGGCTGCTCTACCTATCCCCCTGCTTGTCCTCCAGCCTGTGCTCCAACCAGTGCCCTCACCTGTGCCTATGCCTATGGCTACCTGCAGGCCCTCTGTAGTGTGGGGCCATCTAATAATGGTGTCAAATCATCTGGATTGGTCAACCTAGGAAATAGATGTGTGTAAAAATATGCTACATAATCCTCGATCATCCATGCATCTATGACCTTTGGGTGGATATCCTAGAACTCTGGCTGTAACCTAGTGTACTCTGCTCTTGATGCCTCAAAATGGATAAATGGACCCCACTCTGCCATATCCTCCTACCGCCTAGCATAGTGGGCCACACCCTATGGCATCATCTATACCCGCCTATACTGTCTGAGCACTCACATGACCAAAAACCGCTCAATGATGAATGGAGTGCAACCAATCATATATCTAGCTATGTCGCAGTACGACAACTCAATTTCAACATCATCCCATGCCTCACAATCAACATATGGTCTCCAGATGACTGTATCCATGTCATCTAGGACACGCCACCAGTACTCTAACTTGCCCAGCTTATGCTGGACAAGTGGACTTGTATATGCATAAACATACAGGCGGCCAAGCGGAAGATCTCTCCCTGCGAACGAGTGAGTGATGGCAATGTGCTCCCACACCCATATCTACAGAAGTGTCACCCCAAAAGAAATACTCTTCCCATCAGTAAATACCACCTGATGGAGATTGTGGTATATGATGAGCCCATAATATGGCTATAATTTCGATGTCATGATTTCAAATTTAGAAACTCTTGTTCTCTTTTTATGAATGTTTAAACTCTATGATTACAAACTTTTAATGTTTATGGGTAGTATTTGATGATAAGAAATCCTATACTTTTGATGCATAAATACCTTAGCCTATCTCTAATCATAGCCCTGTTTTGACTTCCCAATTGACTGGTGTGATGAATGTAGTGTTTGAATAAGTAAGATGAATTGAATGCATGTGATTAATGAAGAATGTCGTGCTATTATGAGTGCATGCATTCTTGTGCCTCTGTTGCCATGTGTTCTAACAGATTGTTGGAGCTGATATGAACAAGTCAATACACAGCAGAACTCGTGGGAAAAGGTCGTCTTCAGCGCACCAGCGAAGGAGTCGTTCAAAGCACGAATTCTTTTGTTCGAGTCTTTGGGAAAGAACCAAATGAATCATCGATCTAGGAAGGAGCGGAGCTCTAGATTTCCTCTGAGATAGTTCAGCGGATAGACTCGCATTTATGAAGTCTGTTCCTCTGTTTCAAGTGGCATTTATACCCGCTTCCTCTGTTAGTTGATTAGTTAGTTAGTCATTTTTCTTTAAATAAAGGTTCCTCCTGCGCGAGTAAACAAGGTTGATCAAAAGAGAGTTTAGACTAGAGCATAGAGATACAATAGATTGTAATTGTTTACTATTATAATGAAGAACAAAGCTTTGCCTTAAGTTTCTTACAAGCAATAGCCATGTATGAGATTCAGAAGTATGAATAAAAACTGATGAAGTTTTGAGTTCTATTCCTGCGTAATTGGTTGATGCTTGCTAAGGGGGCCCACTTAGTGAGTATCTGTAGTTAACTATTTGCTTTATGTTATTTATCTGTTAGAATTCCATTTCTGTAAGCTTTGATGCAAACTCAGTCTTAAACTGTTCCTGCAGCATAAGGCCAGTTCATGATTTTTTTTTGTTTCTAGTAATTGTTATTATGATTCCTGCTTTAGTTAAGTGATGTTTAAGTTAGTAAGACTTTACTTCATGTCCCTGCATCAGAATTAGAATTCCTTTTGAGCATTCACTTCTAGAAAGTTATGGCTAAAACCGGTTCTTAGTGCACATACAGTGCCGCTCCATTTCAAGTATGCATTCCTTGGTTTGACAAATAAATGAATGACCATAAGAAGATGTTAGTCACCTACTGGAATGTCCAATTCCCAGGTTAGGATTTACCATGACTTCTATATCCTTTTATGGGCATGACCATTTTTGGCATCGTTGCCGAGGATGGTGTCAAGCTGAGAACCTGTCCTAACCATTTTTAGCAATAGTTTTAGTGTTCAAAGTTTTAGAAATTCTTCATTCAGTTAAGTCTGTTACATGCATAGAAGAAGAGAGCAATTTGGAAGATTCCTTCCTAGAAATTTATATATCCAAGAAAATCACCCAGAGACTGACCCAGAAATTGTCCCAAAAGAACCATATTTGGATGCCGGATAGGACCTTGTCACTTCATCTTCTTCTTCCTCAGAGGCCAGTTTGAACCTGTTTGATATACCTGATAATATTAACTTACTCGCATCATGGCTGAATAACCTGCATACCCATAACAATCCTCTAGCCGTTGTTGTCTACCAGCCAGGAGCTAACCCAAGACCACCACCACCAAGGATGGCAGTGCCTACTTTTCCCTTTCCACTCCCTGAGTTCCATGACAATAATAATCTCAAAAATATCCCTGCTTCATTACTCCCAAAGTTCTATGGCCTGATTACAGAAGACCCTCATACCTTCTTGTTCGAAATTGACATCCTATGTAGGAGTTATGATTATACTAGTGATGCCTATAAGATGAAATTGTTTCCTTCTACCTTGAAGGATTCAGCCTTAAGATGGTTCATGGGATTAGGAGGCAATGCAGCAACCACTTGGGATGAATTGAAGGAATTGTTCTTAGGAAAGTATAAGGAATATTGTAGGGGAAATGATATGAGAGGAGATGACCTCTTCAAGATGGCACAAAAGGAGGATGAAACCTTGGAGGACTATGTCTCCAGGTTTTTGTTCAGTGTGCAGAAAAATACTCAGCATGAGCTAAATGAAGAGTCTAAAAAACTTCTCATTCTAAGGGGAGTCAATGATACCTGCATGGAAGCACTAGATCTCATGGCCGGAGGAGATATTACCCAAAGTAATTGGGATGACATCAAGACAATATGTCTCAATTACTCTAGGGCAAGTGTCAAGAAAGGTAGGGGATTCAAACCCTCTGTTGCCAAAGGAAGTGGCTCAAGCGTATCAAAAGGAGAACTCTCTAATCTATCGTCTGACCTCAAGCAAGACATCATCAATGATGTAGCTACTCAGCTAGACACAATAAAAGCTAGAAGGAAGAAGGAAGAAGCTGATGCGATGCTGGCTGAATATTGCCCTCACTGCAGACAGAGGAAGAAGGACTGTAGATGCAAATCAGTGGCCAATTTGGAGGTGCACCATCTTCCTACCGAGTTCAAAACTATTGAAGGAGAGGAAGAGGTGTTCTTTGTTGCTCAGCGCAGGCCATGGGCCCCAAGACAAGGTATGCCTCAAGACCCCTTGCAAAATTTTGGTTCATATAATAATCAATGGCAGAAGCAATACCCCCCAAGTTATGGTCCATATTCTCAACAACAATGGAATAATCCTTGGCCAAATGCCCAGCAAAACCGTTGGCAATCCCCACAAGGGAATTGGCAACCACCACAGCAAAATTAGTGGTAGCCTCCACAAGAAAATTGGCAACAGTCTAACCAATGGAGAGGAGGCCAGCAATGGTCGAATCCATTCACTGGTTTCCTGCAGCAACCCCAGCAGCAATCCATTATGCCACCTTCTGCACCTAATCAAGGTCCCAATCCAAAGCCAACCCAATTACCGGCTCAGGCCGCACCCAATCCAAATAACCAGCAGCCACAACAATAGCATCAACAAGTCTATTTTGTTGATCCTAATCATCAGCCTACCTATGCTCTCAACCTGAATAATATCAATTTACGTTCAGAAATTGTGTTACCCGCACCATCTCCTCCCATAATCTCAAAATTTCCATCTGGGGAAGCTGACCAAGAAGAGGATACAAATGACCTTTCTCAACCAAATAAGCCAGTTCAAATTCCATCATTACCTAAGGCATCTAATGAAGTATCCTCTCCTTTCCCACAAAGGTTGGAAGGTGAAAATGTTAAAAAAAAAGAACCTATCTTTGACATCCTTGACCAACTAAAGCATATATGTGTGAAAATTCCCTTGTTCCAAGCAATCAAAGAGGTACCTATCTATAGAAAATCCATTAAGGAGACATGTCTGAAGAAACCGGGGAGGAAAAAGAAAGACCCTCAAACTGTCCATGTCATAGGCCAACTCTCTGACTTAATGCTAAGGAAGCTTACCATCTCAAAATATTCTAATCCAGGAAGCCCTGTTGTGGAGATCAATATTAATGGGGTGCAAATTAAGAATGCTTTAGTAGATCTTGGGGCAGCTATCAATGTCATGACAAAGGACCTAGTTGTACAACTTAGTATTTCAGACCTAAGGGCTACACCTACAATATTGCAGCTTGCTGATAGCTCAACTGTCAAACCTGATGGGGTAGTTGAAGACCTTGTAGTCACCTTGGATTCCTGGGAGTACCCTGCTGACTTTATGGTCTTATCTCCTAAGGCATCATTAGGGGGATATCCTATCATACTAGGAAGGCCTTGGTTGGCTACTGCTAACACTTACATTGGTTGTAGATCGGGTAACATGACAATATCTGATGGGTATAACAAAAAGAAGCTTACCCTCTATTCTCCAGCCCAACCCCAGCCTGAGTCCGGAGAAGCTGTTTGGCCAGATTTGGGAGAAGAAGAGGAGGTGAACTCCGTGGCCAAATTAATGATGATTACTAAAGAGTCTTTCATTGGACAACAAGAAGAAGAGGATATACTATCCAATATCCTGCTGAATAACTATGGTACTGAATACTTTGATTGTGAAAAGAACCCATGTTCCTTACAGACCATTCTTCCTTCGCCTACATCAGCTCATTAACCTGCAGCAACTGATTGGTTACACACCTTGCTACCCCACGAGGTAGAAATTCCATTTCTGCCTGCAGTATCTATGGTTGATTTAACCTCCCAAATTCAGGTAGCAGCAGGAAAAACTGTGAGCATCAATAAAAACCTCACCAGTGAGCAGCAAGAATCCATGGTTAAATTGCTTACCAGTCATAAGTCCGCCTTTGCTTGGGAATATGGTGACATGAAGGGTTTAGAACCCAAACTCTGTACACATCGCATATACATTAATAGTGAGTTCAGACCTGTCAGCAGCCTCAAAGAAGAATAAATCCAGCCTTGAGAGAGATTGTTAAAGAAGAGTTGCAGAAAATGTTGAATGTTGGTTTTATCTACCCAATCTCAGATAGCTAGTGGGTTTCCCCATTGGTTATTGTTCCGAAGAAAGAAGGAAGGTGGAGGGTATGTGTAGACTACAGAGAACTCAACTTGGCAACAAAAAAAGATTATTTTCCTCTTCCATTCATTGATCAAGTTCTAGATAATTTAGCTGGGAAAAAGTATTTCTCATTCTTAGATGGCTTTAGTGGCTACAATCAAATCAAAATTGCTCCTGAAGATCAAGAAAAGACTACTTTTACATGTCCTTGGGGGACTTTTTCCTACTCAGTCTTGCCTTTTGGTCTCTGCAATGCTCCTGCAACTTTCCAGAGGGCAGTCATAAGCATCTTCTCAGACATATCACATGATTGCATGGAAATATATATGGATGACTTTACTGCTTATGGTACAACGTTTGAGGAAGCTCAAGCAAACTTGAAGAAAGTACTCTAGAGATGTGAAGATCACAACCTATCCCTGAACAGTCAAAAGTGCTTCATGATGATGCAAGAGGGAATAGTGCTTGGTCACTATATTTCTGCTGCAGGAATACAGGTTGATCCTGCTAAGATTGAGGTCATCTCTAATCTACCTTGTCCTACCAAACAGAAAGAGGTAAGGAGCTTTCTAGACCATGTTGGATATTATAAGAGATTTATAAAAGATTTCAGCAAAATAGCCAGTCCATTGTATGCCTTATTAACTAAGGACTCTGAATTTCACTGGACTGAGGCCTGTGACAAGTCTTTCCTACACCTGAAGGACCTACTTACTAAAGCACCTATTCTTCAAGGACCAAAGTGGAGTCTGCCCTTTCACATACATACATATGCATCTAATCATGTCATAGGGGTTGTGTTAGGACAAAAGGAGAATTCCATTGAGCATGCTATTTATTTGATTAGCAAGAATCTACAAGGGCCAGAATTGAATTACACTATCACAGAGAAGGAGTTGCTAGCAGTAGTGTATGCCCTGAATAAGTTTAGACATTATGTAACTGGCTACCAAGTATTTGTTCACACTGATCATGCAGCAATACGGTACCTTATGAATAAACCTACCATTTTTGGAAGGTTAGCAAGGTGGCTACTGTTGTTGCAGGAGTTTGATATCACAGTCATTGACAAACCAGGCAAAGCAAATGTGGTCGTTGATTTCCTGTCAAGACTTCAAACAGCTACACCTACCACATCCGAGGTAATTGATGATACTTTTCCTGATAAACATCTATTCTATATTACTGCTCGTACCCCATGGTATGCAGATATTGCAAACTACTTGGCAGCCAATAGAATTCCAGCTCACTTCTCCCCAAAAAAAAGAAAGCTGCTGATTGAGAAGAATTTCAACTTTTCCTAGATAGCCGAATGTTTGTTCTATACTGGACCAGATCAAGTCATACATAGGTGTGTGAGGGAAGACGAGACATATGACATACTGCATGCTTGTCATGACAAGCCATGTGGTGGTGATTTTGCCTCTAAAAGAATAGCAACGAAGGTACTGAATACAGGGTATTATTGGCCCACTTTACACAAAGATGTTGTAGCATATACAAGGAAATGTGACAAATGCTAGAGAATGGGGCAACCAACAAAGACTGATGAAATGCCTCTGTAGCCTCAAGTGGTAGTAACCCCCTTTGACAAGTGGGGTATGGATTTTGTTGGTCCTATAGACCCACCATCCAATGGAAAGTCCTATATTTTGGTGTGCACTGACTATGTAACCAAATGGGTGGAGGTAAAGGAAATGGCACATGCCAGGGACAACAAAGTTGCTGAATTTTTGTATGAACAAATCTTCACACGGTTTGGAGTTCCCACGGAACTCGTCACTGATCAAGGAGCTCAATTCACATCAACCCTAATCACAGCGTTGATGAATGATTATAAAATCAGACATAGGAAATCCAGCCCATATCATCCTCAAGCAAATGGCCAGGTGGAGGTTACTAACAGGGAATTGGAAGCAATCCTCACCAAAACAGTGAAGCTACATAAAAAGGATTGGAGCAGCCGTCTACCAGAAGTAGTCTAGGCCTATAGGACAACCTGGAAAACTACTATAGGATTCACACCTTTTGAGCTACTTTATGGTAAGATTTCTATGTTCCCAATTGAATTTGAACATAAAACTTTAAGGACTGCTCTTCAGCTACAAATTGATCTCTCTGAAGCGCAAAAAGAACACCTCTTCCAGTTGAATGCATTGGATGAGATGCGGAAAGTTGCCCTGCAACACACTGAAGCAGTGCAACAACAAAGGGCGAAGTGGCACGATCACCATATCAAGACAAAACGATTTTCAGCTGGTGATTGGGCCTTACTCTACGACTCCAGATATAAGGAAAATCAGGGTAAGCTTACAACACGGTGGCTCGGTCCATATGAAATTAAGAATGTATTTGATAACGGTTTGGTGCAGCTAGTGACAATCGATCATGTCCGCTTCAAACTGTTGGTTAATGGGCATCGTCTTCGGTTGTACCATAAATCGGCTTCAAAAGAGGAATTCATGTAGCAGTTTGTTTCTCCTATGGCCAGTGATCTTCATGCAGCAAAGGGTTTCGGTCCTCTTCCTGCAACATCTCTTTGACTTATGATAAAACGTCCATAATAAAGGTTTTTTGTACAAAAGCCAACTTCTTCATCATTATCCATCGCCATCAATCACTCATTCCATCCTTCTTTTCTATGTCACCCATCCACGTCATCCATCTCCTATACCACAATCATTTATGGTTTCTTTCCAAAATGTCATTTTCGATTATGTTGTGAAATCTACCAACATCTGCGGGCATTTATTAAAAGGTACGCGATATTCTTTCTATTCGTCATATCATTCATTAATTTTATTTGTTCCTTTATTGCATTACGTCTATCAGTCAATTCTGTCATTACTCCCCATGCCTCACCTATACTTCCCACATGTGTGGACACATGTCACATTTTAAGTAGGGGCGGGGATAATTTGAAACAATTCTTTCCTTTTTGCTATGGCCACGTTCAATGAAAACAATTTTTGTTGTACATGCCGCCAAATGAATGCATGCCTTATCTAGATCAATAAGTTAACTGCTAGTTAAGTAGTTCCTCGAAATCATTGCATATAATTGTTTTTACATTATTTTTGGTAAAGCAAGAAGAGAAAGAAGTAGAACAAGGAGAAGCAGAGCAAAGAAAAGAGTTTTTGAATATTCAGAAGACTTGAGATTCAGGGTTTATAGCTGAAGCAGTTGAGAAAATGGGTGGTCAGCTTGTACTTTGTGAACCTACGGCCCATGAATCTCCTGCCTCAACTGCATTACCAAGAAGAACTTCTGCAAGAAAACAAAGTCGGGCTACCCCACCCTCTTCTACCTAGCCGAAAATAATTGTCATTTTTGAGGAGTCCGAGGAATTCATTCCTGAAAATTCTCAGAGTACATCCGAGAATTTCCCACCCGACACCTCAGAAATTCCTGTTGAAATGCAACAAGATACAGGGGAAGTTGAGAAAGAACAGCAAGGCCGTACTGATGGGGAAAAAATGCCAAGCCTTGATGACTTGGTTGAGGCAGCTGACAAAATTTCTAGGGAATCAGAATCCCCTATTGACCAGCAACAAGAGTCTCTCCTGCAGCAAGAGCACCAGCAACCAGAGCAACCTGGGACATCCAATGCAACCCTATTATCTTTTGAAACATGTCAGACATTAGTTAGATATAAGAAACCACTACTAACCCAATGCTTAGAGCACCTTCAGGAAACCTGGAATCCTGTGACACTTCAAACTTTGAGTTTTCGCCTTCTGGCTGAAACTCAAATGCAGCAAAGTCTGTGGAAGGAAGAGAAGAAGAAGCTGAAGAAAGAAATTGAAAGACAAAAATAGGAAATCCAGGAGGTAAAGGAAAAGATGAATAAAATGATGAAGGTAGCAGGTCAAATTATGGAATGTAGGCCACTACCTAAAGTTTATGCAATGTGCCTCAAAGAGCAGTTTCTGTGGTTTCAGTGGATGAGGATTTCTAAAGACCTTGACCCTGTTCCTACCACTGCTAGAGAATTTTATGATGCATATCAAATGGCACCTGATTGGCTGAGGAATTCCATGTGTGAGTTCTATTTGCATGGTTTATTAATTCTTGATGAAACTAAGTGGAATCCACTCTTGTTTATTGGTGACATCCATTTAAGATCACTAATGTCCTGGGCAGCGAATGAAGCTAATTATGGAAGGCAATCTTAAGACTATGAGGAGACTGAACAAAAAGAACCTCTTCCCTTGAGATCAGAAAGCACAGATCCCAAAGAATTTCTGAGGGCTTGGTTTTCTGTGGCGTATGGTTTTTATGATCCTACAGCTAGGATGAGGATATTTGATTTGAGGAAACAAGTCTATGACGAGTTCAAGCGCCAACCATATTCATTCTGGAAGCTTGCAGCTTCCAGGAGCAAAACCAGATGGGAAAAGTTGACGGTTGGTTTGAAGAAGTCCGAGCCTCATAGTCCCCTACATTTGACAGCAGCTCTCAGAGGGTCCGAAAGATACATGCAGATTGGCCTCCAGAAAAGATTTGAATTATGGATGCCACTAACATTTAGACCTCCTACTTTACTTTGGCCATTATATCCTTATCATGCCACAAAGCTCAATGAAGACACAAAGGCCAAAAGATATGAAAGATGGCAGAACTGCAGGGGTTTTTAATTCAGATTTGAGACTGCATTACAAGGCCATGTAACTCCTACGGATTTTTGAGATACAACCAGGAAGACTAATGGTGGAGGACCAGCATTGGATAAAGTAGGGGGCAGATGATAAGCCCATAATATGGCTGTAATTTGGATGTCATGATTTCAAATTTAGAAACTCTTGTTCTCTTTTTATGAATGCTTAAACTCTATGGTTACAAACTTTTAATGTTTATGGGTAGTATTTGATGATAAGAAATCCTATACTTTTGATGCATAAATACCTTAGCCTATCTCTAATCATAGCCCTGTTTTGACTTCCCAATTGACTGGTGTGATGAATGTAGTGTTTGAATAAGTAAGATGAATTGAATGCATGTGATTAATGAAGAATGTCGTGCTATTATGAGTGCATGCATTCTTGTCCCTCTGTTGTCATGTGTTCTAACAGGTTGTTGGAGTTGATATGAACAAGTCAATACACAGCAGAACTCACAGGAAAAGGCCGTATTCAGTGCACCAGCGAAGGAGTTGTTCAAAGCACGGATTCTTTTGTCCAAGTCTTTGGGAAAGAACCAAATGAATCATCGATCTAGGAAGGAGTGGAGCTCTAGATTTCCTTTGAGACAGTTGAGTGGATAGACTCGCATTTATGAAGTCTATTCCTCTGTCTCAGGTGGCATTTATACCCGCGGCTTCCTCTGTTAGTTGATTAGTTAGTTAGTCATTTTTCTTTAAATAAAGGTTCCTCCTGCGCGAGTAAACAAGGTTGATCAAAAGAGAGTTTAGACTAGAGCATAGAGATACAATAGATTGTAATTGTTTACTGTTATAATGAAGAACAAAGCTTTGCATTAAGTTTCTTACAAGCAACAGCCATGTATGAGATTCAAAAGTATGAATAAAAACTGATGAAGTTTTGAGTTCTATTCCTGCGTAATTGGTTGATGCTTGCTAAGGGGGCCCACTTAGTGAGTATCTGTAGTTAACTATTTGCTTTCTGTTATTTATCTGTTAGAATTCCATTTCCGTAAGCTTTGATGCAAACTCAGTCTTAAACTGCTCCTGCAGCATAAGGAATCCATCCCTGTGTCTGTTCCTGTAGCATAAGGCCAGTTCATGATTTTTTTTGTTTCCAGTAATTGTTATTATGATTCCTACTTTAGTTAAGTGATGTTTAAGTTAGTAATACTTTACTTCATGTCCCTGCATTAGAATTAGAATTCCTTTCGAGCATTCACTTCTAGAAAGTTATGGCTAAAACAGGTTCTTAGTGCACATACAGTGCCGCTCCATTTCAAGTATACGTTCTCTGGTTTGACAAACAAATGAACGACCATAAGAAGATGTTAGTCACCTGCTGGAATGTCCAATTCCCAGGTTAGGATTTATCGTGACTTCTATATCCTTTTATGGGCGCGACCAATATAGATGGGCTAACATGCAAGATCCCCATGCGTATCTGGTCTAGTGAAGGATCATATCCTCTAAAATCTGACCCCAACCAATAAACAGTCCCTTCGACCTGTGGTCAGGACATAGAAAACCACCAATAAAGCCTGCCAAAACTAAGGGAGGTGGGGCATAACCCTCTACCATCTCCCTCCAAGGGATCTCATACCTGCTAATGTGTGGGTCCTGAAACACTCGTCTGAGAGAATTTGTACCTCCAATCTCCTTATGGTCATAGACCACAAGGTCAACAACCACAGGAATACCTAAAATCATGTACACATCCTCGGGTGTAACAATAATCTCTCTGGTTGGCAAGTGAAATGTGTTATGCTCACTATGCCATCTCTCAGCTAAAGTAGTCAACAATGCCTTGTTGACCCTATACTGCAGAATCCTCAGGAGTGATCCCAAACCCCATCTAACAATAACACTATCTCTAGCTAGGATAATCTGGGAATCATCTCCCAAGTGCAAGGAAATCTCTCTCTAATCTGGAGGATTTTAAAATCCTCCTATAACATCAATGCAACATTCAATCAGAATATTGGAAAGGAAAATCAATCAATCAGGAAATCAAACAATCATGTCAACCAACTCAAGCGAATCATATCAAAAACAAATCTATAATTACTATTTTATTTTCATCCAACATGAAAACAAATTTATCAGAATTATTGAAATCAAATCAACATCAGCAACATATCAGGATATCATTACTATTTGTTCTTCAAGCAGGAAGACATATTTATCACTTTACTATTTGTTTTTTAGGCATGAAGACAAATTTAACAACCAATCGACTCATATCAACATCATTACTATTTGTTTTTCATTTCAGAAAGCAATTTTATCAGAATCAACATCATTTTACTATTTGTTTTCAAAACACGAGAACAAATTTATCAAATCACCATCAAAATCAAGTCAATCTATCCTTGATACTACTCAAATTCACCAAATCAGTTGTCTAATATAGCAACAAACATCAAGAAATCATCAAATTTGTCTCAAAATTTCATGGATGCACTAAAACAAAGGTTCAAAGCGCTAAATTATCAATGTGCTATTCTATCAGGTGTATGCACTAGATTATCTATCCTATGCGCTAATCTAGCCGATATGCCAAAGCCCTCAATCTATATGCTATTTGAGCATCGTATGCGTGCGGTTTTCACCTATGTGCTAGTCTATCTATCCTATGTGCTAAAAGAGCCTATGCGCTAGTCTAACATTCCTATGCGCCAATCTGCTCAATCTATGCGCTATCTTGAATGTGCTAATCTACCTAGGCTATGCGCTAAACTAAAGATCGCATGTGCTAAATCAACTTTCTATGCGCTGAAACGAAATTTGCAAAATCTAAAAATTCTTGTAAAATTGATCAAAATTTCACAATAGAGTGTTGTACAATCTTACCAGCGGTCCGTATGCTGCTAGTCATTGATGTCAGTGAGCCCGCTTGAATCTGTGGCACTCATAGTGAATTGACATCTCGAAATCTTCTCTCGCAGAGCTCAAAAATCACCAAATGCAACTGTTCAAATGACAATGACTTTTACCTTTTTCCACCTTTTAAGGGGGTAAATAAGGTTGGGTTATTTTTATTTATTTTACCATGCTGAGCGCTATTTCGAGAGATAAATCAATGAATATCCTTCTAATCACTCAAAATCTTCGAATCATCATCAACATCATCCAACAACACAATTTCTCTCCCGAGGGGGCATATAGCATCATCAGTCAATTTTTCAAAGTCAGGGGCAAAAAAATTCGTTATCTGAATTTTTCTTTGAAGCAATGCGTAAAACACATCACTTCAAAGAGGGGAAAAATGTATACATCTAAAAATGGTCATTATAAATCGAACATGTTAATTAATTAAATATGAATTATTTAATTAATATTCTAAGGTCATCTACATATAAATAAATTTAATTATTTATTTATATCGTTCATTTTTCTAATTCTTCTAATCTAATTAAATAAATAAGTTTATTTAATTATCACCATCTTCTTCTTAATTAAATTAAATAAATTTCATAATTTTTTTATATTAATTATCATATTATTCTAAGTTTGAATGTTTAAATTCAAATAATGGAATACTCCTCCAAACTCATTCTTCATCTCACATTTAAATTAAACATTAAAAATATTTGATTTAACACTTTCCTCACTTCGCATTTAATTAAATATTTTCAATATTTAATTACCTTCCTTTTTCATCTCTCACACATAATTAAATATTAATTATTTAATTATGGAAGCTTCTAAAATCCTTGTCGCATATAATTAAATAAATTAATTATTTAATTAAAGGATTTATCTTCAACTACCAACTAACTCTTCATAATTGAATTGCACAAATGACAAATTTCCTTCAATTTTGAATGGAGAAGGTTGTGTAGGAGGAAACATTTCCCATTATTCTCTCAACCTTCCATCTTTCTCTCAACCTCCAAAATATCTCACCGTTCATCTTGACAGGTTTTGATTTTGACCGTTGATCTTTGCCAACTAGACTTTTGCCTCCAAAAATCTATAAATACAACCTCTTTGTGAGTTGAAAAGGATCCTAGATTTTGTGAATTTAGCGCGATTACTATAGTTGCATTCTATGCAGCATTTAGCAATCTTTTTCTTAAGCATAGCATTTCAAGTTCATAGCATTTTAGTTTTCATATCTTAGCTTAATCATTTAGCAAATAGACATGCATGTTGCATAAGATCGTTCTCCGAAGTTTTCATTCTACCAAGTTGTTGCTTACACCAACTGAGAGCCAACAACTTATATCGAATCCTTGGAGATAGAGGACAATGGGACATTTTTGAAGGAGTTGTTGTTTTAAGAGTTTGTTTTACATTTAAATTAGTTTAACACTAACTCATTTGGCTGCAAAATACGATGAAACTTTCTGATGAAAGATGTACAATTAGATGAATCGTCGGGTACATGTGTACTTTTCAACAAAAACAAAAAAAATTGTGCCCGACGTTCGTCGAAATTTTGACGAATGGATTTTTTTGTCGAAATATTGACGAAAATTTCGTTCATCAAAATTTTGACAAACGGATTTTTCATCGATATTTCGGCAAAAAAACATACAAAAGCTCCCCCACTTGTCCTTTTCCTTACCATTATCCCAAGGTCTCAATATATAATTGAATAAAATACAATATATCATAAATGATATTATAAACCAAGTGAGCTAATACGATGGCCCCAATAGTTAATCTATAAAGGAGGCCTCATGATATATGTGCAAGAGTTACAAACATCTTTCTAGAAGCTTCAAGACCTTTCTCATGAGCTTGGACATCCAACTTCACTAAAGGATAAAAAAACCACTAGAAGATAAAATAATAGCTCCTAAGTCCAAAAAGGATAACCTGATTCTTAATCATCATAAAAAATGTGTTATTACACCTCTTAAAATGTCATTTATGCTTCTTACACATCATAATTATGGTCCAAATTTATAATTTATTTTTTAACTCCCTATAATCATACTCTTACATATGTCATAACCATTATATTTGTCATAGATGCTCTTACAAATCATTCATAATATATATATATATATATATATATATATATATATATATATATTTTAAATATTTGCATATGTAAATGGAAAATTAAAATATAAATTACACATGGCATAATGACCAGGGCATAAAGTGGGTAACATAATAATTAAATAATCTGAGCATTACAACTTTCAAGGTTTATCACGTCTAATCCCAACATTTTCTTGTCATATAAATTCTAAGAGCAAAAGAGAACACCAATAAATGGTTAACTAATGAGAGTATAACTATGTTGCACTAGCTCATATGTGCTCATAGGCTCAACCAAGCATCTGCAACATCCATCAAGTGATAACCATCTCAAGAACAATAATTTTATTTTCTATCATGCCCAAGCATGAAAGATAATAAAGCAAGCCAAGATCACATTCTAAATATCAGGCTTTGACCCAAACATCTATACCAAATTCTATCTCCTCCAAAACAAGATCAAGTATTTATCAAATACTCAAAAAATGCTAAAATAGTGAGAAAAACATATTAATAACACATTTAACTAGCCATACCTCAAAAATAGGGTACACACAAGAGGTAGGCCATTTGCTATCAACATATTCAACCAAAAACCTAAAATTACAAGTCCCTATATATTCATTGTCTTACACAAAGTCTACTTCCAACAACAAGAGACACATAAACGCTCAAAAAAACTTAAAGACCTATGTACCATAGTATAATAACACATATACCTCCCTAGGAATCCCACTACATGGGCAATGTCTAGTTCAAAAAAGACCAAATAATCCAAAGAATCTACACTTAGCACTCGCATAAAGGATGTGGCTAAATCCTCTATCACATAGTGTTGAATAACATAAAATGATATACAAACCTATAATAAAATTGCTACAAAAATATCTCCCTTGATCACCATAGCTTTCCCAAATTCTTCAAATCACATAGAAAATAAAGATTAAAGAGACCCAATTATCCTTATTATTACTAAAATAATGAAGAATGTTAACAACAAATGATAAAATCTACACAAATATTGACTCTAGCATGAAATAAACCAAATGTCTAGGATACACAATAAACCATGGATATAACAATAGAAAATTCAACCATGTCCTTCTATCAACACCACATGTGCTAAATTTGTTATAAGTGAGATCTCCTCCAAAACTCTTAGATTTTATTTTTTCAACATCTAGCTATCTAATCCAATGTTAAACACAATAACAATAAATGTAAGCCTCTCAAATTGAAGGAAGATCAAACAACCGTTCCCACAAGAATGGAATACACCCAAAGCCACTAACCATTTCCTATACTCTTCAAACATATTATCCTAAAAATTGACAACACAAATCAAGAACCAAATAAAAGTAGATAATAGAAACCATATCCATGTATCTACTCATCAAACATGTCCTTAGAACTAACATTCATAGCTCAAGAATTAATTTGAAAACTAGGTGGGAAACCTATAGGATCATTTAGTACCAAGTGGAACAAGAGTGGAGTATGAGATTACTTTTCCTCTAAGGAAAATATCCTTAACAACTCCATGTCGAACTAACATCTAGCTCTAAGTATAGGCTCTTTAGCATTTCTCTTGAAACCCCATTAAGTGAGTTATTATTTTCCAACACATAATATCCCAAAGCAAGAGATCTAGCATCACCTAGATATAATATAGGTGTACAATCGTTTATCTCATGCCAATCAATCTCCAGCTACCTCTAAATTCATTCTTTTATCTCACATCTCTTTCAAACACTATCTCTTCAACATATGCTTCTTTCATATCCATATTTAGTAGTATATGCACTATGCGGTCCTTCCTAGAAAATATTATTTCTTTTCTAGGAATCAAATACTCCATTACAATCTACAAAATATTCTACGTTCAAAAAAACACTAAATGCATCAAAATGCCCCTTCATTTCTGTAAAATCAAAGCTTACCCTTCACTTTATTCCTAGTAAGTCTACTTCTACATTTCTACATGTTCCCTTGACACTCACAGTGTCATCAACTTGCATTATCATGTTGTAAGGTATCCTATGTAATGCCATCTTCTAAGGTTTCCCAAATCTTCCTAGATAGTATGGTAATATATGTGCCCAAATGTACCTATACTTTTTTCGTCCATCTCTCATGAATTCTCACTTATATAAAAATAAGGTGTTTGCACCACTTCTCAGAGGTTTTGGTTTTTCGTCTAACTTTTTGTGTTGTACCAACCTATTTTCACTCGTTCTAGTATTTGGTGAACTATTTCAACTTTCCTAAGATGTTTTCTCCCTTAACCAAACTACTAAATTCTTTTAATATCAATGTTCCTTTTTCAAAAAAACATGCCTTGTTGCAGTCTTCTTTTCATTTTTCTTCTTGAATAATTTATTTATATATTTTTACTATACATTTATGACCTTTTGTAGGAAAGTCTTCACACCATCTTCCTTTGAATCCTCTATGATCAATGTATTCTTTGTGGTGTCTATTTAGTCTTTTCTAATTACAACCACCTTATTTTTGTTCTTATATTATGTTATGGCTTTCCTTCATAATAGATATTTTCTTTCCAAATCATCCTCTAATTTTTGTTCTTCTATTAATAAGTATACCTCGTCCTCCTCATCATTTCTTGCCTCTTCTTTCTAAAAAACTATTAAAAATAATATCAATATACTATGTCAACAAGATAGAAAATGAGGATGTACTGTTGCATTTTCTTCTCCCAATTTTGTATCATCTTCTTTTCTCGTAAAATACAAAATGAATTATTTTATTTCTTCACATTCTTAGGAATTTCATGCAATTTACTAACATTACTCTTGCAATATCAATCATTCATTCACCACCCTTTTTCAATGGTAGAAGTACATGTTTCACTTTATCTTTTGTAAATCTATAAGTATTTTCCCTCCCATCATGTATATGTTTCCTATGAAACTTCCATGGTCTACCCAACAAAATATGACAAACATCTATTGGTATAATTTCACAAAAAACCTCATCTCCATATACTCCAATTTAAATTTCATGATATTGTTCACTAACCAAAATTCTATGATCATTTTGTAACCAAGATACTCTATATGAATTAGGATGCTCTAGCATTTTCAAAATTAATTTCTTTGCCATTTTACGTGAAACTTGATTGTTAAAACAATCACTATTAAATTTACCAAATTTACGTAGAGTTCTAACTAACAAATTATTTGTAATAGTTCTTTTAGATCTTTACAAGACTAGCAAATTTATGTTTAGCAAGAATGATTCTCCTTTTTCTAGCATACTTGTTCAAGTTATTAGAAGAAACTTCTTCATCAAGATGTGATGATCTTGTGGTTCTCTTAGATCTTCTTTAATATTTCCTTGTGACTAATTACACAAATAATCTATGACCTTTACCTCCACACTTAAAAAGTGGTTCCTCTAGATTACCTTCCACCACTTATTCCATATCTACCTCAACCTCTTTTATAGTTATATTTTTTATTGCACTAACTTTATATACTTTCTTTTGTTTTAGCATCATCATCATCATGAGCTCCTCATCCACTTCCATGGTTTCTACCTTGGGAAAATTTGTTGTTTCTTCCCCTCTTATTCTCTTTATTTTTAAATCTAAAATTTATGTTATCTTTATGATTTAGTGAAATTAATATGATTTATCAACATAATAGATAGTTAATATATTCAATTCTTCTTCGATTGAACCCCTTCAACTATTTAATATATATCGAGACACCTTCTCTCGGTTACCTTCTTGATGACCAACTCTAATAGATAACTTATAATGATCCTTGGTATAATGTTTCTATCTCACATTTTGTAACCTATTTAGTAGATCTAGAGTTGATAAAATATAGGAAAAAGTTTAGAATTCCATTTATTTACCATCCTTTCCCATTTTTCAATTTTAGGCTTACCTTTCCTATTTCAATTCTACAAGACTTCAAGACAACAAGTCAGTATTCCACTTTAAAAAAACCTTATTCCAAATCACAATCAGTATCCTATTGATCAAAATCAAACAAAATCCAAATTCAGGACCTTTAAAAATAGTCCATTCATTCATCATACCCATTAGCATCTATTTCCATCCAAGGCAGCCAACCATGTACCTCTGCCATTACCAAACTTCTTAATCACTGAAAACATCATCGTTTTAATAAAAACAAGCCAAGAATAGGCCTCCTATTACTCTGATTTTTACAATTTGGGTAAGATTTGATATTTTACAAAAAAATCAAAATAACAAGCAAAGGATCCTATCATATTTGATTTTTCTATAAAAAATAATAAAAAACTAAGGCATTTATCCTATATGCCTATTCAAGATCAATGGGAAGCCTAGACATCTTAAACTTAGGCAAGACACAAGTTCAAGGTCATCTATTTGATTTTTTCCCAAGGGCATGAAATAAATCAAAGCACAAAACCTAAGTTCGACCTAAATGCCAAGGTAAATGCAGAGGCACAAATGGCATAGCTCGGTATTTGGTTTTTTCTTGAAATAATGTGATAAAATCACAATTTCAAGTTAGGGCAAACTCACAAACCCTAAAACAAAACTATTGGATTCTTGACTCATCGGCTTCATTCACATCTCCAATCTTTTGGAAGAAAACATGCTCTGCACAAACGATCACCATTGGAGAGTTAGGGTTTGACCTTGGGGTTCGATTTTTCACTGTCTTTTGCTGCTTCTGGGTCGATTCTTTTTAGGAACTCAGTGGTAAGTTATTTTTTGGTCATTCTGTGGCATATTGACTTCATTTCGAAGGGTTTTTGATGCCTCTTTATCGCGGCCATGATACATTTTTCTGATGTATTTCATCTTGTCTTCTCTATCGACGTTTCCTCCATCTTGGGGCCGATGCTTGAAGAGTTTCTGGAGATTATTGCCGAGGCATTTGAACGCATTTTCTAACAGGTAGCTCTTCGCATTCGAGCTCTGTATTCTCCCCCAATTTTTGCATGATATTTATACTCGATTTGAGCTCGTTTTAGGGCAAGACAATGAAAATATTTGCATTCTTTATACCAAATCTTGATAGATTCTATCATTCTTACAGAATGAAAAACCTTTGCATTCTTAGTGCCACTACTTCTAAGGGCTTCCAGTATGTTTTAGCCGCAGCTGTGAATAGAATTTCGCCCTATTTTCTGAAAGAATAGAACATAAATCTTGATTTTCTCTTTCTTTCAAGCATTTCCCAGAGCTTCATGATTATGGCCGCGACTTGAACCATTAGTTTTCTCATTTCTGATAATGACTATGTCTTATTTCAAAATACCGGGGCTTGTTTTTGAAAAAAACTCAGTGTTCCACCCCTCTCAGTGCATTTCTTTTGAAGGAAAGACATACCTATCAAATAACATAAAACAATATATTAAAATATAGAATATAGAATATCCACTGTTATCGCTTACAATATCTATGTAAAGCTTTTTTCCAAACAAAAAATTCTCTTAAGACATTGGATGCTACGATAAAATTCGAAGGAGCATAAGAATTCTAACCTTAGATAAGATGCATAGAATTTATTTAATATATTGTTTTTATCTACTTTAGCATTGACATATGTAGGGCAATACAGAATTGGTAGGTGTCACAATTTTTTAATAATAAATGATAAGACATGTTGCCTCTCCAGTTCAGGAGTCAGAATGAATAGCCCTCTTCCCACCAAAACCACATCTATCATCAAACATCAATTTCGGTGTGATGTGTTTGTTATGTTACAGATTTCAGCAATAAAAGTAATGATGATGAACATAAGTAATCGTTGTCCATTTTGAAGCTTGCCTTCCATCCACAATCATGCATTGTCGGATAAGTTGAATTGCATATCATGGGCGTGTTTCTCTTCCTATACATATCACCCAACAAATCCCCTTCCAATAATAGTGGTTGTGGCGTTCCTAATACCAACCTTTTCATTAATGAAGTGCTCAATGAAAATGGGCACCTTCCTAATTGTTCTTTTGCACCCTTTAGATGCCCATAAGAGTATCTCTATCTTATATTCACTCGTAGAGCTTTTTAATACTATTTTGATGTTCTCAACATTGCCTCTAAGGGTTTAGAAAAATGGAGGGGCTAAATTCTTGAGGATTCTTATGAGATAGGGTGCATTGATAGTTTTAAATGAAATCCCCTGTCACATTAAAGGATTCAAATTTCCTTAAGATTTATGTTTATTATTTTTAAATCTTAATGATTTTGCAATTTCATAAAGTTTTTGAGCAATTTTTCAGTGCAACATTTAATACAAAACAATTCACACATACTTAAAAAATGTATTTAATCTACTTCAAGAAGTTCACACAACTGGGAGGTTGGCACCTCTTTGAAAACTAGAGCACATAGATGAGGATAATAGTTTGCATATGAGTATAAATAGTGCTTTAAATTGAGGGACAAACTCATTAAGTGTCTTTTGAGTTGGTTTTTTTTAAATGTCAATTTGTACTAAACATTTTAAAATAAAGTGGAGTATTCATTAGTTGAGCACCCTAGCTTCATGCCTCTCAAAATCATATCTAACAATTACAAATCTCTCTCAAATTTTTATAATAGCTTACTTGGAAAAGGCCCTACATACAACTAAGGTTTGAAGTCCATATCATCAAATATGATGTCACATAAATATGTTTTTTTGTTCAGGTATCCAAAAGACCTCAAAAAAAGGATAGTCTGTTTTCCATAGCAGTGTCATCATTTGAGTTGAGTACTCTTTCCCTCCCTACCCAATTTCTCTTATTATGCATATCACTATCTTACTTCCTTCCAATGCTAACATTTCTTGTGGCATAGTCAAAATCCTTGGTCAAAACCCAAGTGGTTGTTACAACTCTCTTAGTTTCTCAACTATGTCCAACTTAATCCTGACATAAGTGCAAAATCCATGTGAGTCAGAACAAACTATTTATTCTATAATGAGCATCATTTACTTGGAAATATGAAATTGTTATTACTCTTTTGGCTTGATATGCTCTTCAAATTATCCTTTTACCATGATATGTCGGTATTACCCTTTTGCTGTGACATGCTCTTAAAATCAGTATTTACCCTTTTGTCGTGATATGGTCTTCTCAAGTTCCTATTATGGTACTAAGAGTTCAAAAGTCACAACTTAAAAATTAAATGAAACTGTAGTTTTCTTTTTATGCATCACAATGATACCAAAATTTATGATCCATGTTGAATGCGGTTTGCCTTCATTGATGCTACTGAATCAATGCTATCTTAAGAATGCTAACAAGCTCAAGAATCAAGATCTATGCGTTTTTACTGATGATAACAAGTTAAAGATCAATGCAGTCTGAGTAACCTTCAATGCAATTATATCTCACCCTTTGTTTATGAGGAAGAGTTCCATATATTAGGATTTTCTTTAAGCTAAAATTCTAATGTCGTAGGGATTCCACTACACTCAAACTACATAAGCATGATAAATTGCACTAATAGATGTATATCCCTTTCTATTTTTGGTATATATATATATGGCTTCAGGTAAATTCACCGCCAACAATTCATCGTTAACAAATTCACCTCCAACAATTCATCTTCATGACAAATTCATCTCGTGGAAAATTCACCACCAGTAGTTCATATCATATTGTTGGTGGTGAATTTTCCACCAGATGAATTTGTCATGGCGATGAATTGTTAGAGGTGAATTTACCTAAAGCCATATATATATATATATATACGTGTCCAAAGAAAATACTTGTTTTTTTCATAACAATTTTTGTTTAAGAAAAATGCATCAGCAGAATGCTTGTGAACAAATTCAGTCATATGATTTCAAATACCAATTTGCATAGAGGCTACTCCTATTGTACTTAACTTGCAAATTTTTTATGCAGTTAAAAAATCTTGGTATATGGATAGGTGAAGAATTTATAATCAATCAAATTTGTATGTTGTCATTTTTTGTTTCTAACAAATTGAGTTGTTATTTGTAGGAGCCATGCATTTAAGAAAGATAGAGAAAGGGTTATGAACGAGTTGAAGTCATCTGCTTATTTGGAGGTGGACGAACTAGGTAAAATAGAAGAACAGTCGAATACTTTGTTAGAGTCTTCTAGTCAAATCTATGATTCACTCATCACTATCAAGTCCCAGACAGTGGTACTAGTAGAAAAATAAAAAACTGCAGAAGATAAAATCACAAATATCTTAGAGAAGTCCAATTCCATTTTCGAGCAATCTCATCACATAATTAATACTCAATCCAAGTTACAAGAACAACAATTTTTGATTAAGGCAAAAAGAAGTTTTGAAGGGACCCTGAAACTCTTTAAAGTTGATTAAGGTTTGTAAAGGGTTTCAGGGTCCCTTCAAAACTTGTTTTCGCCTTAATAAAAAACTGTTGTTCTTGTAACTTGGATTGAGTATCAATTATGTGATGAGATTGCTCGAAAATGGAATTGGACTTCTCTAAGACATTTGTGATTTTATCTTTTGCAGTTTTTGATTTCTCTACTAGTACCACTGTCTGGGACTCTATGGTGATGAGTGAATTATAGATTTGACCAAAAGACTCTAACAAAGTATCCGATTGTTCTTCTATTTTACCTAGTTTGTCCACCACCCAATAAACTATAAAACTTCCAACAAAAATTTTGACGTTATTTTGTCACTAGACAGACGAAGTTTTCGTCGATTTTCTGATGAACACTGGTTCCATTTTCCGTGGTGATGACCGACGATGTTGGGTCAGGGTTTCGACGTTTAAAAGTTCGTCGAAAAAATTGTGACAAAATTTATGAGTGTTTTGACAGAATTTGGAGTCAAATACAGTAGTGTTTTATTTGATATAATGTCGCATTGGTGTGTTTGTTAATCTTTTTAGTTAGCTCACATATTCACACACACAATAGCCATACATGAATTTGTAACATGCTCTTGTGCTATATCAAGATACCTGCAATAAAACCAAAGTGACCACCATCTCAAGCAATAAATCCTCTCATCCTCCAACATTCCACCTATAGAAGAAAATGAACATTCCAAGGTGAAAATGCACCAATCCAAGAACACGAGCATCAAATCCAAGTGATAACAAAGGATCTAACCAAGTTGTTGTCATGAAAAAAAACCCACATGATCGGAAATAGCATCCACAACACATGCTAATACATCCAACCATCCATACCTCTTAGGTATCAATAAAATTAGAAAACTCATGCCAAGAACATATGCGACTCATAGACTGCAATCACAAGCTCCATGTATCAAACCTGTCAATGAAGAACATACATATCTAGGAAGTCCCACTACATAGGTAATATCAAAGCATATCAATTCTCGTAATCAACACTATATCAAGGTGTGATAAGTAATGGATAATGAAGTACCAAGAACAATAACAATGGTCCACACATGCAACCCAAACAGCTACATAATCTCTCATAACATGTTGCCACCATCCTCCCAAAAACATGAACATTGTAAGACCCCATTTCATGTGTGATTGATACAACCCTAATTTGTTATACGTTTCCTTAAATAGATGGTGAGATGTGATGTGGGCAATAAATAGTGTGGTTATGTGGCAA
The DNA here is from genome assembly GCA_007115665.2 of Sequoiadendron giganteum. Taxonomy (NCBI): domain Eukaryota; kingdom Viridiplantae; phylum Streptophyta; class Pinopsida; order Cupressales; family Cupressaceae; genus Sequoiadendron; species Sequoiadendron giganteum. The sequence goes on along the minus strand of CM021103.1, from coordinate 646,166,019 downwards.
TATTATGTTATTTCATTGTGACATTTTGTTTCATTGTTATTGCCATGAGTGTGTTAGGCATGTATGTAAATCAGGGAATACAATTGAAATGTCAAATGGAATTGTTGTAAGGTAAAATCTTGGGATATTTAACTATCAAACAATGGGATGTGCGATTATTGCTAATGATTGCATTGGTAATGTGCAGGAAAGTGAGGGTACCAATACGAGAAGGGAAAACCAATGAAAGAAAATGGAAAGACATTCCCTTGTGGTTATGTATTTGATTTCTTTTTGAGCATAGAAGGAAATAGAGTTAATGTGTTTGTAGACTAGGATGTGAGGGTGGATATTAAAAGTATAATGTATTTATTTGTTTTGTGAGGGTGTTTAATTGTGTCATGTGAGGTGTAGGTGGGGGTTAAGGTTTAGGAACCCTTATCCAAGTGCGAAACTCAGATGAATCCCTAGGTGGGTCTTTAAAGAGGTTTGTTGGTCAATTTCTTTGGTTGGGATGCAAAAATAAACCCCCTAGGGTCTATACCATAGTGGTAGGGGTCAAGTAGGCATACAATAGTGCTCCAAAGACATGATTTGACCCCAAAAATGTCCTCATAATGATGAGTGACGAATTTTGAGGAGAGGATGGGGTGGAAAGATGGAGGGGTTGTCCAAGTGCATATATTTTATTTGATAAGGAAAAACCCTCATTTATAAAGGAAAGTACACCCCACACATCCCCATCCAAGAGTTGCAAGTTGAAACTTCTATATATTTTGAAGAAGAAGAATTAGTGGGGTGCTACCCACTTCTCCTCTTGGAGAATTTTAGTGGAGATGTAGAAAAAAAAAATGAGAAGAGGAGAGGAGTCCACCTCTTGGAAGATAGGGATCAAGATGGCTTAGCTTGGAGAGGAAAGATGGAGAAAAAAAAAGGGGTTCAATCCATTCACCTAAAAGAAAAGAGATAAGTCCTTATTTTCATTTATCCTTGTTTATTGGTTGAAGGAATGTCACATAGTGTATGGATTCATAGTTGAACATAGAAGGTAGAGACCATAGATGCATGAAATTTGGTGCTATGTTATTCATATTTCTGATAAAATTTGAAAGGGGTTCATTCATCATCTTGGAGCTAAAAAAATAACTTGCTTGCTCGGGGGTATGGCTAGAGTCCACGAGGCTCCATGACGCCATTACGGTAGGGTGGAGAGCAAGCCTTGATTTGTTGTGTGTCCTTCATTGCATCCTTAAATCTTTTTGTAATATGGAATATATATATATATATATAACAAGAAAGAGAATGGAAAAGAGCAAGTTCTTTTTTGGTGGCTTGATGTACATTGGAAGCTTTTATTTGGTGAATCAATTGTGAAAGCTTTGGTTTTGTGAATCAAATATTTTGCAGAAAAATATAAAGAATATACCTTGCATTTTTCCATATTTATTTAGAATGTAGTTGTAATACCATGAATAAAATTAAATTAGAAGAAATAATGGAGTTGTATAGTTCTTTTGTACTGCAAGTGGATCTATAGAATTAGTGGAACTCTTGAGATTAGTTGGGAAATAATATGTTATAAAATGAAGTTTGGAATGAAACCTTGAAAACTCACCTTGTAATGGAACCAAGTAATGTATTATGTTGGAATTTTAGTGAAAAAAACAAAATCATGTATAAGGCTCAAACCATAAGGAAAGAAAGTGTATCCCTTGTATTAATTCCATACTTAAAAATTTTAGACATGGCCATTTATGTACGTTTTTCCTTGACAATTTAATTGTATTACAAAAGAGATGAATAACTTCTTACACTCCAGTAAATCAATAAATCAAGAAGGAACTTGGTAGTCTGAACTAAAAAGAAGAAGAGAGATTTATAAGTCTTAAGTAAAGATTAGGAGAAATATAACCCAACTCGCAATCCCTCTCCACCATACAATAAAGCCTTGGGTACAACCAACACAGAAAGATAATAATTAAAATCCCTTCAGTAAAATCTCTTCTCTGACTTCATATCGACAAAACTAAATCCTTACTTGCATGGTTCTAGGGTAGAATGGAAAGAGAGCAACTCATGGATCTGTTCAAACATCGAGAGTAAAATTAATACAAGAAAACAAAGGTATTCTTCTAACTTATATCAAGCACAATGGTCACCATCAGCGTGTTTGGAAATAGGTGGCCTACAAATTCCAGACCCAATGGGATCTCTGTGTGGCTTTGCTCTAAAGAGGTTGTGGCCACTATTTGTTTAGGGGTGACCTTGTAACAAGCATGACCTCTCAGATCATCACTCTCTACAACAGATGAACCCACGTTGCCCTTGCATTTTACAGGAAGCAATTCGTCAGTTTCAAAGAAAATAGACAACTGGAGTTGGGTAGAGCAGCACAGTGGTAGTCGACGCACAGACCATGACATGACTTGTCTGATATCCTACTCTCTCAGCCGTTGGATAGTCTTTAAGGGATCATGGCTTGAGGGACTAATACTTATCTATTATTAAATGAAAAGCTCAGTGGAGGTGAAATTATAACTACTACCATCTCATTAAAAGAAAAATGAGTAAATCTGAGTGGTTGCCATTAATCAGTTGACCTATCCGTGCACTAGGTAAAGCTATACAAGGGAGTAAGTCTACTTTAGGATCTCGACTATGGCCTGAATTGTTGTATAATACTTTCTTTACAAGTCTACTTTAGGATCTCGACTATGGCCTGAATTGTTGTATAATACTTTCTTTACTTTAAAAAAATGTATATATCTGATGCATATCTTGCAAACTGAGGGGCGTGTGGAAGACGTTAGTTTTAATGAGGTTCACTTTAAAGATTATAACGTGCATATGATAAAGCGTTGTCACCACCCACTCTCTGATTGAAGTAAAGGATATTAGGAAATATTTCTTCCATGTAATTGATGCCCATTGCCCCAAGCTCCTTCTCCACATATGCATTTATTGGCATGCGGATACCTACAGTTCCGTGCCTCTCCACTGCTCTCCCATACCATGTTTGTCAGAGCACGAAAAATGACGTATATTCACTCCAAACCAAATACATTTAATTTAAATTCTCATCTAAAATTTTAATTGCATGTTGGGAAAAAAAAGAAGTATTGGAAAACTCTTAGTCGCATTAAAATATAATTTATGTTTTTTTTTTTTAATTTATACATTATTAAATAAAATAATTAATGTTTTGTTTAGTTAGTTTTTTTATTTTAATTTTAAATTTAACATTTTACAAAAATAAATAAGTTTTTAAATAATTTTGTATTTATTAATATTTTTAAATGCATGTATTAAATTAAATTATTAAAAATTGATATTTTTATAAACATAAATAATATATGTATAAAAGGTTTTTTTAATTTTTTTTAATTTAGTTTAGAATTAATAAAATGATATATTTATAATTAATTCGGTATAAATTAATAATTTAAAGTTATGTTTTATTTTTTCAATTATTGTATTTTGATATGAGTAAATAAAATAGATAGGGATATTAAATTTTATAATTAGAGAATGAATGTTCTTTGATAAAGATAAATTTAGTTAATGAAAATGTTCAATAATTAACTTGTTGCATTATCAATATAATAACAAAAAAGAAAGATGCCTATAGATAATAATAATAATAATATGTTGAATTCAAAAGTCTAAAATGCCACTAAATTACACTTACAATAGAAAAATTAATACCACATAATGACATGAAAATTTTAAGAAAAACTAAAACTAACAAACATATATTTTTATTAAAATTATAATTATAAAATAACTCTTATTTAAATCAAATTAAAATGATTCTTAAATTTTCCTAAAGTAAAATTTTTAAAATTTAAGTAAATAAAATAAAATAAATTTTAAGTAAATAAAATATAATATTGATGTAAACTTAGTCCTTACAAGCATTGTTTAAATTATGAAAATGTTTTTCAATTTCTAAAATAAAAATAATAAAGAGTTATGAACTTCTTTTTTATATTGTAGACATCTTATTGTGCTTATTTTATTTCATTAGTGAAAGAATTATATGTTCCATTCAAATATGAACTTCTCTAACAATAATTTCCACCAATTTATATTCAAATAGATCAATCCCTACCTAAAATAACAACTTAACTGATTATGAATAAATTTTTTAATCATTAAAATATTAGCACATTTAAATATCAAAATCTAAATTATTATAAAAAAATACATAAATATGTCTATGATATATAATATATTGTAATTATTTGTAAATTATGAAGTGAAATAACTTAAAGGGATATTTTATATTCACTTTAATAAACTAATTTTTTTTTTAATATTTAAATATTTGAAATATCAATTACTATATTTTGTTTCTTATTAATTACTTTTATTTTGAAAATATATTAATTTTTTTAATTAAACGTCTTCTTAGTTTGAATTAAGAAATAAGAGGTTTAATATTTTTTATACAAGTAGACTCAAGATGGGATAGGCCTAACAACAAGGTTCAAAGAATGAGACATAATTGACAATTACAAATTATGAAAACTCTAAGCCCGCAATTCTTTCAAAACAAACTAAGGGAAGTTGTTAAATTATCAAAAGATGAATTTGATTTTAATGTGAAGAGTTGAGTCTATAACATTAAATTTTCTTATAAGATAAGTTAAATTGAAAAGAGCATTCAATTTATATAAAATGTTCTATTAAGATTCTATGGGGTTAAGGTTATCACTCTCAACAATTACTACTTTAAGCTAAAGTAATAGAAATTTAAACAATGGTTGTAAGGACTAAGTTTACATCAATATTTAAAAAAGTATTAAACATACAAATAATTTAAATAAAAACACAAGCTCTTAATAAAATTACAAATAAAATAATAATTGAAAGAAAAGTATCAACACTCAAAAGTAAATTAAAATGTTTATACAAATCAATTTTATGTCAGTTTTAAAATTTATTAAGAATAGAATTTTTTTATGGTAATCATATAAACAATTAAAATAAGAGAACGGTCACTAAACATTAAATTAATCAAAATTATGAGGATTAAATTTAAATTATTCTTCAAAAATTATTAAACATATTATAGAAATGTAATATTTGAGTAAACATATAAATAAATTATATAAAAAGATAAACATTAAATACAATATAAATTGACAATCATAAAAATTATTTTTAAATCTCTTTTACAAGATTATTAAATATAAAAATTATTTAAAGAAGACTATAATTTTATAATAAAATAATATTAATATTTTTTAAATTAATATTAACTGTAAATACAAATACAATTCAAATAAAAAATATTAAAAAATTAAATTATTTTTAAAAAAATATTAAATATAAAAATAATTTAAAAAACTGGGGCTGGATATTTTTAAATATTTTTAAATTATTTTTATATTTAATAATTAAACTATTATTTAACAAATTTTAAAAAATCTTCTTATACATAAATTATCACTTTTAAAATAATTAAAATAAAAAAGAAAGATATAAAAAGAAAAAATTATTAAGAATATATTCCACATTCTCAAAATTACTGCATTAAATCCACCGCTGTAAAAATCAAAGGTTGATGATGTTGGGTTGATGTGACAGTAGTAGAGAGGCACGAAACTGCAGGTATCCGTAGGCAGACATGGCACTGGCAGCATGTATGTGGAGGCATGATATGGCATCCATACCCCGATGCATTCCTGAGGCTGGATAGCCAGTGTCCATTTGTAGAGTATAGACGCACAACTTACCCAACGCACTCTAATCCCAAGACTCTTAATCAATACAATCTTTACCTCTTACCGTAGAGTCCCTTAATCGGTGAAGCTCCTAACAGATGTAACGAATCTACCCTTATTAACTCCACCATATCTGAACATCACCGCACAGTGATTAGGGAGTTGGGAGAGTTGGTACATAGAGAGGTTGGCAGCGAATCAAAAATAAAATAAACAGAGACAGCAACATTCCCATGGTATCAGCACAACTATTCTTTAGCCTTCGTCCTCAAGCAGTTTGATCTTTCTTATTTGTTTAGAGCACTGTTAGTATGGACTATAGTAATCAGAATAATGAAAATAATAGACTATACATCAATAGAATTAAATCGAACGATAATATTGCACGGCATTATTTTAATAAAAATATACATGTATACCTTACCTTGAATACTACACTCGAAAGTTATGATATGATCACTGAGTTCATTAATATGTAATATGACAGCAGCACTGAAAAGACACCGTAGTAATCCTTATCTAAAAATACTCCACAAATAAAGTAGGGAGAATATATCCCCATATCCTCAAAATAAAGGAGATCCTATTAAAATTAAACTAAAGTAAGATTATATGCACACAGAAAGTTTAGCTTTATGAGGATTCTTTAAAAAGGGAAAACTATCTCTTTATCTTCTTTCTTCCTTAAAAAAAATAAAAATTTAGGAATTAATATAATTATTAGTAAGTGTATTTTCTTTATAATATTTAAATTATTCCTTAAAGTAAGTTTTTATATACAGGTAAGAAAATAATTAAATAAATAAAAGTTAATTCTAATTAAATAGAGATATAATATTTTATATTAGTCATAATAAATGAAATTTAAAAATAAATTACTATTAAGTGTTAATAATTTGGAAATTATTTATGTATATATGCACTATATCTATATTCAAATAATCATGATTTTTTTTAATTTTCTTTTATTTTGCATATCAAGATGGTGAACTTGAAATCTTTAGATTATAGACTTATAGGAAAAAAAAAATGGGAGATTTCTATATATATTATCCTTATATATCATTATTTAAAGAATCTTATCTTCATTAAATTTATATTAGTTATTATATCATAATATTTTTGTAAACAATTTAATTATTAAATAAAATTGACTTGTTTTTTTTGGGATACTTAATATTTGTATAAAGAATCGACTCAAAGTGGTTTAAGGAGCTGCCTTTACAAAAAGAATTAATTTGCTATACTTGTAAGTGCAATATTTTAAGCCTAGTTGAATAGTGAGATATATATATATATATATATATATAGTCTCACATTTACTAGTATAAACCATATTAGTTTTAAGGAAGGATGTTAATATTGGCAAGTCTAATGATGACAATAATTATCGTATTGTTTAACACCGAAACGAAAATGGTTATTGACCTTACCTCTAGCTATAAATAATAATGCTAGACTATCATTAAATGTGAACCTGGTATTGTGGCTTCCTTTACAAGATAAGGGTTTTAATAGTATATTGAAGGTTAGTGTGCATCCTAAACATTCCTAGTGTTAATCAACTTAATGGGTGGATACCAAAAAAAAAAAAATTGTTGCATTTTCGAGTGAAAATTTTGGGCATGACATTTTCTAGCGAAAAATTATGGGCATGACAAACATCCAGGAAGGAACCATGAAGAGAGAAAACATGTAAAATAGATTGTCCTTATACCAACACCGCAAGTGCAATGTTGTGTCGAAATTATGATCCCTTAACAACCCCAAATGAGAAGCCTCAACAACACCCAAAACAACATTCAATCTCTTAGATCAAACAACATATGAATCAATGTATAATGCCAACATGGATGTAAGCCTCTCTAATCAAGAAGATCAAAATTAAAGACAACCATTCCCAAACCAAGGAAATCATCCCATAAACTATCTCCTAAACTCCTCATCAATGAATGATAACATAAACTCAAATGCACAAGGAGGTAACCATGCCAAATATCTATCAAACTAAATCCTCCATAACTAAATATCCATAGCTCAAGATCCATATCAATGAAAGATAAAGCATCATAAACTCATGCTAAATAAACCTCAAGTCTCCAAAATCAATCACCATGACTCTACTTAATCCCATGAGAAATCAAAGCACGAAACATAACACGTTTGAAAGAAATAATAGAAAAATACCTCTCAAATGATGAACTACCGAGTATACCAAGAGTGGGGAATGAGAATGCTCCTCCAGGATAACCAAGTCATCATTACTCACTCCAAGAATAATTTCCTCTATCGATCCATCATGAACTCATGTCCATACCCAAGTGAAAGCTCTTCGGTCGTCTTGTTGAAACCTCCAAAGAGAAACTGTCTCAAGAAAATTTCTATAATCATAAGAGAACTCTAACCTCACCTACATCTCCAAGTATCCATGAGCACCTGTAACCAATCAATACATGCCAAACTCCAAATGCAACATAGCACCATCATGAAGTAATCAAACAAATGATCAATGTACTCAATACAAAGAGAACTACCAAGATCAATGTCAAAGCTCCTATCATGAAAATATGATCTAACCATCTCCTCCTAGGAGATCACATGCACCAATGCATACATCCTAGTCATAATATAACACATATCATGCCAAAACTCTAAACTAGCATCAAGAGTAAACCATGACATAATATCAAATCACTCTAAACCAAGAAACCAAATCTCCAATCACATGAAGATAACCATCACCAATGATGCATCCATGTCACTACCAACAAATCCCATTGAACTGTGATACCAAGCTACACATGGCATCCTGACTACCATCTCCTCCATGAAGATCATCCAAGTCTACACACACTCAACTGTAATGTCAAAAACATACAAGTGAAACCAATATCTTTAAACCAAGAAGATACATATAACCGCCATCAAATCATCACAAACCAATCCTACACCACCAAGTCATCATTGTCAAAAGCTCCCATTGGAAGTGTGTAGCCATTGAATGCACCAAGCTATCATGAAATCTTAATAAAGCTACATGCTACAAGTCCCATGAACCGACTAACCAGGTACTCTAACCATCCATCCTCTCATCCAAAAGCAACATACCAATGCACAAATAACCACAGACAAGGCCAACTAATAAAATCTACAACAACAATGAATCAAACTTGGTAGATATAGATAGTCCACATCTGAGTCATCCCATTGCAATTGAATGGGTGATCAATCCATACAACTACATAACTTGTAGATCCAACCAGTAAAACATGTAAACTCATAATCATATTAGTAACTTGCAAACCGAGATATCAAAAAAGATAATCTTGTAGACATCAAGACTCAAACACCAAATCAACCACAAATTTTATTTTCCGAACATGTCCACAAATGAGTAATCATAGTCAAGGAACCAAATAAGCATCAGGGAGATAAGAACAACCTCCTAACACCAAACCATATCACCACCAAACAACCACATACATGATCATATCATGCCAATGCATCAAATGTACCTGCATACCCATGACACCATAACCATAGCCAATTTTGTATCTACACTCAACCATCACCCATACAAGACTCCAAGTCTCCACTCGTGTCAACCCATGTCCTCTAAATTGAAGACAACATGTGTACCTATCACCATCAAAATCCAACTCTAAAAAAACCCTATAAACCTATACTGGGAAGCATTAAACTGATAATCAGTTGTACCATCATAAATATCATATAAAACATGTACTTCCTCAAGGTTTCACCTATTGACTCGTCTGAATGCTCACACAATCACATTGAATCTCAGGCATCTACAAGTGATCAAACAAGTACCAAAAATTCCATGTGCCACAAACTGATAAACAATCTAAACCACTATGTAGTACACTGCACATGCTCTCCAACACCTCTTCGAAAATTAAAAAAATTTGATTATGTATGCAAAAGTTATGCTAAAAATAGTGAAACCGAGAACATTTGTCTTTTAGGCCTTAAAAATTGGTCAAATCAAAACTTTCATGGATGACTGCTATATTTTGTCCAATTAGGCTAGCTGGTGGCGCTTCGATGGCCCCACCGACAACGGTGGCTGGCTGATGGTGCCCTCTAGTGGCGGATTTCAAAATATATTTAAATTCATTTAATTTTTCCTTCAATAAAATTCCCCCCTCCCATCATATGAACCCAAAATCCTTTTAAATCTGGTTTAACATGTTTTATTTGGTGGATTTGAATTTTTATAAAATTTGTTTTTGTCAGATGATTTTTGTAAAGCCCGCAAGCTTGGGGACTAGTCCCCCACTCGACCGAGGTTGGCCACAGGGGGGCTAAGCCCCATCGACAACCAACCCTTTAGTGGTGGGGGGCCGACACTATCAGATGGGACTGTCAATCCCATACTGACAATGTTTGGTTCTTTGCCAGTGGGTATGAGGCGGGGTTTGTGAACCCCTCCCCCCACTTTTAATATTTTTTTTTATTTTTATTTTTATTTTTATTTTCATAAAATCCTTTTTTAATATAAATTTTTCCAATGGGTTTTAACTTTTCAATTTTATTTGCAAATCGAAATTATTTTTGTAGATTTTTTTTTTTTCAATATTTTATTTTTTCCAAAGGGTCATACAACCAAATAGGCCTTTAACTAAAAAAAATTGCATTTTTTCAACTTCTTTAAAATAGGGCAAATTTTATGTCATTTTTCATGTCTCAGGCCTCTTGGATCCAATGGTGAAGTTTTTTTTGTCTCAAGAGGCCATCCATGAAATTTCCTCTACAAAACCCTGATATGAAAACTCAAACCAAGAAACCCTCTTTGACCCAAATTTTGAAAGCTTCAAATCTGCAATAAACCCAACAAATCTTGACAATCCAAAAACCCCCAAATTTGCAAATAAACACCTACAACATATGTTTCATATCTTGTAATGTCTCAAATCTTTCATGCATAGCCATTGCTTCAACTTTACAAAAAATCTCAAACTAGGGTTTTAACAAAAACCATCAACCATGAAAGCTCTAATACCTCTTGTTAGGAAATAATGCATTCCACCCACATACTTAATCCATTTCCTACATAACCCCATGAGAGATAAACATGCATACAAGTAACCATAATGCATAGATCAAATAGACAAGCCAAAATATAACACAAGATATACACTGGGAAAACCCTCAAGAGGGAAATACCCACCCTCCAAAAGTATCCATACTCCATCATATTACTCAGTAATAAATCAATACAAGAGTTACAATGGATACCTTTGAAGCATCAACCCTCTCAATGCATCCTCATGTGTCCAAGCATGAATCCACACATCCCATGCCATGCTTCACATATTCACTCCTCAAAAAGACTCAACAATGTTAGCCCACTCACCCAACCAACATTAACCACTGAACATGTGTTTGTTTTATAGACTCAAAATCACACAAATACAACCAAGTGGTAAGATAAAACCATGTGAATACAAAACCACTAACCCCTTATTTAATATTGGGTACTAAGTTTTCACTTTTAAAATATTTTCCGAATATTAAATTACTATCACATGTCTCCCACACATTAAATAATAATACAATGTTACAATACAACATAAAGTGCCCCCAAATAATTATCTAGTGTGATTAACCATACCACCTAGGTGCATCACAACTAAATAATTATTTAATTACAACATTATAATATATCTAATTATGCAATGGTGTACAACATCATATCCCAACAATATTAGCTTTCTAAAACAAGAGAAGAACTTCCCAAAGTCATGCATTGAAAAAATGATAAAGCTGATTTTTTTTCTATCTCTTTAAAACTTGGCGCCCCAACCTTGTCTTTGGGTTGTTTTTAACAAGTTTGGAGTGGTATATCATTTGGAAATCTATTGCCCACTAATGTTAAGGGGTAGCTCATAATTGAGCCGTCTCCCTAAAATAGGGAGGCAACTCCATTATGAGTCGTCTCTCTTTAGATAATACAATTGAATTTTGCCTCGAACTTTTTTTTCCAATATTGGCATATCATAAATTGGTTAATAATATCATTTTTCACATTTGAATATTTGAAAGAATATTCTTTTTATTAATTATTAAATATATCACTATTTACCTACTCAAGAATAAGGCTTGGTACAATTTAATTGTTATACAAATCTTGTGGTGGCCATTATTCACGTACGATACGTAAACATATCAATACGCATTGGCATGTGTATGTATGTGTTTACACATTTACATGTACACATATGTACACATGCCAACATCTATCGGCAGGTGTGTGTGTCGTGTGCGAATGATCGTCACCATCAAATTTGCATTCGATAAGTTTAACCATGTGCATTCATTTTATTGCAAGAAAGATAGTATACACTCATAATCATTCAGAATGCACATGAACATAATTATGGCATACCAATTGATTTAATCATAACTAAGAAGTTAGATATCAAGAAATGCATATGATATTACGCATTTAAATGCAATCTCTTAGATATGCTAATGCATACTGTATGGCTATGTGGTGTGTGTGAGGTTTCCATCATAACTAATTTTACTAGATGGCTAGATTTCCTCTCCTCGACCATGTTCCTGTCTTCAGCTCGTTCATGCACTTAATCAAACTTGGTCACACATTAATAGGTTAGTGTCCAAAATCCATAACCGAAGCACATAATCAAATAATATTTAAATAATGAAAATTAAATCATTTCATTTTTCATTGCATCTAATTTTTCATCATTAAATAAATTACTAATTAATAATTAATCTGTCATTAAACTCGTCTTTATTTATTTATTAATTACCAAAAAAAGATGGGATGTGATATTTTTAATGTTAGTAACTATACTTTTATACACCATTGGGTCAATTTGACATATAATTTAATCAAAAATCACTACTATTTTTTTAAATTATCAAATTCCTACACAATAAGCATTGAATTTTGATGCCTAATTATTGAATTTATATACATAGTGTTGTAGTAGTGGTGTATTATGATCATACAACCATATGGATCCCTACTATTGTAAGTTTTTTTTCAAATAGCTTTGTAAGACCCAAAAAAATGCCTTGATTTTTCTTGACTTTAGTTTTAATTTTTGGATATTTAAGATGTAATAGTGATATTATTTTTTCTCCAAGGTGCGCTATTTGAATGCTTGAGGTTGAATCTATCAAAAACTAAACAAGCAATTTTTGAACTAAAGTTCTAATATCATGTGGGAGTTGATGATTGAACCCTACATCTCTTATAAATTACCTACAACTAAAACACCGTATTGCATAATAGAGAAAAATGAAAATATTATGCTATATGTTGGCACCCCAATTTAATGTAAGAGCTTATAGTGAGCTCTAATACCCCAAGATCACTTGAAAACCAAAGATAGCCTTCCACAAGAGAGTAGAGAAATATTATTGATTGCTTGATTATTGTACAATAATGGTATAATGATCAATAATGTATCCATGATATTACTTCTACATAATGTAAATGAGTCCTTGCTTATGTAGGCAAGGTTGAGAGAGAACAAGATAAGATTGTGACAAGTGTCTTAATACTATGTCATGAGACAACTAAAGACAATATTATATTTGTACTAGAGACTTATAAAAAGATTCTTGAAGCCCTAAGTAAACTTAACACATGAACATGTGTGAATAAGACCTAACTAATGACTAGCTAGAAAATATACCTTGTTCACGGAGCAAAGGGGAAACTGGATAGGAAATACCCCTATTCACACCAAAATCCCCCCTTAAGTGCAACTTATAGGGAAGAAAACAAATGCATGAATGTAAATATGATGCAAGGATGGGTCCCAACTACTACTCCATGTTAGGTACCCATTTATAAATTATCCCTCACAAATGGGAAAAAGAAGAAAAAACTAATGGGAAAAAGCCCCTCTCCAAAAAAGAGAATGCAAGAAAACAATCATGTACAAGTGATGGAAGGAGGACTCAACATGACCCCTCAAGGACTACATCGATCATAAATATACAATATATATCCCCGAATAGGAGAGAAAATTTGAGACTTTAGACCCCCACATAATGAAGTATCTCATATGTCAATAGTGAATGCTTGAAGACAAAAGATAATCCAATGCCTATAAATAATATTCCTCCCCTTGGGAAAAAATAATTCCAATGGTGGATGTAGAAGAAACTTCAACTCCAAGAAGAGGGATGAGGGAATAAGTCTCATGATGGGTGTCTCTAAAAATTTATCATCTCCATGTTAAAGTATGTCACAACAAAATCAAGTGCAACCCCGATCAAAGAAGGTGTCAAATCAAGACTATGTGAAAACTCACAAACAACAATATCTAAAGATAATGATTTTTCGACAACAATAATTCAATGGTTACCATCAAAGATTAAGTGACTATCCTCAAGTGCGTCTTCCAAATTTGTAATATAAGACTCACAAAACAAATATGATATACATGTCAAGTACTCATCCCATAAAGTTGAAACTTAAAGACTATGACGATCCTACTAAACTGAAGTAAACATTGAAAAGTGAGAATTAGGGGAGTCAAAATCAATGATTCTACACTAGGAATTGATGAAGGTGAAGGACCAAAAATTGTCTTTGTAGGAGAAGGAGAATCTAAAGAAACCTTATCATCATTATCATCTAAGGATGCAAAGTGCTCCAAAAATTTGAACTCCTTGATAGTATTATAGTCATATGATATATTATTTGAATTATCGACACATGCAAAATAGTCTAAAATAGGATCATCTAGGAATGGTTGTGTCTCATGATCTCCATACATCTCTCAAAATTCAGTCTAAAGAGCACGAGGATAGTCAATGAGTATAATAGTATTCAAAGTGTCATCATCAACATAGAAAGCAATCACTCCTAGGATATGACCTTTTTTAGAATTCCAAACAAATTTCTTACAATGTGTACCTAATTAAGGAACGAGACCATACAAATGTGGTAAAAGATGAAGCCAATAGAGATGTTTCAATATATCATCTCTCCATTACTTATAATTTCCCCTTTTCAAGATGACCAAAAAAGGATGAAATAAAAAACCCATGACAAACTAAGATAGATCTCCAAATTACATAAACAATAATCCTCAAGAGAAATTAGAATCTCCCTAATATAATCATTACTAAAAATGAATATGCAATAAACTAAATAGAATATGCATAGGGTTAAATGTAGAAAAATTGCATGAATAGATCAAAAGATCTCCTCAATACATTTCTAATGCCACAATAATCAAAGAAATTAGATAAACAAGAAAAAAATTATGATCTAGGACGTCAAAAAGGGAGCTTTCTTCAATAATAAATTAATTACACTTGTAGCAAAATATAATAATGAGATCTACACCATTGGAAATAACATAAAACTAGCTTTCTAATGACTATAAACAATCAAAAATTTATATATGGAAAAAAAGTTATGGCTATAGAAAAATAGCTCCTTTACGTAAGAAAAATGGTTCTAATAGCCCCTTAGCAACACTATGGCAATTGGGGGGGCTGGGGCCCTAGCTCAATTGGCTAAATCTTTCATGTTGCAGGATGTTGGTCACGAGGTCTAGTCTCCCCCACCCCCGTGGTATCGGAGGGCATGTTGCGCCAACGTCGTTGGTCACGTTAAATTTTTTATCAAGTGCACTGCAATTTATAGGGGGTAATGCTACTCGATTCCTACAGTCCTAACAAGAAAAACACTGTGGTAGTGGGGTGGACAGTGTTAGATTGGGTGGTGTGAACCCCTAAACCTGCATAATTCACAAGAGCAACAAAACACATTAGTTGTTAGTCCAAATGCATGCAAACAAGTATGAGAGATTCCCCATAAGATCCATCTATTTAAACTAAAATTAGGAACAAAGATAAAGAACACAACACAAGGAATAAAATTAAATCCTAATCAAAGCTATAGAATGATGATCCCATGGGGGAATTGGTGCCAATGAAATGTTGCAATTGGCCCTTTCCCAATTCCTAAGTTGCAATATGAGTTGATTGAACGATTTATGAAAATGATGGATGATTGAGTGCAATGGGCAAAATTAGCTCTCAATGTGAAGACAGTAACTTTGCATGAAGATTATGGATGATGATAGATTTGAGTATAATAAGTTTACTCAAATTGTGGATCCTTGAATGAGAGGAAGAGTCTCTCATTTATAGATTTCCAAAATGGAAGAGAGAGTGAAACTAAGCAATGTGGGATCATTCAACATCCAATGGCCAAATGCCACTTGTCAAGATGTGAATGGTTGAAGAATGAGCACATTTTGATCGATGTGCAAGTTTGAATTTTGAATTTGAAAGTTGGGGTAGAGAAGAGTGGAGTTAATGTCACTTGGCTCAATGCACAAGGACATGTAAGAGGAGTGAATGCCTTGTTGGAAGTATCCATCCACTTGCATTTTTGAATTCAAACTGAGGGAATATTCCCTTTTGATGCTTTGTGAGGGAAAATAGATGAATTAATAAATCAAAGTATTTGATTCATTGTGCAAGTTGCATTCTCTAGAGAATGTGACATAGATTAAGATTAAATTAATCAAAGTTTAATTAATTTAAATGAGGAATTTAGGAGATGTGACAATTTAGACTTAAATTTATGAATTGATTTAAATCAAATTGAGAGGAAGGGTTTAATTAAATAAATGATTTGATTTATTTAACTAAAGGGAATAATGTTAGATTAAATTAAATAAGGTTAAATTTATTTAATTTAATAAGAGGACTTTAGAGAATTTAATCAAATAAAATGATTTATTTAATTAAACAGATATGTAAGGTTAATTAAATTAAATTGATTAATTTAATCAGAGGAGGTGGTAGACTTAATCAAACAAATAGTGATTCATTAGATGAAGGGATGAAATGTAGAGAGTGTGATTTAAGAGGAAATGTTGTCAGTAATCGAGATCAGGTGTGCCAAAACAAACTTGTACATTTTCCATGTCTACAGGTGGTTATAGCTAGTTAGGCAATGTTTCATCAAAAGTAGCTCTATCATGTCGCTTAATAACAACGTCCCCACTAGGCTTTAATCCCCAACAATTTCAAGATGATCAAGGGTTGTGAATCTTGGTGCCCAAGCACTTAACATAACCCTCACTAAAATAATGCAAACTAAATTAATATATTAAAAATAAAAAAAATATTAACCCGTACTTATAGACCCATACCAAGTGATGCAAAGACTATGAATTGACTACACCAACAAAATATTTACTAAATATGTGTTGTACCACTAATGGAAATTATATCACCCAACTTATGACTACAACGATAGAGCCATATGGTATATATCTATATAGATTTAATACAATATATGAAAAATTTCCAACCAAAAATCTAAAAATATTAAAAAATTGTCACCAAAATATGAAGATGTTTGTTTTGTGTCAAAATGTACCCAGTAAAAGATCATGCCAAAATCACTCTTAGATTTCAGAAGGGGCTTACATATTTGAAGCTTTTATATAATGCAAGAGCTAATAGTGAGCTCTAATACCCCAAGATCACCTCTAAAACCAAAGATAGCCTTCCACAAAAGAGTAGAGAAAGAGGATATATTTATTGGTTATGATACGATAATGGTACAATGATTATAAATGGATCAATGATATTACTTCTACATAATTTACATGAGGCCTTCCTTATATAAACAAGGTTTAAGGATAGGAAAAGACAATATTGTGACAAATTTCTTAATCTTATGTAATGAGACAACTAAAAATAACATCACATGTGTAATAGAGACTTCTAGAAAGATTCTTGAATCCTTGAGTAAACTTAACATGTGAACATGTGTGAATAGGACCCAAGTAATGACTATTTAGATAATATATCATATTCACATTACAAAGGGGAAACCGGATAGGAAATATCCATTTTCACATTAGCAATTAATGTGACTCATCTTTGATTTGTTTTGCTTCATAAGTTATGCATTTGACCCTATCCACCCTTCATTAATTTTTAATCTAAAAAAATTCTAATTAAGTCCCTTATATTGAGCAATTGTCTAAGCATATTCATTCAAATTGTTTTAATCAAATATCCTTAGTAAAATTTGTTCAAGGGTACTTATTAATCATTGTCTTGCAATTTGACCTTTCTTTAGCTGATTTTAGGTAATTTTGGGATTTTAGAATTGGTCATCTCATCATGCCAATTGAACTTTTCATCCCTAGCATGCCTTTTTCCCCAACACCCCTTTCCCCTTTAATCCCCTTTTCATAAAATTTTTGGATTCTAGATATGGTCCTCCATGCATGCTCTCCTCATAATTTATTTTTCCCATAAAATCCAACTTTATAATTTTTAGAGTTTCAAACTTGGTCATCCTAGCATCCTTGTCAAACTTGGTATGCCTAGCATGCCAACACCAACTTACTTTTCCACTATGAGCCCCATTTACTCAAATTTCAAGATTTTGGGTTTGTTCCTCCATGCATCCTTTCCTCAATTGCCAACCTTTTTCCCAAAAATCCACTTTGTAAATTTAAATTTTTTTGGACTTGGTCATCTTGGCATCCCTTTCAGACTTGGTTTGCTTGTAATTCCAACCCCCAAATCTTCTTTTCCACTCTAGGCCCCTTTTCCTTAAATTTTTATATTTTTGGTTTGGTCTTTCATGCATCCTTTCCTTAACTACCAACCTTTTTCCCCAAAAATCCATTTTACAAATTCAAAAGTTTTGAATTTTATCGTCCTAACATCTCTGTCAAACTTGGTATGCCTAGAATGTCAACCCTCCAACTCCCTTTTTCCCCTCTAAACCCTTTTCCTCAAATTTTGGGATTTTGGGTTTAGTCCTCTGAGCATCATTTCCTCAAAAGTCACATTTTACCCCCAAATCCAACTTTCTAAATTTTGAAATTTTAGACTTAGTCATCTTGACACGCATGCCAAACTTTCCTTGCCTAATATCCCAACTCTCGAAACTCCATTGTTCAAACAAAAAGCCTTACCTACCTCCCTACACAACCTAGGATACAATTAATGGTCTTGAAATGGACATGATTCAACGTATGAAGGCTCTCAAATGTATCTTGTAACCTATAATACATCATGAATCTGATGTAATATAATGACATATATTCTCTGTTATCTTCTTGTTCTACTTCTCATTCTTGTCTGGTTGCTTGATAAATTGTTGCCTTAAAATTTATATGCCAATAATCAATTTGAAGTGATTGTAGCGTGGTCCTGAAAGTAAGTCCCTTTGTAAAGCTGTGCGAAGGCATTTGGCAGCAAGTCCTTTGGTCAGTGTGAAAATTAGAAGAAATTATGGAAGGATCAATCTCAGACAATCAAGTCTCTGCAACTCAAGACTTCAGTGAAGAACGAAATGATCAAGTAAGTCTTACAGACTATATTACTCAGTCAGATTCTACTTTTGCTCACTTAGAAATTAGTGAAGCCAATAGTAGTAATGATAGTGATCGCAATCCCTTTGGTCATTTTAAAGTTCCATTTAAAAAACTTGAGGAGATTTACCCTGATGTTAAAGGTCTTAAAGGAATAGTTAATTATAGATAAAAGCGTCTTTGTAAAGTCTGTGAAATTTAGCATAGAGTTAAAAATGGAAGTCAAGGAAAGTTGCAGTTATTCTCTGCTGCAGAAATTAAGAAGTACCGCCAAAAGGCCTTATCCAGTCCCAAAGCCTACTAGTATATGCATTTTTCATTGGTTATAATAGGTGTAGAAGGACACTATAGGAAAGGTTTACCAGTAACCATTTTCATGATGCTTAAAGATACCCGTTATAAGAAAACCAGTGATGCTATCTTAGGAACTGTTTGTGATACCATGGATTTTGGTCCTGTAATATTTGATTATTCTCTAATTTTCTCTGTCAGTTTATGTGATGACAATCTGAATGATGTCCTCACCTATAAGTTTAGAACTAAACATTTTCACATGAAATCTGGTTTTATAGATCACACTTCGCATTTTTTTGTGCATTTCCATATATTTAACACAACCATTCCTTTCATGAATGATCCTCATAGAGGATTACCTATGCATGAGAAGTTTAGTACTATCTGGACTTCTTCTAGTAGTACTTTTGAGTTAAGAGCTCCATGCAATATAAAATGGAAGGTCATCAAGTTGCCTAAACAATGGGCTCTTGAGCTCTAGGATGAGGATACTAATTCGCAAAATAAACCTCCCCGGTTGCGAGGTCTTTAGATATGAGAAATTGATAACAAATCTATTATAGATTTTGAAGATCCCAATGATACTCAGTCTCGTAGGAATTTTCATAAATCTCCAACACACACACCAATAATAGATTTGGTCAAACGCTCTCAATCCATGAGATGCCCATTTGCTGAACCATTTGGTAATTATTGCTTACATAACATATCCAAACATCTATGCCCTCTTTGTTGGAGTCCTCCTCGGCCACAACGAGGTGTTCGTCCTATTCCTACATATGTTTGTGCTCATGGAATCTCTAGTCACACATGTCAGTCTTGTGTGCCCCCAGATTCTTATTCACCCCAATTGGATACTACACAATGTCCTATTGTTCACTATTCTGAGATAGATAACAATCTTATGAAATGTGACAATTGTGCTTACACTTTTAATGTCGGTACCTGTAGAATGATGTCTGCTAAACCTATTAGCTTTCTTGAACCTGATAGTCTGGCTGATATAGATACTGAAGTTCAAACTCCTCAAGGACTTCAAGTCATCCCTGGTATCATACCCTGATTTCAACTTTATGCAAGTTGATACTACTAGCAAATTCTAAATTCAATTTTGGCCTCAACATGTCACTGCCCTTGGTGAGAATGAAGCACCCTCTAGATCCAAGTTACTAAACTGGTCCAATCTTTGTCATCGCAAAGCATTACTCCTTAAAGATTCTCAGTTGCATGCTAAGCAAGTTGGCATTAATCGTCAAAAATTTCAAGCTACCCAGTTGCAAAATTCTCGTGACATCCTTGCCAAGCTTACCAAACTTGAAAATTTGATCACTCATACTTACCATGATGTCATTAAGCCTAAGGTCTCCAATTTATGCCAAGATTTTGATGATTTTAAAGCACACGCTGAAGCGTGGTGGGCGCAACAACAGTCAACCACTCATACCATTCAATCCATTGTTACCACAATAACCCAACAAGTCACACTTGTTCAGCAAAAGTAGGATTCATATCAAGATATCACGATTCATAAGGTTGATCAAGTCAAGCAATCTGTCACAACTAAATCTCATGATATTCAATCTGTCATTTAGAATCAGCCACAAATACAATCACAACCAAAGGTTCTTAATTTTCCTATAAGCAATACAAGCTTTCAGAATGTATAAGCAAAGTCAAAAGGATTTCTTAATCCTTAATTAAAGGAACCTGTCATAAAAAAAGAATGGGATCCTATTGCAGGACAATATAAGATGAATAAGATTAGAAATCGAGCCAAAATATATATGGCTAATGGTAGTTCAGGAAATTTTGGATCTTCAAGATCGACAAATCCATTCAATAATCTTCAGACATTCAAAGCAGAAACTCCTCCCTAGTCTAACTTCGACCAATTTGATCCCATAGGAAATCTGAGAAGCATAGAAGCCATAAGAGCATGGGTTCAAAACTACATGGGAACTACTACAGGAGTACAAATCAGAGATGTTATTCTCCAAGCATTGAATGCCATGACTGGAATTGCTTGGTGAACTCGGGATCGCCTAGATGCTCAATAAAGAGATGATCCTCTAAACAACAGACTTGATTCATTCTATAATCAGTTGATTATTATGTTTGTTGGCCATACAAATTCTCTAGAACGCATGGCCTATAAAAGATTCGTGACTACTAAATGTTGCGATCTCAGTAAAATGGATGAATATTTTTAGGAGCAATATTTCAATTTCTACTATAGTGGTCATGAACAAGATTATGAGTTTGTGTATTATAAATTCCTAAAAAGCTTTTCAGTTGTCAAAGACTTCTATCTACACAAGGTCATATAAAACCTAGTCAAAACAAGAAGAGAATTTAAAGAAATTTCCTTTCCCCAACTGTGTAATTTCATCAAAGATATTAATGAAGAAGTATGTAGATTCCATACAGACAACAGAATAGAAAAATAAATCAAACCTTTGCTATCAGAATTTGTTTGTCAGTAGATAATGTCCAATTTCGGATGTGATGACTATTCTAGAAAGAAGAGTTATTCACACAGGAAAGGTTTGAAAAAGAAACACAAATTCTTTGACTATAATCTCCAAACTCCTAAGAGAGACGTCGAGACACTTTTCTAAGGATAGAAAGTTTCAAAGGAATTTTAAAAAGGTTTATCAGGAAAAATAAGTTTCATAAGAAAATAAGTAATTGGAAACCTACCTTATCATATTTGTAAGGGAGAACACTATGCTAATAAATGCCTTGAAAGAAAAATCCTGAAAGGTAAAGCCAAAGTTTGTGTTGTCAAATAACTTGGTACTAAAAATGAATCTGAATATGAATACATTGATGACTTCCCTAGTCACAATGATGACATTCATCTCTCCTCAACCGATGATGAAATAGAGATTAAATGCAAATTTAAAGAGGAACCAATTCATAATCTAAATACAGCTCGGATAGTTCTCACTATTCCGATGCCTCATTTGAAATATCTTTCCTATGCAAGATGATAAAAGGATGGCCTTTCTACAAATCTTCTCCCCATAAACTTTCAAAAATACAGAAGGATATTAAAAAAATTGAACAAGAACAAAAAACTATGATGATGTCTCAAGGTACCTCACAAAAGCATAAACAACTACTACATAATCTATATCTGCTTAAAAGAGAACTAGAAATGCAAAAGGATGCTCCTCTTGTTTCAATAATATTTCCCAGGCATTATAAGTTTTCTAATCCTAGGAAAAATCTACTAAGAAGTCCACCTAAAGCAAGAGAAACAACTATAGAGTCACCTTCGGTTGGATCTTTGGCTTGTCGCACATGGACACATCAAAGAATGGCTTTTATTGATAAAGTAATTGGACAAGCTCAGTCTGAGCTAGAAGAACTACTTTGATGAAGAAAGCATGGATCAAATGCATGAAGCAGAAGGTCAAACCCAAAAACTTGATTGTTTCATTTTAAAAATGAAACTTGAACCAGATCCACCAGAAGCACATGAGGTCAAGACTATACCAACTTGTGCAAATGCATAACTAATCTATTGGACACTAGTTCAACATTCTGCATCTATAGAAGATATTCTTGCTCAAGAAGATGTTTCATAAACCATCAGAGATAATAATATTAACATAAGATCCAAGAATAAATAGATTATAGTGAAAGAGATCCAATAATCACGGAAACGTGATTATAGAGTTAACTGAAAGAAAGAGATAATCACGGGGATGTGATTATTGACTTTAATGAAAGAAATAGAAAGCAAACTAACAAAGATAACTAAGAGAGATGAGCATTAGGATAGGGACGGACTATAGTTCTAATAACCTCCCTTAATGCTTAATCTATCAACTAAAAACTAAGTCTACACATATTGTGTTGGTCATCAAAATGCAAAGTGTGCAGAATCCTTTTGCTCCCTCTGCTCAGTCTGCTCCGCTACGTGAGCAATTTGTTGAGATGCTTCCTGGTTGGATTTCTCATCAGCCAACTGCTTTCTGCAATACCTCTGTATATGACCAATCTTCCCACAGTAATGGCAAGTAAAAGACTTCTTGGAGCCCTCCTCTGAATCGCCTCGTCCTTTCTATTGAGTGGACTTGCCTTTGCCAACATCCTTGGCAGTAAATGCTTGTTCAATAGTGGATGACTCACTGCTGCTCCCAAACTACTTCTTCCACCAATCCTGTTGCAAAAGCTTGTTGCACATCTCATCAAACTTCAAGTCAACATCGGTGGATGTAATGTTGAGTGTTTCGATGAAGTGCTCGTAGGAAGGTGGCAAACTTTTCAAATTGATCACCACCATATCCTCTTCTTCTACCTTACGACCAATGGCCTCCAATTGATCGCGAATATTTTTTACTTTCATCAAGTGCTCCTGCAAAGACACTTGGTCATCCATCATAATAGAAAAGAGCATATTCTTTAGAAAGAAAGCCCTTCCCTTGTCTGAGGTCTCATGAAGATCTTTCAAATGCTTCCAGATCTCCATAGCTGATTTACCAGAAGGTATTTCTGGTAACATGTCATCGGTGATAGATAATTTAAGAAGCATGACTGCCTCTCGATTACTTCCATCATACTTGTCCTGATCTTTCCTAGCAGCAGTGGGATGAACTTCTGTACCAAGAACAAGCGCATCCAAACACCAGTATTCAAAGATGGTAAGCATCCTCTGCTTCCACATGTTGTAATTCTTTCCATTGAACCTTTGTGAACGTTCCAACATAATATTGGACAAAGACGCCATCCCTCTCGTTTTCCAAAGCACAAAAAATGAGGTATCTTCTATGATGAGCTGGCAAAATACTAGACAATCACACAACTCTTTGTAAATTTTTGAAGAATTTTTTTTAGAAAACTCTTTGCAAATTTTATTTTTCCAGAAAATTGTCAAAAACTGGCTTCCAAAAATTTTGTTTCAAACAGCCATGAAAATTACCAGGCACAAATGTAGAGCTATAAATTGTTCAGAAAAGACAAATAAGCTGGCACAAATTTCAATGCAACAAAGAGCAGATAAAGACAGAACTGGTGTCCTCCAGAAAGATGTTTGAAGCAAAATAAAATCACTTCCAGCTAAAGACAAATTCTTCAAAATTGATGCCTCTTTAAAGCAATACCCACACAATCTCGTGCAGAGAAGACGCACAACCACCAACTCCAAAAAAAAGATGTGGTTGTCTAAATGCATGCACAATCACGAACTCCAAATCCCGTGTGCGCACACAAAATGTCATAGAGAAGGCAGATACAAAGTGATTTCACAAAATCACTCCAGGCAGTTGTGCGATACCAGAATAACTACTCTTCATAGAGATACAAAAATTTGTTGCTAGCACTAGATAGGAATATTCGTGCGTGCAAGGATGGAATGTCCGTTGCTTTGAAGAGCGTTGTGAGCACACGAAAAGACCAAATTACAAATTGCGCCAATGATCACGCACGAACGGAACAATAGAACTACGCACGACAGAATGAAGGAGAGAGTGGAGGGTCATGTGTATAGGAAAGCTCGTCCCAAACAAAAAATCATGCGTCCAAGGAAGAATCTCGATCACTGATGATGCCAAAGCACCCGACGTGAAGAAGAGTGGACATGCATAGAGAGCAAGTCGTCACTCTAATTGGAGATGACTCCTGGGAATGCAAGGAGCCACAAATATGTCTCCACAGACGTTCGACGCACAAAAACAAAGGAAAATAAATCCGTCTCTCAAACGCGATAACCAGATCACAGGAAGCGCTCACACGAGAAGAGATCCCGATCACCCCAGACGCATAAGCATGAAGCGATATGAAACGCGAACAGGATGAGACGTGACCACAAAGATGTCTCACATCATGACCTGACTAGCATCAAGTTCAAGTGCTCACAGAAAAAAATTCACTCAATCGATTGGCGTTGATACCATGTTTCGTAAATCATCAGAGATAATAATATTAACATAAGGTCCAAGAATAAATAGATTACAATGAAGAGATCCAATAATCACAAAGATGTGATTATAAAGTTAACTGAAAGAAAGAGATAATCACAGGGACTTGATTATTGACTTTAATGAAAGAAACAAAAAGCAAACTAACAAAGATAACTAAGAGAGATGAGCATTAGGATAGGGACGGACTATAGTTCTAATAGAAGATCCTGACAACTCGGGATATTGCAAAATGATGAGGACAACCAGTTGTCTGAGAATAAGTCTTCATGTTCACTTTCAGTCAATCAAAAAATATCCTTTACATTTTCTGCTTGATACAGGTGCAGACCTCAACATTGCAAGATATCATTGTTTTCCAGAAGATCGGTGGCACCAATGTGATACCAAGATATCTTTTCGTAAAGGCACTCATTTTTCAAATTTGGTATGTTTCACACCACTTGAAATTCTTGATGGTCATATAGAAAACACTAAATACATTCAATATGAGATAGATGGCTATGATGGTATCATTGGAAGTACCACTCTAGCATAATGAGAACCTATCACATTTTTCGCTAACCATTTTCAGATACGAGGAGTTCAAGTTCCTCGCCTAAAAACATAAACATGTTCCACCTCAAAATGGGAACTAGGGGTTCCATGTAAAAAGGATAACAAAATTTGGTTTGCTAAGCAGAATGATCAGATTGAACTAAAACTTGAAGTTCTCAAGTAGGAATTCAAAGATAAGGTAATCTCTAAAGATTTGACTAAGCTTTCTTGAAGTTTCTCCTCCAAACTTCCTCTAAAAAATAATGTTGATGGTTTTGAAATTTTAACTAAAGTTCATGCTAATTATTTTCTTCTCAGTAGATAAGAAACTAAACTTTGTAAAACATAAATAGCAAACCTTCTCTCTAAAGGATTGATTTCTCCATTCTCTTCACCCTCTTTTTGTCATGCTATGTATGTTCCTAAAAAGGATGAACATGGGATTGAACTTCCAGAAAAAAAGGTTAGTCGTGAATTATAAATCATTAAATGTTTGTCTTGAAGCTAATCAACATCCTTTGCCATCCAAATAGCATATTTGGCAATCAATTCAAGGATCTCATATTTATGCCAAGTTTGATCTCACTAAAGTGTTTTGGCAAATTGACATAGATCCTGTTGATCATCCTAAAACAACTTTCTTTGTGCCTCAAGGTATTTACCAATGGAATGTTCTTCCATTTGGAATCAAAATAGCTCCTTCTATCTTCCAACAAACTATGGACTTTGTCTTCCATCCATTTTCTAAATTCATTATCCCATGTATCGATGATATTCTAATTTTCATTCAATGCCCCCACACTCATCTTGAGCATTTGCATCAATTTCTCAACCTCTGTTTGCAACATGGTCTCTTGCATGAACCTAAAAAGTGTCATTTTGGTCAAGAATAGCTCATTTTATTTGGCATCCATCTTCTTCCCCGGGGTAAAATGGAGGCTCGGTTACATAATTTATCCCGAATCAATTCTTTGCATGTTTCTAATCATAAGGAATTGCAACGATTCTTGGGTTTAGTTAACTATATTGTAGGAATTTATCAAAATATTGTTGAGGATCGAGCTTTTCTTAATCAACTCATAAGAAAGAATCCTCCTACATGGATATCAATTCATGGTAATGCCATTCAACACATCAAGAACAAATGTTCCCACTTACCACCATTGCGGTTACCAGGGCCCGGTAAAAAGATCATAGAAATAGATGTCAGCGATGTTAGTTGGGGTGGTGTGCTCAAATAACAAGTTGATAATTGTGAAAAGATTTTCATATATGTTTCTGGTAGTTTTAAAGGAATTGAATTGAATTACTATAGTACCCATAAGGAGATCTTAGCAGTCGTCAATTCATTAAAGGCATTTTATTTGTTTATTGTTGATCAACCATTTCTATTAAGATCAAATTTGCAGAATCTCCCAGGATTCTTCAAGAAGGAATCAAAGGACAAAGTAAAAAGAGGAAGACTACTTAGATGGGCTCAATTTTTGGACACATTTGAATTTAAAAGCACATTTGCCTAGTAAGAAAAATATTTTTGTTGATTTCTTGTCTAGAGAAGGAAATGTTCGTATCATTAGAATTCGTGAGGAAAGATGGTTTGAAGCCAGTTGTGAGGAATTTAGTTCCAATCCATATCATAGAAGAGATAGAATAAATTGTCTCCTTTCAAATGATTATTTACAAGATAGAAGAAGGATGTTTGAAGCTACAAGAATTTTAACCACTCCAAATATCTAGCAAACTGAAAGTTTTGTTCGAACCTTTCTCACAAAAGAGGTTGATGATGAAATCACCCAAGATTTGAACCTTCAACATTTGTTTCCTTAGTGGCCAGTGTAATTCATGAACCCACAAATCATTCGGCCTAAAAGATGGCTTTAGTTTGAATGCAAAATTCAATGCTTATGTGATCTATTTTAAGGTCCAAAAAATAAGCAAGAACTTGTGTTTACCTTCAATTGATATGAAGGTAAGCTCTAGAAATTGACTTTTCAGTCTCTTGCTAATAATTTAATCAATAGGTACATTTGTCAAACATATGGACCAAGAGGAATTGACACATAGTTTCAACATTGGACATTGGGTGCCCAAATTTGACATTTGCATCGCCATCAGACTCCAATGTGGATACAAACCACCACTTATCGTGAAGAACTTGGTAATCCTTCTGCCAGAGCTATCGGTATCTACGACATTGCAAGACCAAATTCTAGCACATCATCTAGAAATAAGTAGACCCTCAAGTTCACCCCTACACTATGGGACCACCAGAATTGCACAATGATGAAAACTGTCCTAGATGCGTCTTTGGTGAAATGGATTCTGACTAATGATGGGATCTTTCCATCATATGATTTATCATACTTTACCTTTATTAAACTATGGATGGGATTTTCACCCATGACCAAAACCATGAACCCACTTACGTTAGTGCAAGTACGAGTATACCTCTCATGATCAAAAGATTCTTGTTGTATAAGCTTTTCATCCTTTGTTTGAGGTTGTCATTCCTTGTCTAAAAGCATCAATAAGTGGAATTTGTTTTCCACGTGTCTCTTGATGATCCAATCTATCTTTTTTCTCTCTCTCCTTCTTTCTCTATAAAAGGATGTTAGATGAGCTCATAAGATCATTGAGTTAGTTAGTAAGTATTAATAAGTCCTTAGAAGGTTCTATGTCTAGGATCTCTAAAGGTTTGTATATGCTCTATGTATATGCGCTTAGAGCGATCATCCCTACAAATCAGAAATAGACTGTAAGAGAAGTAGTTCTCTAAGTTCTTTTATTTCCAGTGTGCATTTATTGTAGTTGTTCAAATAAGCGAGCAGAAGTAGGATCTGATTGAGTAATATAGTTTGTAAGACTTACTTGTCCATTTCATTCTTCATTAAAATTTTGAGTTGCAAAGACTTGATTGTATGAGATTGATCCTTCCATAATTTCTTCTAATTTTCATGCTGACCAATAGACTTGCTACCAAATGCCTTCACACGAATTCACAAAGGGACTTACTACTAGGACCACGCTACAATCACTTTGAATTGATTAGGGTAGATAAATTTTAAGACAACAATTTCTCAATCAACCAAACAAGAATGAGAACTAGAACAAGAAGACAATAAAGAATATATGTCATTAAATTTATCATGAATTACAACAGAGAATATATCATGAAGCTTTGATACCATATTTTGAATAGCTGCAATAAGTGCACGTTGAAAACAAAAGAACTTAGAGAACTACTCTTATTGTCTATTTCTGATTTGTAGGGATGATCACTCTAGGCGCATATGTAGAGAGCATACTCATACCTTTAGAGATCCTAGACATAGAACCTTCTAAGGACTTATTAAGTCTTAGTAATTGACTTGATGATCTTATGAGCTTGTTTAAGAT
The DNA here is from genome assembly GCA_007115665.2 of Sequoiadendron giganteum. Taxonomy (NCBI): domain Eukaryota; kingdom Viridiplantae; phylum Streptophyta; class Pinopsida; order Cupressales; family Cupressaceae; genus Sequoiadendron; species Sequoiadendron giganteum. The sequence goes on along the minus strand of CM021103.1, from coordinate 646,136,781 downwards.
CCTTTTATAGAGAAATGAGGAGAGGGAGAAAGAAGATAGATTCAATTATCAAGAGGCACATGGAAATCAAATTCCACTTATTGATTCCTTTGGACAAGGAATGACAACCACTAAGCTAGGACAAAGAGCTTTACAACCAAAAGCTCAAATGATAGGAATCTTTTAATCATGAGAGACATACTCGTACCTATACTATCGTAAGTGGGTTCATGGATTTGTTCACAAGTCATTCTCCCGTCCATACTTTTATAAAGGTAAAGTATGATCAATCCTATTATGGACATACCCCATCATTAGTCATCATCATCTGAAATTTCTCCTTGAACACATCTTGGATAGTTGTTGTTGTCATGCAATTCTATTGGTACCATAGTACAAGGATGAACTTGAGGTTCTGCTTCTTTCCACATGGTACGTTGGACCTTTGTCATACAGGCTTCGTAGATTCCAATTGCTCTACAACTGAATTACCGAGTTTTTCTCAGTAAGTGGTAGTCTGAATTTAGGTTGGATAGAATTGTATAAATGTTGGATTCAGGAGCCTAACGTCTAGTGTTGAAACTATTTATCTATTCCTCTTGGGCCATATGTCTGGAAGATATATCTATTAGTCAAATTATCAGCAAGAGACTGAAAGGTTAGCTTTCATACCTTATCTTTAAAGCCATTGAAAGTAAATTCAAGTGCATGTTTATTTTCTAGTCCTTGAAACATATCACATAATCATTGAATTCCACATTCATCTTGAAGCCATCATTTTGGTTGAACAATGTGTGGATTCATAAATTGAACTAGCCATTGAGGAAAATATGGACCGTAGATTCAAAACTTGGGCAATGTCATCATCAACTTCTTCTATGAGAAAAGTTTGAACAACACTCTATGCTTGCCAAAATTTGAGCGACTTTGAAAAATTCTTCTTTTATCTTGCAAATAATCACTTGAAAGAAGTCAATTTCTTCTATCTTTTTACATGGTCCAAGTAGCCTTAAAGGTGGTAGCTGGGAACATTTTCCTTTGATACACTGAACAACATTATCATGAAGTGTTGTCCATGCAGGAGGATTCATTTTCAAGAGCTGGTTGAGTAAAGCTCAATTTTTCTGCAATATTTTGATAAAATCCTGCAATATAATTAATAAGACCCAAGAATCGTTGTAACTCTTTTTTATTAAAGAGGTAAAGAGTTTATCCTTGATAAAATACATGATTGTGCCTCCATTCTCCCCGGGTAAGAAGATGAATGCCAATTAAAATGAGTTGTTCTTGAGCAAAATGACACTTATCAGGGCTGAGTAAGAGACTATGTTGCAAACAAAGGTTGAGAAACTAACGCAAATGCTCAAGATGAGTGTGGGGGCATTGACTAAAAACCGGAATGTCATCGATGTAGGGTATAATAATGAATTTGGAAAATGAATGAAAAATAGAGTCCATAGTTTGTTGGAAGATGAAGGGAGAAGTTTTAATGATGAATGGAAGAACATTCCATTGGTAGATACCTTGAGGAATAACGAAATCTATTTTAGGATGATCAATAGGATCTATAGTAATTTTCCAAAAACCTTTGGTTAGATCAAACTTGGAATAACTTTTGGACCCTTGGATAGATTGCCAAATATGCTCTTTGGATGGAAAAGGATGTTGGTTAGATTCAAGGCAGATATTTAATGGCTTATAATTTATGACTAACCTTTTCTCAGGAAGTGCGTTCCCATTTTCATCCTTTTTTGGAACATACATAGCATGGCAACAAAAGGGTGAAGAAGATGGAGAAATAAAACCTTTAGAGAGAAGATCTACTATTTCTATTTTACATAGTTCAGTCTCTTGATGATTGAGGAGAAAATAATTAGCATGACCTTTGGGTAAGATTTCAAAACCATCAACATTCTTTTTCAAAGTTTATAGGAGAAACTTCGAGTTAGCTTAGTCAAGTTTTTAGACATTACCTTGTGCTTGAATTCCTATTTGAGAATCTCAAGTTCTGGTTGAATCTGATCATTCTGCTTTGCATACTAGATTATGTTATCCTTTTTACAAGGAACCTCTAGTTCCCATTTTGATGTAGAGCATGTTTCTATTTTAAGCAAGGAACTTGAACTCCTTAGATCTGAAAGTGATTAGCAAAAATTGTAATAGGTTCCCACCGTGCTAGAGTGGTACTTCAAATAATACTTGTTGTTGTTATTGGCAGCCATAGGCCTCTTACTTCCAGGCACGAGTTTCCATAAAAGCAATAAATTAAATGTAGCCTAACAGCTATTTAATTTATAGGAGACCGATATGAGATGTGAAGAGGCGCTTCACAAACAAATAATAATAAAATATTAATTATTTTATTTTGGCTGACTTCTCCTTGAAATTTGCGCCACCTCCCAAGAGACACATTTCTTGGTGGCCGACCTTGCACTATGAAGGGGTGTGACCTCTCTTCATGATTGTATAAATATGAGATCACCTTTGTTCATTTAATCATCAAGTTCATTACATGAGATATTCACATTAGAAGAAGTTCGCACCTAAGCAGCAAATCGACATCTTGCTATAGCAAATCGATATCAAGGATAAACATATTCATTTGTATATTTGCATCTAGGAGAGAGGTGCGATTATTCATTGTATCAAATAGGCATTGAGTTGTGCCTGAATTGTAAGCAGATTTCTGCTCTTATTGTTTCAATATCTAAGAGACATAATTACTAGGTTTTTCTCCCTCAAGTTGGAGGGTTTTCCCAGTGTATCTTATTATGTTCATTGTCTAAAGTGTTGCATTTCTGATTGTTCATTATCTGATTTGAAAAACTAACATGGTATCAAAGCGGGTCTAAGGAAAGATCTAATCAGATTTATATAAGCAGCGTTATCCTCCATTATTATTCTCATTTTAGATTACATCTATCTTATTGTCAAGATGGTGAACGGGCTCAAGATCGAAGATAGACTTGAGGGCACATCAAACTTCACATCTTGGAAGTTTAGAGTGATGCTCGCTTTGGAGGAAAATGAGTTAGCTGAGTTCATGGAGGATGAAGTTCCTGAACCAACCGAAGAAAATGAGAATCCTCAATGGAAGAGAAATGACACTAAGGCGAAAAAGATGTTGGTTGATTCTGTGAAAGATCACATTGTGCCAATCATCTCCAAGTTGAAAACAAAAAGAGATATGTTCAAGACCTTGGAGGAGATGTATGAGATCAACAACACAAGTCGAGCTCTTGCATTAAAGCAACAACTTGATCATATCAAGATGGCGAAAGGAGAATCCGTCATCTCATACTTCATGAAGATCACCGAGTTGAGAGATCAACTCTCTACCATTGGGAATATAGTTGATAACAAGGATTTGACTATGTTGGCTCTCAATGGTATTCCTACATCTTGGGAGTCATACATTCAAGGAATCGGTGCGAGATCAAAACTTCCTTAGTTTGATCGATTGAGAGAAAATTGTATTCAAGAAGAATCAAGGTTGGTTGCAAGAGGCATTGGTCAAAGTTCTACCAATGAGGAGATTCATGTTCTTACCACTCAATCTTCGAAGAAGAAAGGAAGAGAAGGAAAGAAAGGCTACTTCAAGAGGAATAAGGATAGGAGATCTGATGGTGCTCCTCCATTTAAGAAGAAGAAGGATCTCTCCCACCTATAGTGTTTCAGATGTGACATGTTTGGTCACTATGCAAAGGATTGCCCTACTAGACCAAAACAACATGCTTCACTTGTGGATGTGGATGAGATCTCTCCTCAAAAGGATTCAAGGGAATTTCTATTCTATTCTACCTTTTCAAGAAATGTTCCAACAAATAGCAACACTTGGTTGATTAATAGTGGCGCCTCTCATCACATCACTAGGTTTAGAGAACATCTTTCAGATTTGGTGATGAGAGATACAAGTGTTCAAGTCATAATTGGAGATGATGCATGTTATTCTGTGAAAGGTTGGGACCTCCACCATTCACTTAGATTCAGGAATCTCCTTGCAGTTGAGTGATGTACTATTTTTACCAAGCATCAAGAGGAACCTTGTCTCTATTTCAGCCTTAGAAGATAAGAGATATCAAGTAGCATTCTCTAAAGGAAATTTTCTTGCATGGCCAAAGAACTCTAACATCAAGTCAGCCAGTGTGATTGGTGTTCGACAAGAATATCTCTACAGGCTCTCCACTCATCCTCTACAAGCTTTGTTGCATGATGCTTCAAGTTCGTGTGAGCTTTGGCATAGAAGACTTGCTCACATTCACTTTTGAGCGCTTCCAACCAAAGAGAAGATGGTCACCGACATTCCTAAACTCAATCAGGAGCATGAAGGTACTTGTCAAGGATGCACATTGGGTAAGAATACTAAAAGACCCTTTCATAGTAGTGAAAGTAGATCTAAATGCATTCTAGATCTTGTTCATTCTTATTTGTGTGGTCCAATGTCTGTTACTTCTTTGAGTGGTTTCTTGTATTATGTAATTTTTATTGATGACTAATCTAGAAAGACTTGGATTTATTTCTTAAAGACTAAAGAATCTGAGGAAGTACTTAAGAGATTCAAGGAATTCAAAGCTCAAGTAGAAAACTTGACCAGGAAAAGGATCAAAGTTTTGAGATCTGACAACAGAGGAGAATACATCTCTGGAAGCTTTCGTAACTTTTGTATTGAAGCAAGAATTAAGAGGGAGTTTTGTGTTCCCTACAATCCACAACAAAACAGTGTAGCAAAAAGGAAGAACAGATCTATTATAGAAGCAACTAAGGCCATGATTCATGATCAAGATCTGCAAATCTTCCTTTGGGCCGAAGCTTCTAGGACAGTTGTGTATGTCCTAAATTGAAGACCTCGTCGCATCTTGGAGGACATGACTCTTGAAGAAGCTTTCATAGGTGTAAAGCCTGAAGTCAGTCATTTGACTGTCTTGTGTATATTCATGTCCCTAAAGATAAAAGGACAAAATTGGAACCATCTACAAGAAGGGAATATTTGTGGGCTATAGTGAGATTTCAAAAGCCTACAGGATTTACATTCCAGGTCAGAAACTAATAGAGATCAATAGAGATGTTACATTTGAAGAAGATGTTGCATTCAAGAGATCTAAAGGCTATCACATGGAGATAGACAATGAAGACCAAGAGTCTTCCCAGGAAATGGACATTGACCATACTCCCGAGATTCAGAGGGAGACTACTGATCCAAAAGAAGATGATGAACCAGTTGAGCCTTTGGAACCTACTGATGGGCCTACCGACATTGTTATTGGTAGAAAGAGACCTCTATGGGCTAGGCGAACAATGTAGGAGGCAAAAAACTTTGTAGCCCCTAGAGGAACAATAAGAGAAAGCAAAAGACCTCAAAAAATTTCAAACTATGTTGTATTGATGAGTCAAATGATTGAATCTAAGCCTTCTAGTGTTGAGGAAGCTTCAAATCAGCAAGTATGGAAAGATGCTATGGATGAAGAATATCAATCCATTCTCAAGAATGATGTTTGGGACATTGTACCTAGACCAGAAGGAAAATTTGTTGTATCTTCTAAGTGGCTTTTCAAGATCAAACATGCAACAGATGGAAGCATTGAGAAGTACAAGGCTAGATTTATGGCTAGAGGATTCTCTTAGAAAGAGGGAATAGACTATGAGGAAACATTTTCTCCAATTGCTCATTATACGTCCATCAGAACTATCATTGCCATTGCAACAACTAAAGGATGGAAGTTATACCAGATGGACGTGAAGACAACGTTTCTAAATGGTGTAATTGAAGAAGAGGTATACATTGAGCAACTTGATGGATTCGAGGTTCATGGGAAAGAGTCTCATGTTTTCAGATCGAAGAAGGCATTGTATGGCCTTAAGCAGGCTCCTTGTGCTTGGTATGAAAGGATTGATTGATACCTGTTGAGTTTGGGCTTCTCCAAGAATGATGCAGATTCTAATCTATACTTCAAGGTAATTAATGGTGAGGCCTTGATCTTGGTTCTCTATGTTGATGATATATTTCTTACTAGAGAAGAACTCCTCATTATCAAATGCAAGAAGGATTTGGCTTTTGAATTTGAGATGAAGGATCTTAAGTACATGCATTACTTCATTGGTTTAGAAGTATGGAAGAGGCCTAATGAGATCATACTAAGTCAAGGGAAGTATACAATAGACATATTGAAGAGATTTTGTATGATGGATTGCAAATCCATGTCTACACCTATGGAAACCAATTTTCAGAAGCTAAAGGAAGCTGCAGCTAATTCAGATCTGGTGGATCCCACCATGTATAGGCAGTTGATTGGATCGTTGATGTATCTAGTGAATACTAGACCAAATATTTGCTATGTAGTGAGTGCACTTAGTCAGTTCATGTGTGAACCAAGGAAAATACATCTAGTTGCAGTGAAGCATATCCTGAGATACTTGTGTGGCACAGTTGGGGATGGCTTGAGATATTCTTCTAGTGTGGACTTGAAGCTGCATGGTTATAAAGATTTTGATTGGGCAGATTGTGTTACTGATCAGAAGAGCACCTTTGGATGTTGTTTCAGTTTGGGGTCTACGATGATCTCTTGGTGTAGCAGGAAGCAGTCTTCAGTGGCACTGAGCATCGCAAAGGCATAATATATTGCAACATGTGTGGTAGCTCGAGAAGCAGTGTGGCTTCAGAAGCTCCTTGCAAGATTGTTTGGACAATCATTGGAGCTAACTATCATTCATTGTGATAATCAAAATTGTGTGAAGCTTTCTATCAATCCAGTGTTTCATGACAGAACCAAACATGTGGAGATCAAATACCACTATATTAGAGATATGTTATTAAGGAAAGCAATTCAGATGAGATACATTAGCACTGACGAGTAGACGAATAACATTCTCACCAAGCCTCTCTCCAGAGTAAAGTTTATGTACTTCTAATACAAGCTTGGTATTATGGAGAATGAAGCCCTAGCTGAGAGGGAGAGTCAACTTCAGTGATCTTCTATGATTTGATTTAATGTATTTCTCTCTATGAGAGAGATTTGAGTTTCAAGCCCTTATTTCAACCCTCTGTAGCCATGGTGGATGTCATGTGTGTGACTCCATGACAACATCACGTGAGAGATTCTATGATGATTTTCTTGTACTTGTGTTTATTCACCCTCTGAGAGTAGCCCTGGTGAACGTCATGATGAGATGACGATATCACATTGAGTGATGGGCACTTGTGCATATATACCATTCATGGGAGTAGCCATGATGGTTGATATCACGATGAGGTGATATGCTCTTTTCCACACATGGGTGTAGCCATGGTGGTTGACATCACGATGAGGTGATATGTCTTGCATAGCTGGAAGCATTCCTCCCTAACTGAGAGGGAGTGTTGATGTTATTGGCAGTCGCGGGCCTCTTACTTCCAAGCACGAGTTTCCATAAAAGCAATAAATTAAATGTAGCCTAACGGTTATTTAATTTATAGGAGACCGATATGAGATGTGAAGAGACACTTCACAAACAAATAATAATAAAATATTAATTATTTTATTTTGGCCAACTTCTCCTTGAAATTCATGCCACCTCCCAAGAGACGCATTTCTTGTAGGCCGACCTTGCACTATGAAGGGGTGCGACCTCTCTTCATGATTGTATTAATATGAGATCACCTTTGTTCATTTAATCATCAAGTTCATTACATGAGATATTCATATTAGAAGAAGTTCGCACCTAAGCAACAGATCGACATCTTGCTACAATAGATCGATATCAAGGATAAACATATTCATTTGTATATTTGCATCTAGGAGAGAGGTGTGATTATTCATTGTATCAAATAGTCATTGAGTTGTGCCTGAATTGTAAGTAGATTTCTGCTCTTATTGTTTCAATATATAAGAGACATAATTGTTGGGTTTTTCTCCCTCAAGTTGGAGGGTTTTCCCAGGGTATCTTATTGTGTTCATTGTCTATAGTGTTTCATTTCTGATTGTTTATTATCAGATCTGAAAAACTAACAATACCATCATAGCCATCTATCTCATGTTCAATGAATTTAATAATTTTCTTATGACCATTAGGAAATTCAAGTGGTGCAAAACATACTAGATTTAAGAAATGTGTGCCTTTACCAAAATATATCTTAGTATCGCATTGATGCCACTGATCTTCTAGAAAACAATGATATCTTGCAATGTTGAGGTCTGCACCTGTATCAACCGGAAAATGTAAAGGATATTTTTTGATTGACTAAAAGTGAACATGAAGACTTATTCCTAGACAACTGGTTGTCTTCATTATTTTGCAATATCTTGAGTTGTCAGGATCTTCTTGATCAAGAATATCTTCCATAGATGTAGAATGTTGAACTGGTGTCCAACAAATTAGTTCTACATTTGCAAAAGTTGGTACAATCTTGACCTCATGTTCTTCTAGCGGATCTGGTTCAAGTTCTTAGTTTTGACCTTATTCTTCATGCATTTGATCCATGCTTTCTTCATCATGTAGTTCTTCTAGCTCAGATTGAGCTTGTCCAATTACTTCATCAAGAAAATCCATTCTTTGATGTCACCATGTGTGACAAGCCAAAGATCCAACCGTAGGTGACTCCGTACTTTTTTCTCTTTCTTTAGGTGGACTTCTTAGTAGATGTTTCCTAGGATTAGAAAGTTTAGAATTGTTGGGAAAAATTGGTCATCTTAGATATGTATCTAAGATCTGTAGTGCCTTCAATAACTATAATTTCAATAGATTGCCTCAAAAACACGCACAACTTTGTCACAAAGCAGAATCAGACACAGTTCATTTCCCACATTAATCCTTTTGAGAGAAACTTATGTAAATTCAGTTTCAACAACAAACATTAAAATATTCTAACCAAGAAACATGAAACATGAAAGATGAGACATAACACATAGATTTATGTGGGGAAAACCCTTTTGGGTAAAAAACCCCACACTCCAAAAGCCCAAATCGCCATTGTATTATTCATGCAACATAACAGTTACAAATACAACTCAGGCACTAAGCCTTTACAAAGATTACATCTTTTTTCATTTTGGAGACAAACTGAACAACACAACCCCTTATACGATCTTCACACTGTTACAATATTGTCATACAACATATAGTATAGATCTTATCTCTCACGGACCTCTAATCAACCTCTCAAATAATTACAACCTTCGCACTGTTACAATACTTTCACACAATATACAAAGCAGATTCATAGAGAGAGGTTTCACAATCGATCCACACAGAGAGAACGGAGTTGCCTCCTTCAGAATAATATTCTCATCCTATCCTTCTCACTTGTCATTCAAACTGTCCACCCCGTTATTGTTCCAGTACGTTACAATGTATAGTAACTGCCATGATCGATTCATTCTCTGTATAACTGGTTCGGTTCAACTTCCTCTACAAACCAACCGTCGAACTTCTCAGGAATCCAAACAACCTCATTCCAAGTTAGCAACCTCCACATAACGGCTTACTTCTTAGCAAACATTCAGCCTGTGCTTTTATCCTTTATACCACACTACCGCTGCGCATTCAACAAGCTCTCACTATGTGGCGGTTTACCTCACTACCACTGGACAGGCGAAACATTATTACGGTATGGCGGTGTCCACCGCTCTACTGCTCCATAGATGAGAGATGCCTGTAGTATGGTGGTGTCCACCACTCTACTGCGTTGTATCTTGAACACCCTCGTAGTATGGCAGTTCCACCGTGCAACCACTGTGATCGAAGAGAGACTCCATGATATGGCGGTAAGCTGCCCAACCACCAGACTGCAAAGGTTCACTGTGCTACCGCCGCACATCCGATGACCACCTGCGACATGGCGGTAACCGCTCTACCGCCAGATAGTTCTGCAACCCATGCAATTTGATAGTTCCACCATGTTACTGTTGACAAATTAAGAGCTTCCCGTGGTATAACAGTAACCACGCTACCGTGACCTGTCTTATGAGCTTTCGTGGTATGACAGAAATCGTGCTACCGTGACCCAGTTAGAGGTCTCCTATGGTATAGCAGTAGAAGCTATAAACAAAACACTTAATGAACTTTGTTGCTCGGTGATAGAACCAGGGCCTCTACCAGTGAGTTTGAGGCACATAATCTCAAAAATATCCCACTTGACGAAGAACTCACTGAACCCTTTCAATATCTGGAATCATTGAATATTCTGGACCCCAAGGCCCATCAAATTTGCACACAATTCCAACAATCTCCCACTTGACGAAGATCACACTGGCACCACCAGTTCAGGCCCTATTTAATAGCATTCAGGACACCCAACCAACAAGTTTCCATAGATAACAGTCTACCAGACAATCTGCAACAAAATCAAATATCCAACTGCAACTAACTGTCCAACATTATAACCAATAATAGTCATCCATGAAACCACATAGATCTCAAACATGCTCTCATGCTCCATTAAGACTTCTACAACAACATCTAAGATGTTCACCGTTCAGGCAACAATCCCTGTCATCCTCCAACATGCCATCTATGGAAGAAAGGTACAAGCCAAGGTGAATATGCACCAGTCCAATGAACACAAGCAAAATATCCCAGTGATATCAACAAGACACTGTCATTACTCCAGAAAACAAGATAAAAACATTAGCTAGAACAACAATCAGACACTAACTGCTCCCATCCAACTAATTAACCCACGTGACTAAAAATAGCACCCACAGCAAGTGTTAGTACATCCAATCATCCATACCTCAAAGGTATTGTACATTAGTAAACTTATGTCCCAGGCATAACCAACCCATGTACTTACAACTACAAGCTCCACATGTATACAAGTCGATGAAGAACAAACATTTTCAGGAACTCACACTACACGAGTCATGCCAAAGACCGAAACAATTTCAAAGGGAAAAACAAATCTACCAACTATGCAACACAAAGAAAATGTAACCATGTAGTACCAAGGACCCAACTCCACACTAATATGCACAAATCTATAAACAAGTTGTTGCAAGAAAAACATCTCTTCTAACTAGTCTGCACAACTCTTCCATGTACTCCACATCCAACAAAGAAAACAATGTTATGTGAAACCACATATTCAAAAGGATCAGTAAGACCAAAGAGAACTACAAAACATAACATATAGCTCATCCTTCTACAAAACACCTCCAAGTATCAACTATGCCAACTAGTATCTTCTTTACGTCCTCAACAGATAAGCCTTAACAACATTCAACCAATTAAATCACATGAAAGTAAGCTTCTCAAAGAAGATCAAACTACTCTATTTCCAGTTTTAGGAAATCAGCCCATATAACTATCTCCTACTAGTTCTCATCAAAAGATGATATAACACAAACGCTCAAGAAGATAAGGCATGCTTTCCATCTTCCATTATGAATCCTCCAGAACCATTAAACAACAATTCAAGATCCGTATCATGAAAGAAAGCATGAAACACATCTTAAAGTTATAATGGGAAAATACCTCTCAAATTATAAACTGTCGAGTAAGACCATGAGTGGGAAAGAATAAAATTCCTCCAAGATATTCAAGTAAAAAAGACTCATCCATGCACTATCTCCTCATAGGTCTTTATTGAACTCACTCTCAATCAAAGTGTAGGCTCCTCGGACTTTCAGCTAAAGTCAACACCTTTCTCATCTCATGAGAATCATAGCCTCACCTCATTCTCCATGTATCCATGAGCACCAGCAACCGATCATCTCATGCTTAAACGCCAATCTACACTACTGCACTATCAAGAATTTCTCAAGCATATGACCAATGTACTAAAAAAATAGAGAATTACTAGACCACTATGAAAACTCCAAACATCTGAAATAGGAACTTGTCATGACATCATGATCTACAGACCCCCCTTAGGAGATACCATGCTTCAAGTGAACTAACTATGGTCTCAAGAGAAACGCAACATGTCAAAACTCTAATGCTCAAGCAAGAGTATACATGACATCAAGCAAACAAACTCTAAACCAACATCACCTATCAAGCACCACCAACACCTCAGCCAAAGACTTCAAACATCCTCCATGGTTCCAAGATGTTGTACATTCTCAACTAGTGTTCTTGCAAATGCGAAAGAACTCTTCTGCAACAATAGGATCAAAGTGTCCCTCCTAGTAACATTTGCAACACCAAAGAAGACCATTCACCACCAAGTGATGAATTTACAGTCACTGCTAAAGCTCCCATTGAACCATAACATCCAAGCTTTCCAAGCATCATGACCAAACATCTGCTGATCTAAAAACCTCCAGGTACAATCGACAACATGTCCATCTGACAATAATGCCAAACAACACCAAGATATCCAAACCACGTAGACCACACCATCACTGTCAAAATCTCACACTATAATGTGTATCAAGCTCTCCATGACATCGTGATACACACGCTACAGGTCCCCATAACAGACTATTCAGGTACTCAATGCCATCCATCCTCTCATCTAGAAGCAACCACGCCAATGCACAACTGACCACAAACAAGGCCAGCTAACAAATTTGCACCACCACTGAAGTAACCTCATGGATATAGGCAGTCCACTTCCAAGTTATCTCACTGCAGCCAATGGGTAGCTAATCTACCAACCGCATAACTCGTAGATCAATCACAACAAAATTACAATACCCATCATCGCAATGGAAACTGCAAAACTGAGATCTCAAAGAGACCAACAATGTAGACAAAATTGACTCAAACACTAGATCAAAACCAAATCCAATTTCGCCAATCACATCCACAACTCAAGCACCATAGTCTAGGGAACCATCAAGAAAACACTTACATGTAGAACTGTAACTATCTCATCTAGTAAAGCCCCAAACAGCCAGGGTCTAGAAAATAGTTTTTTTTTAATTATTATTACCACCAGCTCCACAAAACCACAAGTTTTTTCTTGACCATGCAAAACCTGCAAAACCACTATGTTTCCAAAACACCCACGCACATCCATATCCATTGCACATCTGGATGACTCAAGATTCTGCACACAACCATCACGGTTAACCAGAACAATGTAAAAACATGAATATGCATTAGACTTTTTAGGAAAATCTATAGAAAATCCTTCATAACCAAAGAACATGAAACGAAACATTCTAGTACAAGGTACAAGTAATATAGGAACTCCAAGCCCATTTCAGACCAATTCTAAAACCACACTCATGCACAAGCATACGAGAGAGCCAGGCTATTCAGAAGTTTTTAGACCACCCAAGATCAGCTTCGTAGCCTTCATGCAATCAGGGTGACAGAGAACAACGCCTTCAATGCCAAGTCAAAGCACCCAGCACGAGCACAATACTCCATGGCTAAAAAAACAACCCAAGCATTTCCATACCATCAAGGAGCCCCTCACACAGATACCCAGTATAAACCACACTCAGTTGTAATACAGTCATAAGCATAAACTCACACCCCTTGCAACAGGTTCATTCGCTGCCAACCAGGAGCCTCAGACCACATCATCACAATGTGATCAACTCCTTTCTCTCCACCTTCACCATCCTTATCTGTATACCACAAGATTTCCACTCACCAAAGGATCAAACAAGAACAACCGATTCCTTCAGATTTCCTCAAGCCTAACAGACTAAGAAATCTTTGCAGGAGAAATACCCAAAACCAACAACCAAAAGAAGGCTCTGATACCACTTGTTGGGAAAAATTCTTCATCTCAGATATGTATCTAAGATCTGTAGTGCCTTCGATAACTTTAATTTCAATAGATTACCTCAAAAACACGTACAACTATGTCACAAAGCGGAATCAGACACAGTTCATTTCCCACATTAATCCTTTTGAGAGAAACTTATGTAAATTCAGTTTCAACAACAAACATTAACAAATTCTAACCAAGAAACATGAAACATGAAAGATGGGAAAAAACACATAGATTTACTTGGGGAAAACCCTTTCGGGTAAAAAACCCCACACTCCAAAAGCCCAGATCGCCATTGTATTATTCATGCAATAGAACAATTACGAATACAACTTAGGCACTAAGTCTTTATAGAGATTACATCTTGTTTCATTTTGGAGACAAACTGAACAACACAACCCCTTATACGATCTTCACATTGTTACAATATGTCATACAACATACAGTATAGATCTTATCTCTCACGGACCTCTAATCGACCTCTCAAACAATTACAACCTTTGCATTGTTACAATACTCTCACACAGTATATAGAGCAGATTCACAAAGAGAGGTTTCACAATCGATCCACATAGAGAGAACGAAGTTGCCTCCTTCAAAACAACATTCTCATCCTATCCTTCTCACTTGTCATTCAATCTATCCAACCCGTTATTGTTCCAATACGTTACAATGTATAGCAACTGCCATGATCGATTCATTCTCTGTACAACTGGTTCGATTCAACTTCCTCTATAGACCAACCATCAAACTTCTCAGGAATCCAAATAGCCTCATTCCAAGTCAGCAACCTCCACATAACGACTTACATCTTAGTAGACATTCAGCCCATGCTTTTGTCCTTTATACCGTGCTACCGTTGCGCATTCAACAAGCTCTCGCGGTGTGGCGGTTTACCTCACTACCGTTGGATAGGCGAAACGTTCTCGGGGTATGGTGGTGTCCATCACTCTACCACTCCACATACGAGAGATTCCTATGGTATGGCGGTGTCCACTGCTCTACCGCGCCATATCTTGAACACCCTCATGGTATGGCAGTTCCACCGCGCAACCGCTACGATTGAAGAGAGACTTCACGGTATGACGGTAAGCTTCCCAACCACCAGACTACAAAGGTTCACTGCGCTACCTCCACACATTCGATGGCCACTTGCGGCATGGCGGTAATCGCGCCACCGTAGACCAGGGAAAAGATACTTGCGGTATGGCGGTAACCGCTCTACCGCCAGACAGTTCTGCAACCCATGAGGTATGACAGTTCCACTGCATTACCGTTGACTGATCAGGAGCTTCCCGCGGTATAGCGATAATCGCGCTACCATGACCTATCTTATGAGCTTCTATGGTATGACGGTAATCGCACTACCATGATCCGGTTAGAGGTCTCCGACGATATAGTGGTAGAAGCTATAAACAGAACACTTAACCAACTTTGTTGCTTGGTGACAAAACCAGAGCCTCTACCAGTGAGTTTGAGGCACATAATCTCAACAAGAATACCTGAGAAAGCTTATTGAAATAGGAGGAGCATCCTTTTGCATTTCTAGTTCTCTTTTAAGCAAATATAGATTATGGAGTTGTTATTCTACTTTGTCAAGTACCTTAAGAATCTTCATAGTTTTTTGTTCTTGTTCAATTTTGTCAATATCCTTTTTTATTTTTGAAATTTGTTGGGGAGCAGGTTTGTAGAAAGGTCGTCCTTTCATCATCCTGCATAGGAAGGATATTTCAAATAAGGAATCAGAATAGTGAGAACTATCCAAGCTATATTCAGATTTTGAATCCGGTTCCTCTTTAAATTTGCATTCAATCTCTATTTCATCCTTGGTTGAGGAGAGAGGAATGCCATAATTGTGACTTGGGAAGTCATCAATGTATTCATACTCAAATTCATTTTAGAGCAAAATCATATGGATCCTTATGTAAAGTGCACGACTACAAGTGTGTGGCCATGTGAAGGTGATACAAGAAAACTTGGGAGGACTATACAATTACAAAAAACCATGGTTATTTCCCCAATATCTCTTGATGGTGTTGAAAGATATATATTTTCTAGATTTAAAAAAGAGAGGAGGATAGAAAAAAGGAAAAAAGAGGAGTAGTTGCAAAATTAATAAAACAATGATATTTACAAGAAGCCTTGGAGTTTCAATTTTTAGTTTTGGCTAAAGGTATTTTGTTATTGTAATGATCAAGGCTAATCCCAATTTTATAATAAATATTTGTAATTTTTGAAGATAAAATCAACCTTAGTTGAGTATATCCTTCTATTGGTATATATTTATAGATGTGTGTTGTTTAGTTAGCTATCCACATGTCTTTAAAATCCTTGTAAATCCTTTCTAAGGTGTATTTTCGGCATAATAAAGAATATGAATTGGTATTCTCATGTATTACTAAATAAACTCTTTTGATATCATGTAACTATTTATTATTTCTTTGAATATATGTGTAGAGCCTAACTTGTTTATATGTTTTAAAAGGTACAGTTTTTGTAGTGTCTTGATTAAGGTATCACCTTTGGTTTTAGTTATTATATGTTTTGTATGAATCTAGAGACTTTGTTGCCCAATTGGATAAAGACATAATTTTGTTACTAGATTCATCTCTTCATCATCCTAACACACTCAAAATATTTTTTTTTGATCCATAAGAGGAGTAGGACTGCATTAAATATATTATAAAAAAGGAGTTAATACGCTTTGATTCTATGCTAGCATATATTCACAGTGGCCTTGTAGCAAAAATGAGAATATATATAGCAATTATTCACATAGCACAGAGAAAAAATATTTACATCCCCACCCTGGGAGCTTCATTGAACTCTCTTATCCACTCAAAATCCTCAATCGATTCCCGATTGTTGACCTTCTTCAAGTATTAGATCCCCTTCTCAGCAATGGCCTTGTGTTGCATCACGGTCTTGGTGTGAAAGTTATCAAGGAAGGGAAACTATTCCACCACAACACCTTCCTCAAGCACCCTTTGTATGTCCTTTGATCGCATGACACCAACACCATAACGAACCACTCTCAAAACATCCTCCAACCCCCCAGGTTATGTTTCTTGAACAATACATATGCCAACTCCTGCACCATCTCCTTAAGCTCGCCAAGGTCCAAGAGGGATGCCACAAAGTGAGAAGTGATATTAGTTTTGACCCTATATATTTCATCCTCCACTAGAAATTCTACTCTATGAATCATCTTCACGACATTCAATGACCTCCCACTAAATTCCTTCATCACCACCTTCAGCCTCTAGTTAGAAATGTCACCCAAAAAATCCATTTGTTGGCATGAATAAGTGAGCCAAATGGGGGTATCCATCTTCACCGAGCACCACATACAAGAGCTAACAGATCCAATGGTTGGCTTCACACCCAACCGCAAATATATAGTTTGTACTCATGTCATCCCAGCCTCACACAGGGAGAAAATCTTTGTCAAATCCTACCACCTTCTACAACTGTCATTTATATGCTCTAGATTTATTTATAGTGACCTTTCCACACAAACCCACTCACCCACATAGTACTGCACCGCCACCTTGCCATGCAAAATGTGCAAAGCACACACTTGTCTCTCAAGAGGGACATGGGAAGTGTCATTACCTTCTGAATGCCCACATTGAGCATAATGATTGGTGACATTGGTGGCAAAGTAATGTATTCAAGTCCTCATTGGTTAATGCATCAACTTCCTTGTTACCCTCCAAATAAATATGCTTGATTTGGTAATCATCAAAGCATTAAAGGAGCTCAAGGTAATCCACGAGGGGTTTACTAAGTTTTCAATTCATGATTCCTCCCTTTGCTAAGGTGTTGATAATAATTTGCAAGTCACCTTCTATAATCAACATAGTTATTTTATCTTTGACTGCCAATTCCAATCCATAATGGAGGGTGCTCAATTTAATGACATTATTTGTTCCTTTTGGGAGGTGAACTATGAGTTCCTTCACTATCTCCCCCTTGCAATTTCACATAATACAACTCACACCTGAGGGGCTGAGGTTTCCTCTAGAGGAACCATCAAAATTAAGTTTGGTCCAGCCCATAGTTGGTGGTTGCTAGACCATTCTAGCTCTCACAACCACCTTAGCCTGAATGCTAGAGACCCCATTAACAAGGGGAACACACTCAAAATAAATTAATATAAACATATTGTTCAATTTTATCTATTCCAATGTGTTCTTATTGTCATGCATGAATGTATATAATAGCATGAGGGATTATTATATAACCCATTCTCATACACATATGGCAGTTCATCTATTTTAATAATTTGTTTAACATTTAGTTCCCCAAACTAACACATAAGCACAAAGTGACAAATGAAATAGGGGTGTATTATGTAATGGGTATGGTTTGTGTCAAGGTGAGTGATTTACTTATGTGGTAATATCTATTATAGCACCTTAGGGAAATCCCCTTTGTTTAGCAAATTCGGAAGTGAAGGAGGTCTTACCCACCTCAATAATTGGTCCTTAATTGCCTAGCTTAAATACAGGCTTTGTGGTATTCTTCCCAGGTTTGACACTTGTGGCACTTAGAAGATCATCCAACCTTAGGGATTTGGGACCTACAACTCAAATCACCAACAAATTGGTGTCATTTTTGGGGATAAATTTACTTTAACAATTATTAGGTTTAAGGCAATTGAAATATTCTAAAACACCCCACCAACAAAAAAATTACATCTGTGAATTTTGTTTTGTGTTGAATTTGGTAGCTCATCGACTTACACCAAAAAAGTAATACTATTAATGAAAAGAGGATTGTTGGGTTGAAATAAGTTGAAGACTTTGTTGGTGGTTGCAACCTATAATCATTATTGTGCCTTAAATGTTTTTGGTACTTCAATTATTTCCTCATTTTTGTGAGGTGGAAAATCTACTATCAAAGACCAAAGTTTTGTTGTCGTTGTTTGTGTTTTATAAACATAAATTAAAGTGACTACATCTGGTTATAAGGTACATCATTCTCCTTTTAAATTTTTTAATAATTATTTCTTTCCTCATAATTTTTTTTGTAATCTACTCTTTTATACCTCGCACAAGTGATTTGTGATCAACCATGACTAATTAAAATAGACTCATTTACCCTAGGGGTGCTTCAATATATGTATCATATAATTCAAACCCTGGATGTTATGATAGATCAAAATATTCAAGAATTCTATTAGGATGAGTATCCATGTTTTTTAGAGCCCAACACAAAGTAAATATTCACATTCATACCTAGAAGCATCCATAAGTGAAAACAAGTTAAGGATAGAAATCTTAAGAAGCTTAAAAGACAATGTGAATAAAGACTCAAGGCCCTACGATTAATTTTTTATGCTACTATTAAAAATAAATAGATTTATCCATCCTTAATAGTCCCACTCAATCCAATTTAAAATAAAATTGGCCTTTCTTAGATAAATTATGAAAGGAGAACAATGAAATATGGGATATACAAATTGATGCACAGGTTTGATGACTACGATCTTTAGGAGGGGGCATACACATGTTGAAGTAAATTTAGATTTCATGGAAAGGTTCTAGTTTCACGATGAATACATGTGGAAGAGATTTATCATTGGGTCAATACGTGGAAATAAAAATAGTTGGTATGATAGTTTTATAGAGCGTTATTTTTCTTCATGGAATCATCTTATGACCACATTTGTAGAGTATTTTTTATTTCATCTAGACCCTATTGTTCTTATCCAAGAGTAGAACACATCAAAAAACAAGGAGATTCTAGCATGGACTTCAATCATAGGTTCATTTTTGCTCTTTCCAAGACACCAAAAATTTCTATACCTAACACATCTACTTTTATTAAAATATTTATAGGATCCTATGATGTTACTCTAGGTTTTGGTTTTAATACGAGAAGAATTTAATTTGATAAGCATGTAGCAAGCTTACTTATTCCTTGATGACATTGAAAAAGTGAAAAAGGACATGATTGAAAAAATATTATCCTCAAGCTACTAATATGTGTTTTCATGATGATAACTTATGCATGGTTACACTTGGTGATAGTATTATTGAAATAGGTGTTAGTGTTCTAATTGTTTTTTTGTTTGAAAACCTTACCCTTGATGATTGCACAAATGATAATTATGTGGATGCATATGAAAACTTGTTCATTTATTGGAAGATTTTTTGTCTCCCTCATGTAGATTGTGCTTCAATAGGGTCACATGAAGGTATTATTGATGCAATAAATGTGGAAGAAGAAATGTGCCATAGGTCTAATTTTAGAAATGTGTGTGACACAAGTTGCCAAGAGGAACTTGAAACAATGAGACAATTTGAAGAATGTATTTCTTCATACTAGACCCGTGTCTCAAGATTTGTATTGTGATGCATATGTTGGTAGTAAATAAGTGGATCATTTGTATAATACAGACTTGGAGGTTATCAACATATTAAAATAGTGAAGTATGATGATTGCCTATTGTCCCAAAGATGAGTAAATTTGAGTATAAGATTTTCTTTCATCATGAAGATGTGGATTATTTTAGTGTGGGTGAAAATGTGCTTAATTTTTACTATTTCATTCAAGCCTTTCATGCAATTTATAATGACGTTGAGCAGCAACAAGTTTTTCAAGTTGAAGATCATTTGGTTGCTAAAGTTTTTTGTGCTAGAGTTTCAAAAATTTCTATTTGACTTGTTAATGGAAGAGCTTCCTTGTGTAGGTCAGAAAGGTAATAAGGAATATTTTTATTTTCAAAGTGAGTTGGAGGAATTTTATATTTTCCTCAATTCAACCAAGGAGGTCAATAGGTATGAAAATATCATAGTTTCTTTTAGGGTTGATTAAAGTTTTCAAGTTGTTTTACTAGTTATTATGGATAAAAATATAGTATAGAGTGGTTGAGTGACATTTATTATTTGGTTTTCATGCATTACCAATGATGATAGACATTTTGGCCTTCACTTTTCTAAAGGTATTCATAATTTAGTGCACAGATGGCCATGTTGGTTGTAGTTGAGTGAAGGAAGTAGCTTCAGGTTAAGGGAAGTCAATATATTTAAGAGAATTATTTTGGGAGATGAAAAAAGTGTGGTAGTTTATTCATGTCCAGGTGTCATGGGGATTCATGTAAGGTCTAACATGTAAATAATGTTGTGAGTATACTTGCAGTCATATCTTTATTTTTTTCATGCCCCCATGTTTTTGGCTACAAGTTTCTCTCTCCCTGTGTATAGTGTTCCTTGTTTGTGTTGTGTTATTTTGTAACTATTGGTGTGTCTTTGTGCATTCATGATCTCAATTTGATCATGGTGAAGTGTATGTTATTCCGATCTTCCATCTTGTCCTTTTTTTGGTCTTCTCATAGAGATCGGATTCTCATTGTACCCTCAAGAGATACATAGCACCCTAATTTAGAATTTAAAAATTGGTCATCCTAGCATTTCTATCATACTTGGTATGCCTAGCATTCCAACACCCAGCTCTTTTCCACTCTAAGCCCCTTTTCCTCAAATTCCAATATTTTTGGTTTGGCCCTCCATGCATCATTTCCTAAATTTCCAACCTTTTTCCCCAAAAATCAACTTAACAAATTTTGGAGTTTCAAACTTGGTCATTCTAGTATCCCTATTAGACTTGGTACACCTATAATTCTAACCCCCAACTCCCCTTTTCCTTAAATTTTGGGATTATGGGCTTGGTCCTCCATGTATCCTTTCCTCAAAAATCACTTTTTTCCCCAAAATCCTACTTTCCAAATTTTAGGATTTCAGACTTGGTCATCCTAACATACTTGTCAAAGTTTCCTTGCTTAGTATTACAAATCTTGAAACTCCATTGTTCAAACAAAAAATCTTACCTACCTCCCTACACAACCCAAGATTCCAAGTGTGTGACCATGTGAAGGTCAAGCAAACTTGGGAGGCTTGTATAATTACAAATGACCATGGTTCTTTCCCTAGGATCTCTTGATGGTGTTGAAAGATATATATTTTATAGGTTTGCAAAAGATAAGAGGATTAAAAAAATGATAAAATAAAGAGGAGTAGTTGGAAAACTAGTAGAATAGTGATATTCAGAAGAAGCCTTACAATTTCAATTTTTAGTTATTTGTAAAAGTCTTTTGGTATTGTAATGATATGGGTTCATCTCAAATTTATAGTAAACATTTGTAACCTCTTTAGATCAAAGTATTAAAGATAGATTCAACCTTATTTGAGTGTCTCCTTATGTATGGTATACATTATCGATGTGTGTTGTTTAGTCGGCTATCTAGGTGATTATAAAATCCTTGCAAAGCCTTTGTAAGGTATCTTTTTGGCATATTAAAGGAAATTAATGGGTATGCTCATGGATTACTAAGTGTAATGTCATAAAATTTCACCTCATACAATTTCATACTATATAACCCTCCCTTTAGCCTAATTAAATATAATGAAAATCCCCTTTTCCTTAGCTTCAATTTCATCCTTGCCCCTTTATTTTTAGTCTTCAAGTGAATCTTTTTCGAGAATGCTTCCGTGAAGTGAAATTTTTTGTGTCGCACGAACATCTTGACAAGATTCTTGATTTTGTGGTCATTGGTATGTTACACTTTCACCTACCCATGAAAGGTATCGCTTATGTGGTCACAGACACACCTGAAAATGCCTTCTTGCATGCTTTTCCTTCATTCTTTCATTCCTTCAACTCATTATTGTATTCTTTCAGTCTCAAGCTTTCATTCTCATTCTCACTCTCTTCTACAACATTGTTCTTGCAAGTTCTATTGCTCTTGGTTCTCTACATCAACAACTTGGCTTCTACATTAGCATATTGGCTCTCTCTTGTCTCGTCTAGAGTGTTGTGTGCTCTCCTTCAACATCACAAGATTTCTTAAGGGAGGGTAATCACACTCTCTTTGCATTGCCATCTTTATTTTAGTAGAATTTTGATATTCTAACGTGTGCATCTTCTTTTTCTCATCTATCTATTTATCTATTTTATTTCTATATCTCTATCTATCTGTCTATGGAGGTGGAAACACCAAAATGGGGGTTTGACCAAGGCAAGCCCCGAAACAACCCTAATATTTTTCCTTGTTTTTGTGTTTTCAAATTATTCATTTGGAGCATTGCGAGAGGTTGCATAGCATTGGACCTCTTGTGAGTTTGATCTCTTTTCGTTCACTTTGTCATTTTTATTTTGTTTCATTTAAATCTTTGTATGTTAGTTTTCTTCTTGTTATTTCTATTATTTTTAGTATTTTGTAAGTTTAGTCAAACTCTCAGATTTCAATTCCCAAATAGATAATAGACTCCATACGTTTCTATTTGGAAGTTCTATTCTCGAACCGTACGAGACCACAGTGCGCCACAAGGACATCTGTGTGTTGCAAGGATGTCCGCACCCCACACTGCCATCCTTGGTCAAGAGCTAGCCAACTTGCTCCTAGGACCTCTAAAGTTTTGTCTTCTAGTTTTTGAAGTCTTTATCTCAAAATATGTCTTAAAACATAAAATATAACCAAAACTTCCTTGCCCTTCTACCTTTGTCACTTGGGATTTTCCTTTGAGGTAGTTGAGGATAATTTTCTCCTTGTAGACTCTTCTTTATCCTAAAGAGTCGAGAGTAGAAAATCTCCTCCTCTACAATAAGTAGACTCATTTAATATTATACAACCATTTATTGTTTTTTTGATAAATGTATGTGTAGATCCCAACTTGCCTATTCATTTTCAAAGACATACTCTTTTGTGGTATCTTAATTAAGGTATCAAATTTAGTTTAAGTTATTACATATTTTGTATGAACTTAGAGACTATGTTGCAAAAAAAATTAGAGACACTAGTCTACTACTAGCTCCATCTCTCCATCATCCCAACACACTCAAAACAAATTAATATACACATCTTTTTCAATTTCATCTATTCTAGTGTGTTCTCATTGCCTTGTCTAAATGTACATAACAATATAAGGGGTTATTATAAAACACATTCTTAAACACCCATAAGGAAGCTCATTCGTTTTAATAAGGTGTTTACCCTTGAGTTCCACAAACTAGTAAATAGTCACAAAATGATAATCAAAATAGGGGTGCACTATGGAATGGCTATGGTTTATGACACAATGAGTGTTTTGCTTATGTGGTGATATATATTTCAGTACCTTATAGAAACCCTTATTTAGAAGATTCACAAGTGAAAAAGGTCTTGCTTGATATGGTGTGGAGTCTAATTAGTCTCCAAGTGGGAGATTGTTGGTCTATGGAGCTTACTCAAACTTTGAAGTTTAAATTTTGGCCATTTTGTTTGGCACAGTTTCCCCCAGATTAATTAATGGGGGAGTGCAAGGGGTAGATCCCCTCTTGCAAAATTTGGGGGGACCACCCCTTGTGAGGGTCAAGGGTGGAGCCCATGATGGGTATTTGGGGGCAACACCACCAACGTGGATCGTTGAGGGTAGCGGCCCCAAAGCAAAAATGCCATATATTTTATAAAGGAAATTTATTATTAATCCCCAATGCAATTTAGTTAAAATGATCGTGGAATTGCTCGTAATAACTATTTTTTTCTTGTTGCCTAGAAATGAAGGGTCGTAGTTTTGTGAACAACTAGCAACAAGGCATGCATGGGAATGGGAATAACCAGTTGAAGTTTGTGTTGGATGTTGTGGTCTTGTTGTTGATATGTGGTTGTCATTGATGTCAACACTATTAGCATTTTAATCTGCTTAAGGTTGTATATGTCGAGGATATTGAGAAAATTGTAAAAATATAGTTCAGGCTGCTAGTGGAGTTGAGAAGGTCAAAATGTTGGGAAGCTTTGTGTGTTGAAGATCTGAAGGTGCGCTTCAAAGGGTTTGCTGTTGAACCTTTCTAGTATGTTGTCTTAAAGTTTCAGTGGTGTGTATTACGTTTTGTGTAAGTTATGAAGATCTTTGTACCTACAATTATTCAATTTCTGTAGATGGTGTTCTTAGTTGAAGCGGATGTAATTATGGTAATTTCATGTGTTGCGCATGTACTTGTGACGTTCATGGATGAGTCTAGATCGTGATCTATCCTTTTTTTACATCCGTAGTGATTGGAGTGTTCGTGATCGGAGATTTTTCTGATATGTGCCCGAGTGTTCATGTTTTTGGCCGACATTGTGGTGTTAGTGTGTTGCGGATCCATGAGGATTAATATTTCATTGTTTGGAATGTTTGGAGATGTTTGTTTGGGTCCTCACTATGTTGTAACCGACTTGTGTTGGTATGCATTGTAATTTATTCATGCATCAAGGTCGACAGTTGTAATTTATTCTTTATTTGTGGTCGACTGAATAGTGGTTGTAAATTTGTATAATGGATATATATATGAGATTGTTTTCCTCATCTAGAGGGTGTGCTCAAATTTACAGGTGATGTACAAGTGTGAATAAAGATTAGATCATTCAGAGCAGAGTGTGGAAGAGTGGAAGAAGATTGAAGAAGTTTTTTTGTGCCTAACCGAAACTGTCATCAGTCTTTTGGAGAAGCTATTTTCTCAGTTCGAATTCATTAGATGGTTTTAATCTGATTACTATACATAAGGCAGTGAGCCTTCCCTTTGAGCAGTTTGCTCTAGGCAGTGCGTCTGAATGCAAGTGCATTCTCTTTTTATTCTTCATTATACTTCTAATAGGGTATAATCTTGTGGACTGACATCCACCGTGGTTTTTCCCCTAACAAGGTTTCCACGTATAAAATCTTGGCGTTCATGTGTCTCTGATGTGTTGTTGATTTTATGCTTGCATACTAATTATCAAATCTATGATATAAGGTTGATTAATGTTGTATAAGTTTTATTTTGGTAACAACTGATTCACCCCCCCTCTCAGTTGTTTATCCTTGTTTTGCCAACAATTGGTATCAGAGCTAGTTCCTCTGAAAGAAGCTTAACAATTTGAGGTGATCCGAGATGGCATCATTCAAGAAGGATAGTCCTAGATTCGATGGTACAAACTACTCTCTATGGAAAGAATGGAATGTCATTTGAGGTGCATTGGTGAAGCCTTATGGCAGATGACACAAATTGCTTACACTATTCCTCAGAATGGTCCCTCCTCTGCAGATGAGATCAAGCAAGCATAAATCAATACCAGGGCACTAGAAACACTAGTGAGTGCTTTGACAAATTCGGAAATGACAAATGTGATGGGATTGAAGACTGCATACCATATTTGGAAAAGCTGGAAACTTTGTATGAA
The DNA here is from genome assembly GCA_007115665.2 of Sequoiadendron giganteum. Taxonomy (NCBI): domain Eukaryota; kingdom Viridiplantae; phylum Streptophyta; class Pinopsida; order Cupressales; family Cupressaceae; genus Sequoiadendron; species Sequoiadendron giganteum. Next base: position 646,110,970 of record CM021103.1, on the reverse strand, counting down.
GGAGATGCATTAGTGAAAAGTGCTAAGCTACAAAGTCTAAAATGAAAATGGGAGAGCTTGAAGATGAGTGAAGATGAGAACATATTTTCCTTCTCGCATAAGATAAATGAATTGGTGATGGACATTAGATGTGTCGATGGAACTATGGATGATGATGAAATTGTGGCTAAGATACTTAGATCTGTGCCCCCTTCCTACAAGACAAAAGCTCATGCTATTGATGAACTCAGAATGGTGACAAATATTACAAAAGACATGTTGATTGGAAAACTTGTTGCATTTGAATTAAGTGAATTCGGTGAGTCTACTCCTAAGACTGAGTATGCTTTCAAGGCTATTGTATCTGGGGAAAAGAGATATGATTTAGGAGAAAGTTCCCAGAGAACATTCAGATATGAAGATGAGATGAAGCAGATAGAAGATGAAGAAAGGGAATTGGAAGAAATGGAAGCACTGATTGTGAAAAGAGAATCAAGAGGCCATGGTAAGTACAAATGAAAGGTACCTGTTAAATGTTTTTTCTTGCAGTAAAATAGGTCATTTTGCTTCTAGATGTCTTGAAAGAGTTTCAAAGTATAAACCTAAGAACACTAGATTTCAAAGAAAGTGTTGTTATGCTGAAGAAGGTGTAACTGATGAAGAATCTGATAAAGAAATTGGAAAAGAAGATGAATGGGTATTTATTGGTATCAAAGAAAATGGTCAAGTGTCCACTGAATCTGCTAGTAATGTGAATGTTAAGAAAGCTCTTGCAGCCAAAGTTGAAGAGAAAGATGAGTGGGTAATTGACAACAGATGTTCACATCATATGACTAGTGACAAAAGCAAATTTGTAAGCTTGAAAGACTATGATGATGGTGTTGTGAGGTTCGATAACAACACTTCTAGTTTTATTCATGGTAGAGGCACTATTTCTTTTGGTGGTAAGCACAATACTAGTGATGTTCTTTATGTAGAAGGCTTAAAGCATAACTTGTTGAGTGTTGGAAAAATGGTAGACAAAGGCTACAATGTACAGTTCAAAAAATGGTAAGTGTAGAATAATGGGAAATTAAGGAAATATGATTGCTTCAGGAACAAAGACAAAATGTAATATCTTTCATTTGAGTGTTGCTAGTGAAAATTGTTTGATCACTCAAATTAATGTAAGTTGGTTATGGCATAGGAGGTTATGTCATTTGAACTTTGATAACATTGTCAAGATAAGCTCTACTCAAGCAGTTAGATATCTACCCAAGTTAGTAAAGCCTACTAACACTATGTAAAAGGAATGTCAGATGGGAAAGCAAACAAGAAATTCTTTCCGGAGAAAACAATACAACTCTAATGGACTATTGGACTTGATACATACTGATTTATGTGGTCCTTCCAGAATCAGAAGCCTACAAGGTGAAAGGTATTTTATTTTACTTATTGATGATTATTCTAGAATGATATGGGTCGCTTTTTCAAAGAAAAACATGAAGCATTAGAAAAGTTCAAAATCTTTAAAGCTATGGAAGAGAATGAGATAGGTCAAAAGATCAAATGTCTAAGGTCAAACAAAGATGGTGAATTTACTTCATGAGAATTCAATTCTTTTTGTGAAGAGCATGGAATCCAAAGACAACTATCTGCTCCTCGGACCCCTCAACAAAATGGAGTTGTTGAAAGAAAGAACATAATCGTTCTAGACACTGCTAGAAATATGATGCTGGAAGAAAATGTTCCTCATTTCTACTGGAGAGAAGCTGTAAGTACTACTGTGTACACCATTAACAAGGTGAATGCCAACAATAATTATGGTAAGACACCTTTTGAGCTATGGTTTGGTTATAAGCCTATAGTTAAATACTTCAAAATACTTGGAAGCAAATGCTACATCAAGGGAGATGATGATATAGGTAAGTTTTATGCTAGAAGTGATGAAGGAATCTTCTTAGGATACTCTACTAAAAGCAAAGCTTACCGGTGCTTTAATAAAAGATTGAAGAAAGTGGTTGAAAGTGAAAATGTTAAGGTTGATGAAGACATTGGTAAATCATCCAGACCTAGTGATTATGATTCAGATGATCAACATGATGATGCTAACAATAATGTTCAGACACATAATCAACTTCAAATTGTTTTGGTGAACCAAGGAAATCAAGAAGCAGAAACAAGCAAAAGTGCACAAGAACAAGAGGTAAGAGAAAAATTCAAAACTCCTAAATTTGTAAGAATAAATCATTCTAATAGTCAGATTATAGGATACAAAAGCAAAGGTGTGAAAACTAGAAGAAGAATTCTAGAAGAATATTGTCTAATTTCTAAAGTTGAACCTAGAAATATAAGTGAAGCATGCAAAGATGAATACTGGATGGAAGCCATGAAAGAAGAATTGTTGTAGATACAAAAGAATGATACTTGGGATCTTGTTCCTAGACCTCAGAAAAAAAATGTGATTGGAACCAAGTGGGTGTTCTGGAATAAGCTGAATGAACAAGGTGATGTGGTCAGAAACAAAGCAAGATTGGTTTGCAAAGGTTACTCATAGATGAAAGGTATTGACTTTGAAGAAACTTTTGCCCCTATTGCTAGAATTGAAGTTGTTAAATTATTTCTTGCTTATGCTACTTTCAAGAATTACAAAGTTTATCAAATGGATGTGAAGTCAACATTTTTGAATGGTGAACTAGAAGAAGAATTTTATGTTGAACAACCAAATGGATTTCAGTTGACTAATGAAAAGGACATGGTATGTCAATTGAAGAAAGATCTTTATGGACTTAAGCAAGCCCCTAGAGCTTGGTATGATAGACTGGACAAATACTTGTTGAAACTTGGATTCAACAAAGGTACTGTTGATAGCAATTTGTATTTCAAGCTAGATCAGAGCAAAGAATTGATCATTGAAATCTTTGTTGATGATATTATTTTTGAAGGTGATGATGATTTGTGTATGAAGTTTGCTGATGAAATGAAAAGTGAATTTGAAATGTCAATGATAGTAGAGCTAAAATTCTTTTTAGGACTGCAAATTACTCAATTAGATGATGGAATCTTTGTATCTCAGTCTAAGTATGTGAAAGAGTTGCTGAAAAAGTTTAGCATGGAAGACTCAAAACCAGTTGGTACACCTATGGTGACCGGATGCAAACTTACACAGAAATATGATTCTCCTAAAGAAAATCAGACAAGATATAGGTCAATGATCAATGGATTACTCTACTTGACTCAGACCAGGCCAGATATAATGAATGTTGTGTGCATGGTTGCTAGATTTCAAGCTGATCCTAAAGAGTCCCATGTGACTGCTGTAAAAATAATATTCAGATATCTAAAAGGGATAATTGATCTTGGTCTTTGGTACCCCAAGGATGATGATCTTACTCTAAGTACTTTTATTGATGTTGATTGGGTAGGATATGTAGATGACAAGAAGAGTATCGGTGGTGGTGCATTCTTCTTAGGTAAGAAGTTGGTATCTTGGTTAAGCAAAAAGAAAAACTCAATTTCATTATCTACTGTTGAAGCAGAGTACATTGCTGCTACAAACAGTTGTACCCAAGTGTTATGGATGAAGCAAATGTTGAGAGATGTCAAAATTGAGTATGAAGAACCCATTGCTATATTATGTGACAATTCGAGTGCCATTAACATTTCTAAGAATCCAGTATTGCACTCAAAGACAAAGCATATATCCATCAAGTATCACTTTTTGAGAGATAAAGTAAGTGACAAAGAAGTTTGAATGGAGTACATACCTACCAAAGAGAAAAATGCAAATATTTTAATAAAACTATTACCTAAGGATACTTTTGAGTACCTCAGAGGCAAGTTAGGGGTGATTTCCCCTCCTGATTAGAACTAAGATGCAGATATTTGCATCAATCTATGAATTCATTGCCATATCATATTCTGGATTGATGTTGTGGTGACTGCTACTCAAAGGGGGTAGTCAGATGTTTCAAAATTGAAATCAAAGCATATATACCTTTGCAATTGATGTCAAAGGGGGAGAGAAAAAATGTGAAAAATGAGAGAGAAGCAATGTGAAAAAGTGGGAAAAAAGAGCAATGAAGGAAACAAGAAAAAATGCACAATCTCAGGGGGAGATTGTTGGAGAAGAGTTAGTTGGGTTGATGGTATTATTTTTCACATCATGTGTTGCCATCAATGCCAAAGGGGGAGATTGTTGGATGTTGTGGTCTTGTTGCTGATATGTGGTTGTCATTGATGTCAACACTATTAGCATTTTAATCTACTTAAGGTTGTATATGTCGAGGATATTGAGAAAATTGTAAAAATATAGTTCAGGCAGCCAATGGAGTTGAGAAGGTCAAAATGTTGGGAAGCTCTATGTGTTGAAGATTTGAAGGTGCGCTTCAAAGGGTTTGTTGTTGAACCTTTCTAGTATGTTGTCCAAAATTTTCAGTGGTGTGATTAAGTTTTGTGGAAGTTATGAAGATTTGTGTGCCTACAATTATTCAGTTTTTGTAGATGGTGTTCTTAGTTGAAGGGATGAAATTATGGTAATTTCATGTGTTGCGCATGTACCTGTGATGTTCATGGATGAGTCTAGATCATGCTCTATCCTTGTTGTACGTCCACAGTGATTGGAGTGTTCGTGATCAGAGATTTTTCTGATATGTGCCCAAGTGTTCATGTTCTTGGTCAACATTGTGGTGTTAGCATGTTGCGGATCCATGAGGATTAATAATTCATTGTTTGGCATATTTGGAGGTGTTTTTTTGGGTCCTCACTATGTTGTAACCGACTTTTGTTGGTATGCATTGTAATTTATTCATGCATCAAAGCCGACAGTTGTAATTTATTCTTTATTTGTGGCCAACTGAATAGTGGTTGTAAATTCGTATAACGGATATATATATATATATGATATTGTTTTTTTCATCTAGAGGGTGTGCTCAAATGTACAAGTGATGTACAAGTGCAAATAAAGATTAGATTATTCAAAGCAGAGTGTGGAAGAGTGGAAGAAGGTTGAAGAAGTTTTTCTATGCCTAACCAGAATTGTCATTAGGCTTTTGGAGAAGCTATTTTCTTAGTTTGAATTCATCATATGGTTTTAATCTGATTACTGTATGTAAGGCAATGAGCTTTCCCTTTGAGCAGTGTGCTCTAGGTAGTGTTCCTGAATGCAAGTGCATTCTCTTTTTATTCTTCATTATACTTCTAATAGGGTATAATCTTGTGGACTGACATCCACCGTGTTTTTTCCCCTAATAAGGTTTCCACGTATAAAATCTTGGTGTTCATGTGTCTCTGATGTGTTGTTGATTTTATGCTTGCACTGCTAATTATCAAATCTGTGATATAAGGTTGATTAATGTTGTATAAGTTTGATTTTGGTAACAACTGATTCACTCCCCCTCTCAGATGTCTATCTTTGTTTTTCCAACAGTTTGTTTGTTGCAAGTTGCACATAATAGTGTGAGGATCATTGTAGTTTTTGTTAGTGGTGCACGTAGAAGAGTAAGTGGAAACTTAAGCAGTCAAAATCATGTGTAATTGTTGCTACATGTTGCAGCTATTTACTGCAAGTTATTTGTAATTTATAATTGCTAGAAGTTGAAATAAAATAGACTTGTAGTCCAGGAAAGGGTGAACCACTTTAAATTTCTTGTTGTCTCGCCTCTATTAATTTTTCATTCCTTTGTTCTATTGTATTTAAATCTTCATTTAATTGGTAAGTTGATCTCCTCATTCTTGCCAGTAATCCTAACATTGCCTAGCTCAATAATTGGTCCTTAGTTTCCCAACCTGAATATAGACTTTGTGGTATTCTTACCAGGTTTGACACTCATGACACCTAAAAGACTACCCAACCTTAGGAGTTTTAGACCTGCCACTCAAATCATCAACACTATCAATCTGATAATTTTATTGATACAAAATTATGAATAATTGTTAGAATATACAATGAATTATCCTTGATAAAAGATAAATAAACCCTAGTAGAAACCCTAGGTGAGGATTAAATTAGATCATGACATTGTCTTAATCACATGACTCAAGACATAAAAATGCACATGATCTAAGTAACCTTAAGGATATTTGTGTAAATAGGTCCTAATTAATACATAATTAGGTGATTTACTTTTTTACTCTAACAACTAACCCATGTATTCTCTTCTCTTGTTTTGTGAGGTGAACTTGAGAATCAAATATTTTTTATGAATTGTGTTTCCTAATTCTATTTATTTATTCTCTTTCCATGCATCATAAGGTAATCTTGGAAATTAAAAATGGATTGGAATCTTTATTTTTCTTTTTTTAGGGGATTTAATGGCATGGATTTGATCACAAGGTGCTAAATCCTAAATGCCATGTGCTAGTAAGGTATATAAGTTTGAGGAATTAATTCTTGTCCTTAATAAGAAAAAATATTATCATGTACACAATATCGCCCTCAAAGAAATTATCATTTTTGGTGTAGATTTTTTTACTGGACAAGTTGAAGTGAGGATGGATTTGACCCCAATCACATGCCTTAGAAAAACTCCATAATTTCATGGAATTAGGTCTCGTGTACCTTCACATATACAAAGGATTTCCTTTATTGAACTAGTACAAGCCTGCCTTAGGGAACCTTTCAATCATTTAGTCCTTGTGATGCACTAGTAAACAATTAGCCTCGAGAAATTACTCACCACATACCTTTATAAATGGAATGGTGGATTATATGTACTATCTTAATCCACCATAGTTAGTTCTTTGAGATATTGGGATGAGATTATTTATGACCAACTCTAAGTAGCATTAATGGACTCACAATCAAAAAAACCTACCTAACGAGATCTAGGTTGTTTGTGTATGTTTATCTTCCATCTATTTGTGTGAAAGTAGTGCGAAACAAAACCAAAATAATAGACATGCCTATAATGAGACTCCAAGCTAGATAAAATTAAAACTTATACATGGAATTATTTTAGCCCAAATCTATTTCATTTATAAGTACCTTTTCACCAATTTTAACTTGAAAAAAAAAAAAGCCAACTATTTTCACAAGAGGTTTAAATTTTATTGAAGAAAGTCCTTTCCTTGAAGATACCCCAAATAAAAAATCCTTATTTTAGAGACTTATTTAGATCAAATTAAAAAGTCAATTATATATAATGATGATAAGGATAGTTTTTCGACCATAATGAGTATGAGAATGACCACAAGGATTTGTTTAAAAATGATCAAGATCATTCCCAAATAGGTCAATGCTTATCTAACTATAATGATGACATCCTCGTGTATCTTATATAAATATGATTAAAACTTTGCATCAATTATAACCTCAAAAAATTAAACATCATAAGTGAATAACCTATAAATGTAGAGCATTTCATCGCTAGTGACATTATCACACAAAATAAAACAAACACTGATATTTAGCATGTTAAGAAGAAGGTATTGTACAACATGCACAAGAAAAAATGTTTATTTATGGTGCTTCTTTGAAGATGTGTTTTACCACACTAAATATTTATTTATGTTTACTTGTGAATTTGTATTATAACAACAATTATATATTTTATGTGTGGGTTGCACATTGGAAAATATTTAATACTGGGAGAACTATTGTAAAACAAGGTGAAACTATTGCAATAAAAACTTCTTCAACTGTATGCAAATATGAAGATGGTCTTATTGAATATTATTCGATGTAAGTTATGTGATTGAAATATTCAACAATAGAATAAAATTAGCAAACCATAGATGACATAGAATTTACGTGGAGAAACCCTCTCAAGAAAAAAACTCCAAGGGAGAAAGAGGAAATGTATGTTACTAATCCTCAATGGAGAGAAGTATAACAACACATTAACACTTTGATCTTTGATAGCATTCTGACAACACTTAGATACTTATAATATGACACATGAATTTACTAACTCAAGTATCCAATTTATAGAGAATAACCATGGTATCTCAAAATAAGACATAAAATGACCTACAAAAAACCACATGCTCCTTATCCATGAACAACCTGTAAACTTAGTAAAAATATTAAGTGTTCACATGGTCTTCAAATTAGCATCATAAACCCACAACCAATGATAAAATTATAACTCCCAAATCATCTTACACTTCATTACTCTTTAAAATTGAAATGTAGAACCTGACACCCAAACATGCAACAAAATGCAATAGGAAATGACCCCACAATTACAAGATGAATCTTTATTTAAAGTTTGCAATTGCTATCGATGACTATGTCCTTCCTTTATAAATGCAATTATAATATATCATGAATAATTTTATATTAAATATTTATCTAACATGTCCTTATGCATCCAATTATACCTTCTAAGAATCACAGAGACACATGAAAATTACTCAGGATTGCAAGGTTAATGTCACCTTATCCTAAAAAAATTAGTAGCAAAAACTAAATATTTGGGTCAATTACTTTGTGCTCTCATACTTTTGAGACACATGATTTATCCAATAGCACATGGTGATTTTGTGTTAGTTTGAATCTATAAAATCAAGCACATGTTTAGTGGTTATGTTGGATGTTATTTGTACTGAGCTCTCTTGCATAATGCATATTTGAAGGATGATATTGGATGTTTGATTGCATGGTTATTGTTTATTCTTAGACACATGAAGGATCCATTGGAGGAGATTGAATTTTTATAAGTATCCATAGAAACTTTGTATTTATATTGTAATTTTTACTCTTGAACAATACATTAAGTTTGAAGACTTTGGAGGCTAGGTTTTTCCCTTATGAGGGTTTTCCCAATGTATATCTTGTTCAATTTTTCGATATGTCTATAATATTTGTATTATGGTTATTCTATAGTCTTGTATATGTGATTTTATATCAAAGAGTTATGTAGGAAATAGTTTGATCGACTTGGTAATTTACTAACTAGTATCAAAGCTATGGTTGTGGTTGAGGAAGGTGAGAGATCCATATTTTTTAACCCTTATTTGAGAATGAATGATTCAAAATTCAATCCATGGAAATGTTGGAGAGATTTCATATATTTCAAAGTATAAGGTGTGTTTTATAGTTTGTGAGAGTTATAAATTTGGGGTTTGGGGTTAGCATATTTGTGGTCATTGTTATAGATCTAGGGTTTTTAAAGGATTTTACAAGAAGGAAATTTAAGTTATAACCATGAGTGTTTTGTGGAGGAAGTTGTAGAAGTGACCTCATAGAATAAACTTGACCTTAGCATTAGATCCGAGAAGCTTGATACATGGAGATTAATATAAAATTTGATATATTTTTGCTAGTAAGGCCTAAAGAAAAAAATCCCCTTGGTGCTTGGTCATATGATTGTATGATCGTACCACATTGCATAAATAAATAAAAAATAAAAAATTATGTGATATCTAAAAAAAAATTGAGGTGGTGGTATGGGGTCTTCAGACCCTTGTACCACTAGTCCCTCATGAGTAGCACAACAAACACTAGTAGAGTATGTATGGTGTGTGGTGTATTAATTGACAATCATACAATCTTAGCCCCTAGTCCTCGCCCTTGATCAAACTAACTAAGGCCTAGCCCCAAAAGCATAATCTCATTTTTTTTATTTAAATAAATAAATGTGTTTTACAAACTTTGAAGTTCTTCATTGAACCTCTACCTCTATTTTGTTATCTTGTGTCACTACCACCAACACACAACCTAGGTGCCATCCATATGCAACAATAGCATTATGCTAATGTTAGAAGTACAAACAATTTCCTTTAGGCCCCTTTCTAATCATTAGAGGGTTTTTATTTCACAAGGCATAACTTTCACCTATTGTATTAGATTTTTAGCTTCTTATAGACATCCAAAAGCTCTCTTTGAGAACTACACAATTGTATGAGTTTGGTTAGTTGTTTTTTTCTATTTTGTGATAAAATTAGGTGCTTAAATTTGATATTGCTCTAAAATGGTTAACCAATCATGTCTTTCACATATGGGATCATATTTTAGATTTTCAATAGGTGATGGAGACCATTAGTAGTGTACTACATATCAAATTAGACTTGGATGATAATAGAGAGGCTCATGCTTATTTGAGCACTTGTAGGAGCCTAGCATTGGGGTGTGATTATGTGAGCATTAAAATTAATTGGTGGGAAAAAATATGAGAGTGCATATTTTTTGAGACCAATATGATGATACAAAAAGTTATCGCATTTGGTGCTCCCTAATATAGGTTTATAGGTAATTACAGTATGAAATTTGATGGAGATAGGTGAGCAAGTTGTATTCTAGCTCGAGGACATGGTTGATATGAATGTTTGACTACCAGTATTGGTATCGTGAGAGTTGAGTATAAATATAATAATGGTGATGATTACGATCTCATGGATATTTGTGTACATTTGAGTATTGGCATAAAATAGTTATGTATGCAATTAATAGGATTGAGTTGTGATATTTGATTGATTCATGATTATAGGTGGTCATCAAGTTCAATTTTGGGCAGTTCTTCTTATCTCTTAGATAATTTTTTGGTTCCTTGACTACCATTAATCAATTATGGATTTGTTTGAAAAACTAAATCTATAGGTGATCTAGTATTTTATTCTTGAGGTCTATATGTTATCTTGTTTTTTTATCTTAGTTTTCAAGTTGCTAATGTGGTGAGTTTACATGTTGCATTGGTTTGGAATCTATGAGTTATGCAATTTTTTGGGTTTGGCCACCAATTGGTCTCAATAATTAATCACATGTGGATTTTCTATATCCATAAGAATTAATAGTGTTGATGAAGATTTAGTTAGTTGGCCTTATCAATGATCATTTGTCCAGTGATATGTTGTATTGGGATGAGAGGATACATGATTAGAGTGTTGGGTGATTTTTTATTAGGACTAGTAGCATACTTATGGATCATAATGTCATGGAAAACTTGGTTACACAATTCAATAGGAGCTTTTTCTAAGTGATTTTTTGGTGGTGTTTTAGATCTTCTTCACTTGGAGATCTTGGTTCTACTTTATTCTCTAGAGTTGTTGGAATTGAAGATGAGAGTGTGTGTATCATGGGTGATCTTCACTTAGGATATGGATATAATGAGGTCACTTATGAATCAATATGATAATTTAGTGGGAGATTTGGAAATGATATGGGTTCATCACCTAGAGTTGGATGATCTTCTATAATGATTGTGGGTGTTGTAGATACCTATAAATGACTAATTCATTTTCATCCTGTTATTTCATCATTATCCTTATCGTTTCTTCTATATATATTAATTAATTAATTTTAAAAAAATATTTAATTAGCTAACACTCCTCTTTTAAATAAATTAAAATAGTTTATTTAAATTAAATATTTTCTTCCAAAATAAATAAATAAATAATTTATTTATTTCTCCAACTATAATTTTGAATTAAATAAATTTATTTATTTATTTTTTCTAATTTTCCCTGATCAAAATTTAACTTATAGGTCTTACCCTATCTTGAATTTTCCTATCATTGATCTTTCTAATTAATCTCCACCACTGATCAAATGTTAGGTGAGGCATATAAATACAAATCCTTCATTCATTCATACTCCCCTAGCACTTTTATTATCAAGAATCTACCTAGAACATAATTGTCATATCACGAGATCTATAGCATTATCAAGAGCAAGATCATTATCATTATCAAACAGGCATCTATCAAGCATCCATTATCAAGAATTGAGAATCAATCCTTTATTCTACATGTTGATATCAAAGTTATGCTAAAAATATGAGAGTAATCTACATCAAGGATTCAAGTATTTATCAAATAGACAATAAAGAAATCTAAGGTATTTGCTATGGTATTACTATCTTCATTTGATTTTATGCATAGATCTTAGGCTTCATTGAGTGATTGTTTAAGTGTGAATTTTGTACTTTCATTGCATTTTTACTATTTGTGATTCACATTTTCATCATCCATAGGTGTTATAGAAAAAGCTTGGATTGTGATTATTGAATATAGTGAGATTACTTTGATATATTGAATTCTATTGGCATGAGATGGTTATCTTCATGTGATTGGACATGTTGACATCTTGATTAGCCATGGAGGACTCTCAGAGTCTTTGGTTGAGGTTTCATCTTATGAATTTCCAATTTTTATAGGTGACCATTGGTTGAGAGGATGGCTTGGTTTTGTGCCATGGTGGCCTCTTGATCACCTATCAGGGTATCAGAATGATACAAGTGCTCTTGGGAGTAGGTTGTGTTCATTGGAGTATGTGATCTCTAAGAGGATGTGTTAGATCATGATGTCACGATGTGTTCCTAATTGTGCTAGTTCTCTTGTAATTGAGTACATTGATCTTCTACTTGGAAGCTTCATGAGAGCGCAGTATCACATTTTGATCTTAACATGGATTGAATAATTGTAGGTGATCTTGGATACTTGAAGACTAAGGTGAGGCTAGATTTCTCTTTGGTTTAGAGATACTTGTTGAGATGTTTAATTTATGGAGGTTTCAATAAGAATTTTGAGAAGCCTACACCTAGATATGGACACAATTTCATGATGGATATAAGAGGAGATTGTTCTTAGAGATATTCATTGTGTCTTGGTGTATCTTGAAGGAGAAATCTCATTCCACGCTCTTGGACTACTCAATAGATAAACATCAAATAGGTATTTCCTACTTTGCCTTCAAATTCATTGTATTTTATGATATTTCTTCTCATGGATATGGATCTTGAGCTATGCTTGTTAGTTTTGGAGGGGTCATTTAGGGAATTTTTTGGCATATTTATGTACTTGTGAATTATTTATGAGGAGTTTAAGAGGTTTTAGTGGGATAATTTCCTAGTTTTGGGTGTGGAATTAAGTTTGATCTTCCTTGGTTTTAGATTCTCATATTCATGTTGGTTATATGATATGCATATGTTTTGTTTGATTTATGAGATTGAATGGTTGGATTTTGTTAAGGATTTTTAGTTGGGGTTGTGAAGGAGATCTAAGTTGGAATGACTTAGCACTTTGAGGTGTGGGTAGAAGGAGATTTTATGTGATATAATTTGAAAATTTTCTCTTTTTTCTATGGTTACTTCTTAGAGGTTTATGTTCACATGGTTTGGTGTGGAGAACTTGGGAGAGTTATGGTGACTAGTTGTGAGATAGTAAGTAATAGTTTTTTGTTACATGTGCAAATCATTGTGATTGTTATTTGTTGCTACATTTGGTTATTATCCACTCCTTTTTTTGAGTGTTGATTGGTATACTTTCTACACCTTGATCTATTTTAAGATTTTGCATTACCCATGTAATGGGAGTTCTTAGATATGTATGTACTTCATTGATAGGTTTCATACAAGGAGCTTATGTTTGTAATTTATGAGTTGGATATATTGTTGGAATAAGTTATATTAATTGTTTTAGATACCTTTGAAGGTATTAGTGATTACATGTATTAACATTTTTATAGTCTCTATTTCTAGTCATGTGGGCTTTTTCCTTGGCAACAACATAGAACATTTGTTATCACTTGAATTTGATGCTTGTGTTCATTGTAAATTAGTGAATATTAACCTTGGCTTGTTCCTTTTTTCTATAGTTGACATGTTTGAGGATGAGAGGACTTATTTCTTGAGATGGTGGTCACCTTAGATGTTATTATAAGTATCTTGATGGAGAATGAGAGCATACTAGAGATTCATGGGGTTTCATGGATAGCTATGATGATTCATTCCATCAATTAACTCTTATGCAATGTACACAAATTTGGGATAATATTAGGACAAGGGTGTTATACACCATTCACAAGAAAATAATTATTTTAATTATTTAAGATAAATATTTATTTCTGGTGCATCTTTGGAGAAATGTTTAGTCATATTAAATATTTATTTGGGTCCAATTATAAAGTCATATTGTAACATTTATTAGATATTTATGTGTGGATTGTACATTAGAAAAATATTTAATATTAAGACACTTAGTATTAGAAAGTAAGTATTGTGTTCAGTGGTTTATTATCTCATGGTTTTGAGGTGTATGGCTTAGCCAATACCACTTGGTGGTTTTTTGTGAGCTCGAATCTATAAAAGAAAGCACATTTTTAGCGGTTGGGTTGGTTGTCATTTGTATTGAAATATCTTATAAAATAAACATTTGAATCATAAAATGGGATATGTGATTGCATGGTTACTCATTATTCCTAAAAACATGGAGGACACGTTAGATGAGTTTTAGGTTTAATTGTTTTTTGGAGACTCTAAATTATATTATAATATTCTATTTTTGAATAATGCATTGATTGTAGATGCTTGAGGAGGCTACACTTTTCCTTTACGGGGGTTTTTCCAATGTATATATTATGTAATCTTGTAGCATGCCTTTAATATTTATATTATGATTCTATAGGTTTGTATGTATTATTTTCTCTCGTAGAGTTATGTAGGAAATGTTTTGATCAACCAAGTAATTTTCTAAAATTGCATGTTCCTTGTATGTTCGAAAGAAAGATCTTAGTATGAAAAAATCCTCAATATTGAAATCAAATCATGTTTGACCAAATTTGACTCTAAGTGAACAATTAAAAAAATTAACCTCACAAGTAGGTCCTTCATCATCCAAACTTTCCAAACATCAACAACCTAGTTCATCCCATCAACAGTCCATACCAAGGTACATCATTTGCCCAAGAGTGGCAAGCTATGAAGGACACTATCAAAGGCCTACAAGTAGGGAGTCATCATAAAACATAAAATTTTAAGGAGGTGTTCCTTCATCCTTTTCAGAGGTCCATGCAAAAAATTCTTTTTTCTGTCGTATTTTAAACCACCCAAATTCGATAAGTATAATGGAAAAGGTGATCCAAGAGAACACATGAATGAATTCTACATGGAATGCTAAGGAGTAGCTTATAGTGATAACTAGATGATTTGATTGTTCCCTTAAATCTTAAGAGGTCAAGCTTTAGACTGATTTTTAAATCTTCCTAAGGGATCTATCAAGACATTCCCTAATCTATCAAAAATATCTATAATAAATTTCTCATACAAAGGGGAACATGAATTGAAAATGATAGATTTATGTCATACAAAATAAAGGAATGGAGAAAATTTATCTTCATTATAAATCCTCTCTAATGTCTAATCAACTTGGTGCTACTAGGTATACACAACTCAGAGAATGAATTCCTAACCGAACGGTTCATCTTCCACAAAAGGCTACATTTAATTATCAACCAGGAACTCATAAAATTTAAACAATGCTCACACAAAATATGTGTTTGTGGAATCTAGACACATCCTACACAATGGAGTATAGGCAATCACACATGTAAAAAAGACTACAAAAGCTAGAAAGTGAAATGAAATACTAATTCTTAAAACAGGGGAATAAAAATAAATTGTTGCCTTATGCTATAGGTACCAAACACTCAAGACTGTAACTGTCAACTGTTAAAACTAATTCCTAGCTAGAATTCCTCTAGAGTATGAAACCAACACGAAGCTATCAAATTTAATCCAAAACTACAAAATGAAATTCATAAATTATAACACATGTATATAACTGGAAGCTACTTAACTAAATTCAACAATGCATCATTTAATCTAATAACAAGAAATGAAGTGGATTAGCAACACCTCAAGTGACCCTTGCTTGAGTTTCTACTTCCACAGAAGTTGTCAACATCTACTTATTTACTCAGAAATTCATGATATCAACTAATTCCCTTTATTGCATATAAATTTTGAACTCTTAAATGCAATCCAAGAAGAATCTGCTGAAGATTTCTTATTCAATAAGACATATCTATTATTGCAACTAATAACATATAAAAACTAACTTATCAGCTTGATCAATCAACAACTAAAACAATCTATTGGAAACTATATTTTCTTCTCGATAATAGATCCTACTATATAGGGTCTGTGAGGATTTTTATTCCTTTAGGACTGAAAACAACCTCATAAAGTAGTTGTCCACTCTTCCTCAAAGATAGGAAGAGGACTTAGTCTAAAAATAAATACCTATGAATCAAGAGTAGAGAAACCGATTAAGAACTCTATATGCCTAATAGTAATTGTTATGACAAAGACGTGTTCCGAAGAATAATCACTTCATAAATTAATCATTGAGAATAGAATCCTTCTCCTCTTGGTAGTCTTATTTGATGAGAAAAATTATGATGTGGTTACTCATGACTGATAAATAAATGATCACCTTCGTTCTCTCCTGGAAGTGTCAAGCTTTGGCTATTTTGACCTCTCCCCTGCAACCATCCACAGTCCTTATGTTATGGGCTGGAAAACTTGTTGCTACAGGTTAATAGTATTTTTTGTTATTGCTACAAGATGATAGTTTCATTCCTAAGGCATCTGCATTATTAATAATCATAATTAAACATAGAATCATACTAAATCCCATCAATCAACATAACTCATTTCTATTTCCACATACTTAAGTCTACTTTAAAGTGTATGAAGGGCATATAAAATATATATGGAGTCTTAGTAATGTCTGTGAAACTTAGCAGATGAAAGTATGGAAGCATAAAATAGTAAATAAAAATAGCCATTAATTAGAACCATCATTTCCCCCAACTAAGTTATTGATTGTCCTCAAGAAATCTTTATGGTTGAAGGTTATATTGCAGAGCCATATCTCTAAAATCTACCATAAAGTCCACTCCTTTGCCATGCTTTAGGTAGTAGCCTTTCTAATTTGAGAGCTTTGGTAGCCTTTTATTTTTTATTTTTTCTTCTTCCCCTCATTTCCTCCCTGTCTAGTGTGGTATAGGAAACACAAGGATGGAAGATAAGTGGGAACCAGGTAACTCCATTTCTCATTACAATTAAAATATATTTATGAGACCTACAAATTATGGATACATAATTATAAACAAAGTGTGGTCCCTTTCTCTTGAGTTTTGGCATAAGTTCATCCCATCTTTTCTAAACAAATTTAAAGGCTTCACTGATGGTACCTGTTGTTAGTTCTTTCATTCTTTTATAATCTCATTTTCTACATTCCATTATCTTTTTCCCAACTCCCTTGTGATCTAAGAGATCCAACCATTGATCTATCACTGTATTTGGGTCCACTGCCTTCTTCCTTAGTTGCAAGGGGATAGATTTTTTTCTCATGATATTCCTGTAAAAGTTTCCCCCTTTGGTGCTTATTTCTAACATAACAGCCCAAAGCCCTTATTTGGAGATCCCATACAAACATAAATGGTTTCCATGCAGTTTCATCTAAAAGAACAAAATTATGCAAATAAAATTCACATAATCGATCTTGTATTTCAGGTGTGGAATTTTGGAATGTGTATAAGAACAAAAATTTCCTATTCATGGAAACAGGTAGGTCACTAATCATCTAACTAAATTGAAAATATAAAAACTTTTCCTGCAAAACTAAATCATAAACCCTGGCAGGTGGTCTGTATTTCATTAATTGCACTGTTTTATCTACCAATTCCTCAATTCTTACTTTCAATTTCTTCACCTGTGTTTCTTTCTTCTCAAGTGCTCTAGTGTGAATTAGATATTATTTCATCTTTCTCTCTTTCTCATTCTTTTTCTTTTTAGGATAATTCTTGTGTTCTCTTCCTGTTGACACATGGATTTGCACCCGATACCAAGTTGAAAACTCAACAATCCCGTGCAACATTGGACTACTTTCAGGCCATGGGTATCCTATTGTGAAAGCAGACCTCCAGATTATGGGTTGGCTCCCCTTTAGATAACTAGAGAAATTTGAGATAATGACAAGGAAAAGAGTGAGAAGGATATGCTTATAACTTTAAAACCTATTACTAACAGGTGATACACCAAAGGTAAACTTGACAATGCATGCATCTAAGGATCACAAGATCACTCAACTAATGAAGTTGTAAGCATTCACTACTCAGGTTAATATGTTTTGCATAAATGATTCATATGAAAGGTTTCACTGTTTGAAGTTTGTTTGAAAGAAAACAATGATGTTTTCATAATAAACATTCAACAAAGAAAAGATACATAGTCAATGACTTGCACTATAACATGTTGCATCTGAACAAGACACTAAAGAAATAAGATGAAATGAAGGATTTCCTGATAGAAATCACAATATTTCAATCTAAAGATTCACATACAATGCTTGAACAAAAGCAGATATGAGAAGGAAATAAACTTCTTTATTGAAAATCAAGAGATACTTGCATTACAAATCTATAAAACTCATAAGGAATGAGTTACAAAGTGTGAATAATGCTCATGCAACAATTACCCAACTCAAAACTAGAGAGAAAATGAGGAAAGAATAAGACTTATACAAAAAGGCTCCAAGAATTCGAATTTTGGCTCCAATTGCTTGATGTGTTGTCAAACTCCAACCTCTCCCTCAAATCAGGCATCTAACTGAAAGAAACTCCTCAAAATATGCATAAGGAGTTTTGAATATTGAAAAAAACCCAACATAACTGAAAACCCCTCAACAATAGGTTTGAAACTGCAAGAAACAATGAGATAAAAGCCTCAAAATGATCCTTGATTGATACTCCACCCATTTGAACTCTTAACTAAAGTTGAATTGATGATGAAATCAACACATTTCCCTATTCTTCCTCTATATGTCAGCAAATCTCCTTAACTACCTCCAAGATGCATGCAAAGGATTTTAAAGCTCATCCAACTATAACTCCATTATTCTTGCAACTATGAAGACACCTCCAATTAACAAGGCATATTAATTTTGCATTCAAAAATAACAATATGACTTAATGATTTATAACAAATATCATTAAAGTCATTTGTCTTACAATCAAATTGATGCAAAAGGACCTTATCGACTCTACATGACTCGAGGTATAGTGATTAGTCAAAAATTCATCAATGTATATCGATGCATACACTGCAATTAAAAAGCATAAGGCAAGGCATAAAACACAAGGTATAATGCATAAGGTATTACCCATAGGTTCATTACTTAGCACAAACATTTTTTAAAAACATTGACAAAAATGCCAATCCTGGACATGCCGACATATGGGAGATAACCCTAATCACAAAAGGCCAAAAAAGGTGGAAACAACATTTCATTTGCAAAAATGAAAGTTCTGGAAAAAGAGAGGTTGTGGCCAGGGTTTGAAGTCGAGCTCTGTAGAAGGATTTTCATGACGGATCGAAGGAAAACAGTGGCATCACTTGCATTATTTCATTTCATTCTTCATTCTCCAAAGACTCTAAGCCACCAAGGGTTTGCATTTGCAGCAAATTTGAAGGAAAATTATGAAAAAACGTTTCAAACACCTTATGACAGAGTCTTGGTAAACTCATGCTATGCAAATAGATATTTTTCTCCTTTCAATTTCTGTAAAATCCATGATGATTCGAGCTTCAACTATAAGGAAAAGATGATGAAAATTCTTATTTCTCCTATGTTACCATGCCTCTGCACCTTTATCTTTGTAGGCAAATGATTTTTTATGCGTATTTTTTCATTATTTATGGCTTCTTTGCTCCATTCTATAAATAATTCTACAGATAATGCTTTGTAATGGGAAAACCACGGTTTTACCTCTCTCTTTGTGGTTTTTTGCAAGATTTTGAGGGTTTCTAATTTCTCAATATTGTTCTAGGTAGACTTAACAGGTTGCAGCCACAATATTTGCAGGCATCTAGATCTCCATACTCGAGCATTTTTCTCTCTGCATATTTCTTGACAATAGCTATGGCTCGGCTTTTGATTCACCAATTTTTGATTTTGCTAGTATTGGAATGTAATGTTCCACTATTTTGGAGAAAATGTATCATAATTTGGTACTCCAAACTGCAAATTGTGCTAGGCTTCATATAAGACTAAGTTTTCTTCATTACACTTGAACTCATGGTCTTTAATGTCTTTTACTCCACATACCCCAAAGAATTCTTCTATGCCTGTAGAGTGATTTTTCTCTTAACTTCCTGATATTCTATGGTTATGAGAGAAAAACAACCGAGATCAATGCCTCTAGATCATTGTCACTAGCTTTCAATATAAACCCAGATTTTCACCCTCATGGTCATGGCTTTACTATCCTCTATTGTTAATGTCATAATTATGAGTTGGGCTTTAAACTCGATGTTAATTCTTTGGTCATTGTCACCTATATTGTGAAGTTTTGTTCTTTATCACTTAATGAGATTGCATTTCATACCTCATTGTGACTCTGTTTCATGACCTTTGCACCTTTATAATGTGCTTGATTTTTTACCCCTTGTGATTATTTCCTCATCATATACTACCATTTTTACTTTCCAATCTAACTTGAGAAGCTATGCATTACTCCTATTTGTGATCATACACACCACTTTGTTAGTAGAAATATCTTGAAGCCCAAGCCCTCGAATACCATCAAACTTGGCTATCAAAACATCAACCTTGATTCCCTTCACATATTGATTTCTTGATAGAAGAAATAATTGACTTTGCAAAACACTATCATTTTCCCTTGTTTGTCATGTTCCTCTTATTATCATGGCAATTAATGACCATTATACCACTATTCTTTTGAACCTGTTCACAGAATATTATGTAAACTGCAAAATGACTTTTATATGGATGAATCATTGTTGTACTTTACTGCTTTGCTTCCATTATTTATCTTGCTATTGATATCATGTTGTTGTCCAATAAGGTAAATGATTTGCCTTCTTTTCTTGCATCAGGGAAAATTAATTGTCCTGCAGTAAAATACTATATGCACTTCAAATATTCATCGAAAGGCTTTGCATACATATTGTGATGAATCTAGCATTTTCTCTTATATGGAGTTGTTTTTTGAAACTTTTGCAAAAAAAAAATATAGATTTCATGATAATCAGTATCTTTGAAAAGTTGCATAGATTACTATTGAACTTTCTTCTTCATGATGTTTATGTCATAATTATGAGCTGGGCTCAACCCTTGTGGGAGCCACATTTTCCACCACTTATAATAATATCAACTAGTTGAAATAACCTGATAATGCTTGTACCTGCACACTAAACAAACATGTTAGATTAAAAAATAGTGAAATTCAATGTTCCTTTGATGATTTGATCTAGCAGTTTTGCATTTCTATCTCTGATAATGACTGAGTTGATTTAATTTGATAATTGTTGCAAATTATATGTCTATTGGTGAAGCATGTGATTGGATCTCATGCCCTAAGCTCTACCAAAATATCTCAATCATCTACAGGTGCATATGGAAATCGGGAACAAGAGGAGTTGAAGATACTGAAGATCAAGCTAAAGATTGAAGAGTCAGCCCTACATCAGCCCTTAGGCAATGACGAACATGGCCTCCTCTTATGTGTCCTTTCTTTAAATTGATCTTCAGATGTATGGTTTGCATCCGTTTGTTGAATTAAATCAACCTAATCACTCCCATGGCTTGTGTGGGATTACATAAACATTGCTTCTAATAAATCAACTATTTCATAATATGTAATAACTTTATTTCTTCATCTGAACTTGTTTCAATTACACAATATGAAATAACTAAATAAAACTGTTTTGAAGCATATGTTTTTTGTAATCAAGATGAAATGATAATTTCCACATACCTTGTTCCAAAACTGCAATTTATTTTTTGTTGCATAGTTATGATAAACTAGTTCTTTAAAATACTTCATTTAGAAAGCAAATGTTCATTGAATGGTCTATGCATCAAATATTTTACACCCCACCAAATAATTTCTCATTAAAGCCTTACTAATTTAAGCAGGAAGCTAAAAATTAGTAACAATAAATACTAGGGGCATGGTCCTTATATTGTCATCACAAAATCTAGGTCAAGAGCATACAATTTATCCACGTAAGATGGATAGAAGCTTGATGAACCTATGAATATCGCCTATCTCAAACACTTCCATGTTTTAACGTTTCTCTCACAAAAAAGGAAAAGAAATGAGGAATAAGAAAAAAAATTGTCCATACGTGAAAACCATTCTTGTGGTGCCTTGCACCAAGTACCATGATGAAAACTAAATTTTGGCATCATTTGTAATCTATTGTATACAAGTACCATACACTCAGGGGTAAGCCCCATTTTATTGAGTCCTCATTACCCTAAGCCATCCTTGTTAATATCCACCGTATCCATTACTTTTTCTTATTTTAACCTTGATAAGGATAGCAAAGTCTTGAGGGATGTTTTGGAAAAAATAATATATCAACTTCCTAATGCTCATTAATTAGCATCAACATGATATGATAAAAAAACATTAGAAAACAAAAAAATACAAAAAAAAAAAAGAAAACATAATTTAAAATCAATATAACAAAAAATCAAAAAGTCCAATTTTTTTAACAAAACTTTTTTTTAATAAAAAAAATTGAAATCTAGCAACAATTACAAAACAAAAAATCCAACACGGTGTTTGGTTCAATTAAATTCCCTATTCATTTTAAACGTGTCATTATTATAGTCCTATCAAGATTTTTCATTCTTATTCCAACCTCCTCACATACATGATTGCTTGGGGTAAATCAAAACTATCATTATCAATACCTCTTGGGTTCTAACCTAGTCAAGGAAAAGCATTTGATCTTTTATTTTTCTTATTCTTTCTTTGGGGGGAGGGGTAAAAAATTACATTATAAAAAAAATAACCTAGTTACAGTTTTAATTGTGACTTCCAAGTGGCCATAGCCACCGTAATATAAAGCAGAAGGAATATCCATAAGGGGATCCTATTAGCCCATCTAGCAAGATACAAACAAGAATCATGGATCCAGGAAAAACTCACCGTGACCAATCTCATTTCTCTCAAGTCAATCCTTGTTTCTCCTCGTTAAGAATATGAAGAAGTAATTGTGATTTATTTTGGTCTAGACCTCCCCAATTTTCAACATGCAACAACTCCCACCTTTTGAAGCCCATTTAGGTAAGAAATCAGCAACTCTATTCCATTCCTTGGGGACAAGAACAAAAGATATTACTTCAAAGTAAACCTCCAAAAGCAATCCTAAGAGTTTTCACTATTCAAAAGGTTGACAAGAATCATAAAGTCAGTCTCACAAATAACCTTTTTCTAGCCATTTGTATAAGCTCTCGCAAGACCAAAGAGGTCAACTTGAGCTTCCACCTAATTGTTGGAATGAGCATCTCAGAAAGAAGAAAATAAAAACTAAATAGAGCCAATCTTATCACGTCCAACGCCATTAATACCAACTAGACCCGAGTCACCCCTAAATGACCCATCAGTATTTATTTTATAAAAATCTGCAGGGGGAGGAGTTCATTTGCCTTAAAGATTCACCTTTCTCACAAGTTGAACTTTAGTGCCAAGCCAGACTTATAAAGGAGAAAAAGAAAGTCCCAAATGATTAGCAATCCACAAATAGAAGAATAAAGAGGGTTTTCCTCTCTAAATTTATCCTCATTAGTGTCTTTGAGCATACCCTTTATTCTTTCCAAATGTGACTAACTTCCTTGCTCACATTTTGGAAAATATGTCAATTTAATTCTAGTTATATTTTCCATAGAACATATGAGGGACCAATATCACAGGTTGCTAAAAGAAAAGAAGTTTAAGTCAATGGACAACCCAAATTGTTCCAAAATATAGATAAGGAAGTAGTATGAATAATGGTTCTATTTTAGAGTCTCCACTAAAGACTCCACAAATATTATGGATCACATTGAGTCCTCTTTCTATCCTTCTTTCACCGGTGCATTTATTTTATTTTCTCTTTTGGATAGGAGTTTTTCTCATGTGGTTTTCTCCTTTTTTCTTTGGCTATTAGAAATTCTTTTTTTTATACATGGGTACCTTATAAGGCCTTGTATTTGGGACCCATCCATCATTGCATTCATCATTAGTTATTTAGATTCTTCCCAAGTTGATCTTAAGGGAGCGTGTTAGATAAATAGGAAAATCACCTAATAAATAATTAATAGGCCCCTTTTACTTTATTCACCTAAGTTAAACTTAGGAGTGATTTTTATTATTAAATTTTTCTATTTAGGCCATCTTGTCTCATAACATAGGATGATGACACATCATGATCTAACTTAATCCTCACTTAGAGTTTGTTTTTTAAATAGGGGTAAACACTTTTGACCCAGAGCTATGAACCAATGAGGTCACTAATAGGGGACCTCATCCCTAATATAAATTCTCAACAATTGCACCACAATGGGGTTTGAACCTTGATGGCAAGAATAACAACACAACTCAACCACAACACCATGCCACTATTAGCATCCTCACTTAGGGTTTCATATAGTTTATTTATTTATTTCATAAGCATTCATTTGTGCATTGTATTCGTTCAACGTATCTAGATTAATTCAATGCATATACAATTTCTTTTCTAGATCAATCATCTTCTCAAGGTTGTATGAGCACACTATCTATTTTTTCCCTCTACATGTGATAGGTGTTTTGATTGCGATGGATTTCCTAGAGTTGTGGGGTTTACTATCAACTTCAACAAAAATAATCAAATCTATGTCAACTATTGTTTTTTCATAAATCTAGTTTTTAGGGCACAAATCAATGAAATTTTTATATTACTAGAAAGATCTCAAAAAATTAGCAAGGTTTTGTTCTTTGCATTTTTATTTTTTGGGCCAAATTTTTTATGAAA
Organism: Sequoiadendron giganteum; assembly: GCA_007115665.2. NCBI lineage: Eukaryota > Viridiplantae > Streptophyta > Pinopsida > Cupressales > Cupressaceae > Sequoiadendron > Sequoiadendron giganteum. Next base: position 646,086,479 of record CM021103.1, on the reverse strand, counting down.
TAATCAGATTGAGTTTGACTATGTGAAGGAAAATAAATATGAAACTGCAATCTTGTGATGAGCATATCTTTTATATAAATCTATTTTTCTACATCATGACATTAATTTTTTGCTTTGCAAGAGTTTTATTATTACTTCTTATCCATTTTCTTGTAGAGAAATCCTTTGTACAAGACTATCTTTTAAACTTACAAGACTATCTTTTAAACTACTAACACGTCTATATTGTAGCTATGTTTGCCCAAGGCATCATCATATATTGACTTGTATTAGTTGCGCACTTCATTTCCTAAAGGTTAATGAATTTTTTTTCCACGTCTTGGGGTGAGTGATGTGTATGCTATCCTCTTGTCCCTTTGTGTGATCTTGAGGATCAAAAAATCACTTACTCTTTTCTTTTTTTTTCATTATTATCTCAAGGAACCCAATGTGTGTATGTTATCCCCTCGCACTTCATGCCAAGTTGGGTGATAAAAAACACTTGGATAATTTCTATTAGAGGTATACCTAGGGATTTGATCACCCTAAGGGATGAACAAAACTCTTGTGTTGTGGTTGAGTATAAAGAGTGGGGGGTGATTCGAAAGACACCCCTCTTGCAAGTGGAATCTTATTGATCTTGGCTAATCCCCCAACTTTATACCTCGGGGAAGTGAAGGTGGAGAGTGGGATACACTCTCATTCGGGTTGTTTGGAATTTTAACCTTTCATCTACGGATTTGGCCTCGCATGCCCTTAAGATAGTTAGAGGACTCCCTAGCAATCTTGTTCATCCTACCTTAAGACCTTTTAGTCGTTATTCTTGGCACACCCCATCTTGTTATTACCGATTTACTTTTACCTTCACGGGTAAATAGGATGGTAAATGCAATCATGATTTTTATATGGTTAATGGGATACTTAAATAAGTATGATTTGAAAGTGTTGATAAATGATTTAAAAGAGTAATTATGTTTGCATTGATGATGAAAATGTATTTCTATATGAACATGCTTAAGTTTATGATGCATATGGATTTATCATGAATGTCTAACTACCATTGCAAATGTGTTGAGTTGGTTACATGGACATTTTTATTCCTCCAGGTGGAGGGAAAGTATCACTCAATAGAACTGATTGGTCAGATAACCCTAAGTGAAACCTATCTAAGCTTACACACACACTCACAATAGAATGGTTGAGTCAAGTCATAGTGTTGGGAATTGGTAAGTCATCCTTAAAATGATGTGTTTATATTAGTAAGGGTCATGATTACTATTGAATTCATGCTTGTATGATGTTTATATGTTTGGAACTTATGAGTCCTTCCTTATATTACTATGCTTGATTGTATGGTTGAATGAGTATTTGGGATATATGCATATATATGCATATGTCACCATACGCGTACATTGGATATAATGGGATATCCGTACGAGTATGACGACATATATATAGATATGCATATATGCATATAAATGATTAATATGTTGTTATTGTAAATATAATCATGTGGTCATAATCATTCAAATATCGAATGAATCATTTGACTATCATGTTGATATATAATATATATATGCTTGTATATATATATACAAATACACATATAAGCATAAATGCTTAATAGAGGAGTGTGTGTAAATATATATATATATATATATATATATTATGTGAATGTTAACTTGTTCGTATTCATTTATATATGAAATGTATACATACTTGTTTGACATGGTGTATATATATGTATATGTATAAATATTAATATATATATTAATAGTATATTTATGATGCTTAGAGGCCGACTTATATATTCAACATGGAGGTTGATTTATTTAAGTAAGCATAGGCCGATTGTATATAACATATACAATGCATTTAAAAGGCCAGATATAATATATTGGCAATGTGTATGGATCAAACTAAAAGCTATGTATTATGCAACAGTTCAGTCGATATGGGGAATATAACATAGTCAATGCTATGTAAATAACATCTTTGACTTAGTAAACTACAATTTACTTTGGACACCTTATCATATAGTGATGGATTAAATACCAATAATAAATAAAGTGAAACACATGATAATACATGATAAGTAACAACAAGGTAAGGAAATGGTCAAAGTGCCATATATGTGCAAAGTGACACTTCATTCCTCTATTTGCTACAAACTTAGACTTAGTCAACCTTGGGCAAGTGTTACATTTTGGAAGTAGACTGATTCAATGAGTTAAGCCACACCAGAATAATAGGAAGAAGGTTGCTCGCTTGGTGCCATATTATGAAGTTCTAAATGATGTAGAAGTCCATTTTGGAAACAAAGCGATTGTCACCATTTGATCATGTGCAGATTGAAATAGTCTTATGTTGTTGTCAAAACATAGAGGTCGACCTATAGCTTCTTGTGCTAAGTAAACTCTTTGATTATTGCCACCTTTTGAGCTAAATGGAGCTCAAGTCGACTGCATGGATATTGTTGTCAATTTACATGCCTTTTCTGTAGGCCGTGAAGTCTCCTTTCTACTGTATAAATAGAGGGGAATGCTCTCTCATTTGAGGGATTATATTCCATACTATTACACACTTCTATTTTGTAATTTTATACAATTTTATTATGTTTCTATTTGTGAGAGCCTTGAGAGTTTTGTGAGGAGATTTATTGTTTGAGTAATACTTGAGAGAAGCATACTATCAACTTGTGAGAGATGTTTTATTGAGGTATTGCTTGTGAGGTCAAAGCGAAGCTAGTAGGTTGCTATTGGAAAGTTGTGCAACAAATCAGTCAATTGGATAAGTGTATTGCAGGCATGAGGGTACATCTTCCTATATTTGTCTTTGTTTATGAAAGATTGATTCTTCAGTGCTTTATTTGATCTGTTGAGATTACTTTATAATTATGGAAATATAACATTTGCTTTGAAAGGAAAATACAAGTTGTTTATGTTGTTTTATGAAGTGCTTGTAATTACTCCATAATATGAGGGATTGTCTATCTTTGGTATTATATACTAGGAATGATGAATAGGATTAACTTAAAGAAAGTGTCTTACTAATCCTATTGTTCCTATACAAGAAGTAGCTATTGTTGATATATTCATAGATAGCTAGACTATGTGTATTGTGTGAGATACGTCAATATGATGAAGTGACTTGGCATTAATAGCTAACTATGATAGGAAACCTTGGGGATGATAAGGTTTAGCTATAAAGCCATAGAGTTGGTATGAAAGATAAGGCAGGATGTGTTGCTATGGAACCACATCGATTATCTTTACTTGATTGATCACTTGATCATACCTTACTATTGAATGGAACCCTATGTTTAGAATAACCTACTTGGGTCAGGAAGTTCATTTAATTAAAGAGTGAAACCTTGGGTTAAGATTTACCTATTGGGTTGAGATATACACTTGACTACCCGTTGAAACCTATAGGCTAGGAATAACTTACTTGGTTGGGTTGTACATTTGGTCTTGATTGGAGCATGTAGGGTTAGAATCACCTATATAATTAGACTAGTCATTGGTTGACAACTTTATCCTAAGATTAGGGTATACTGGGGTTGAGACTCACCTATGTGATTAAGTAAATCATGTGAGCTTATGATTTACTATATGCATAGAGACATATGTGGGATTACCTATTGATTAGGAGTTGCTACTTGGGTAGTTGCTTTGTACTCTTGATATGAAGTCATAATGCTGACAAGATTCTACTCTTGAATCATCCTTTTTAATTAAGGAAAACACGCTCTTGAATGGAATCATCTAATGATGAGATTATTCTTTGATTGAGGTCATTCATTGATGTGGCTATACTCTTGATGAGAACCACTTATTTGTGTGTAATATTATTGAATGGAGTCAATTATTTATGAATCTTTAATCTATGATTAGATAAAGCTTATGTAGCTATACTCTAAATTATAAAGTTATACTTAATACTAGATTGTATATTAAAGAGAATAGCTTGTTTATGCAAAGATAAGCTCATATGTTTTACTTGGGATAGGAATATCCATTGAAGGAGTAACTAGTGTTGAAGCTTAATTGGTTGAGTTATAATTGTGTTTTTGGAAAAAGGGGAGTAGGTTATTTCTATGGTTAAAGATTAACCATTGGAGGAAATTAAATAGACTTAGTATAAGAACAACCGTACCTAAATTTTCATGCTTTATCCATTGTTGCAAACATAACCCAACCCTAATAGATATCTCAGATTAGTCATAAACTTGGGCAAAATGACAAAGGCATTAAAAAGGAAGGGATTCAAGCAAAAATGACACTACAAATCTAAGTCCCAATAAGATGCTTGAGTCCCTCCTCCATATCCCTATCATGAATACACTATCTTCTAGATCCACTTATCCATGTCCTTATCCTCATCCCTTTCTATTCCAAAAATAAATAGAAAAGTAGGAAAAAAAAGTAAAGAGAAATAATTTTTCTAATGGTGAAAACCACTTCTTGTGGTGTCTTGGACAAGTACCATGATGAAAACTTAGAAAATAGGCTTCACGTGTAATAACCCATACTCTTGCACTCTACACTTGGGGGCAAGCTTCATCCATGCTATCCTACCTACCACATCCTATCCACACCTCTTATCCATCATCCTATCCAAGTCCACCCCCCTTTTCCACCTTTGATCTTGACAAGGCTAAGGGTCTTCATAAGAATCATGTATCCTATTTACCTTTCCTTATCCAAATATTCCATCTCATATCCCTCACCCTATTCTTCATCCCATCTCCTTCCACTCATCCTATTCAAATGCATCCTCCCTTGCCTCCTTTGATCTTGATAAGGCTAGGGAAAGATATCCATGCATATCCACTCTATCCACTCTACCATATCTTATCTACATCCTCTAACACACTTCATCCCTATCCTTCATCCTATTTGCTTCCACTCATCCTATATAAAACCATCTTTCCTTCCCTCCTTTGGTCTTGATCACGACTGAGGGAAAAATAACCATGCATGCTTTAAACAATGCAAACATTAATTCATCTACCATCCACTCCCTTATGTATTATCCTTTCATCTCTTACATATTTTACTAGCTTCCATATTTAATTATAGTACCTCTAGCATGGAGCATCTTGTTAATGTGCAATATAGTACTTGGATATCCATCCTCGTATCCTCCATCTCCCATCACCATCCATCTCCTCAACCATTTATCTCATATCCAAGAAATCCATCCATCCATATTTTACCAAGGCTTGGTTCTCCCTTGTTATTGGATCTTGTCCATTCCTATATCTTATCCAATCTATTTATCATTTATCCGTCCATCCCATCCTTTCCTATCTAACCCATTTATCCTCTATCCATCCATTCAATCATATCATATCAAATCCAATTATCCTCAATCCTCAATCTAATCCTATCATATCCACTCCATTTATCCTCTATCGTCCATCCAAACCATTTATCATATATCCTCCATTCAATCCAAAAATCCCAATCCAATCCATCCAATGCAATCAATCCTAATCTATGCAATCTGATATTGCAATATAACCCATTATCCAAAAGCATCCATCGATTTGATCCAAATTAGCTAATAAGCTATTGCTTTACTTTAATCCATTTATCATTATAGGTATGTACCCTTCCTAATCATTGTTTTGTTCTTATTACTAACAACATAACTATTGGGGTATGCATTATTATTATTCTTAACTTTGCTACCCTCATCATCATCATCAATCAATCAATCAACCAGTTGTCAACTTGAATCAAAGCATAATCTTGGTTTATTTTTGGCTTGTTGTGCATGATTTCTTGTTGCTTGTGTATGATATCATTGTTTGCATTACTCATTGTATTTGCACTTTATTTATATAGGGGTATATGGTATTTCGTATAATGGTGTTATAAGGAACATGTTTTCATTTCACCCTTTTGATCACATACTTGAAAAATTGTCATCCTAGTTCCTTATACCTTGGTGCATAGCACCAAGTATATTATCAATGTTGAAAAACAAGGATAGACAACTGAGAGGGGGGGGTGAATTAGTTGTTACCAAAATCAAACTTATTCAACATTAATCAACCTTTAATCTCAGATTTGATAATTAATAGTGCAAGCATAAATCAATAACACATCAGAGACACATGAGTTCACCAAGATTTTATACGTGGAAACCCTGTTAAGGGGAAAAACCACAGTGGATGTTAGTCCACAAGATTATACCCTGTTAAAAGTATAATGAAGAATGAATAAAGAACGCACTTGCATTCAGGCACACTGCCTAGAGCTCACTGCTCAAATGGAAGGCTCACTGCCTTACATAAGACAATCAGATTAAATCCATCTGATGAACATGAACTGTGAAATGAGCTTCTTCACAAGCCTGATTACAGTTCTGGTTAGGCACAAATACACTTCGCTCAACCTTCTTCACACTCTTCTCTGCATTTGAATTATTTGATCTTTATTTGCACATACACACATATACCGAGCATACACACTCTACACACACCCCTTATACACACTTACAATGAAGAGACAATCACTCTTATATATCTGCTACATGGATTTATATCAACAACTTTGTCAGCCACAAAATAAAGGAATTGCAACTTGTCGGCCTCAATACATGAAAAATTCTTAATGCACACCAACCTAAGTCAGTCACAACATAGCAAAGACCTAAATCAATATCCTCAAACATGCTAAACAATAAATTATTAATCCATAAGGATCCGCAACACGCTATCACCATCATGTCGGCCAAGAACATGAAAAACTTGAATACACGAGGAAATATCTTCAACCACGAACACGTAGATCAATGCGAACATACATAAATGATAGAGCACGATCTAGAAACATTACTGAACATCTTAGAAACATACACAACAACCAAATTCACCAGAATTGCAATCTCATCTTCCAGAAACGCTACATTAACTGAATAACTGTAGGAACACAAATCTTCATAACTTTCTCAATTCTTGATGCGTACCATTGAAAATTTCGGACAACATACTAGATAAGCTCAGAAAAAAACCCTTTAGTGTGTGCCACCTGATCGTCTACGAGCACAACTTTCTATCACTCTGACCTTCTCAACTTCACTGGCTGCCTGCAATATATTTTTGTTACAATTTTCTCAATCTCCTCGACATATTCAACCTTCAGAATCACCAATGGTAATAGTGTTGACATCAATGACAACCACATATCAGCAACACAACCACAACATCCAACAATCACATCTAGGTTGCTCATACCATTACAACATTATTACCATCCATCTTCCCTCTCCTTTCATCCATTGTACCCCATGTCCTTTTATTCTTCATCCTCTACCTCTCTCATCTATTTGAGAGCACACCCATGTTCTTGGAACTCACCTATCTTCTTGAGGGGGCATACCTAACTCCCATCCTTCTTGTGATCAAGGCATCATGCCACTAGTCCTCATCCCTTCCTACTTGTGCTATATTTTAATTTTATTTGATACAATGCGACTTCTTATAGTTGTGACGTCACATCAAAGAGGAGCAAAATGTAGACAACTAAATTTGTCCATACCTAACCACACTTGACTTTACACTATGCTAGCCATTAATTAAATAGATATTTATTATTTATTTAATTAATTTACCTTTCACTTTTTATCCCACCTTATTCTAGCCACTAATTAAATAAATAGTTATTATTTATTTAATTAATTTACCATTCAAAATTATTTAATTAAGTCAACCTTATCCCGAAAATTCTCTAGATAAATAATTAATTGATTGATTTAGGCTAATTAACGCCTAATATTGTGCACATGTGACAAGATTCCATTGTTTCAAATATATCCTAATTTTATATTCTCGCATCCCTTAAAAGTGTAAAAAATTAAAATATTTCCTTTCTAGAAATCAAATCTTACCTCCAAAGATACCATTTTTATCTAATCCCACAAACTTTTCCTACGTTCAATCTCTATCATGGATCCTCCTATCTACCTTTTCTAATTAATTTATTTTTAACACTTGTGCAATCCCCCTTACTTAAGAGCTCTCATCAATTGTGAACCCTCCATTCCCTACAACTTAGCTCTTACACCTCATGGGACAATTGTCACATGAATACAACTTTAATTCAAACCCTAATCCTTAATCAATCATATCCATCCATCAATCAATGCATCTTGGACTTTGATTTCCCTCTTGGAAAGTCTATAAATTAGAGGCCTCTTGTCCCATTTAATAATATTTTATTATCACAATGTTACATAATCTATATAATCCATATTCATCACATCCCCATGCTATTCATTTGATGACTAAAATCTTAATCCTGCTATCATGTTGTTGGTTTTATAAGCAACCACATTCCATACATGAAAGAAGCATATCAAGAGTGTGTTGGGTACAATTATTATTTTAGCTCAATTGAATGAGAAAGAGGATAAACAAAGTAAAAGGTTGCATATTTCTTTGTATCTTTATGTGATTACCCTTGCTCATTTTTCCTGTCTTCACTCCCCCATGTCTATACCACAACAAACAATTTCCCAATAAATAATGGCCCCACCTCACACCACCCATCGTTTTATCATTTAACAACATCATATCCTCCACAAATATCTCATCCACCTCTAATATCATATCCTCCACCAGCATCTTATCTACTCATAACATCATATCCTTCATAAAAAACTTATCTACCTATAACATCTAATCTTCCACCAACACTAACTCAACCACCATCACACAAAAAACAATACATCCCACCAATAAATACATTCAAATCCACCCATCGACAACCAGCATATCACACCAACTCATTCTAGCCATTGAGCCTTACTCCTATGAATCCATTCATCGAAGAGTGGCAAGAAATGAAGGACACTCTCAAGGGGATACAAATAGGGACCTTACACCGAAAGAAAACATATAAATTTGAAGAAATTTGTTGTTACCCATTTGATAGATCAATAATGATGGTACCCTTCCCTCAAAATTTCGATGTATATAAATTTAAAAAATATAAAGGAAAGGGAGACCCTCGAGATCGTCAAGCGTTTTTTCATGGCATGCAAGGAGGTTGCCTATAGTGACATGTATGTGAAACTCCTCCCTCAAAGTTTGGGAGGATAGGTAGGTTAGTGGTTTTTACACCTACCTCATGGATCCATTACATGTTTTTTTAAAGTTTGTTTGAGAAATTTGTAACCCATTTCTCATAAAATGTCGAACATAAACTATGAATATTTGATCTTTGCAATGAAAAACAACAAATAGTGAGAATTTTGTTGTCTTGCTCCAATGATGGAGGATTATTGCAAGTCACTTCTCTTTGTTATTACCCAAAAAAACTCATCAATATTTTAATCACAAACCTTAATCAGGAAATGGCCTATCACTTATAGGTCCATTGTGTATTAGCTTTTGGTGAAATCATTAACAAGGGGGTCAACATTGAGAAACCTCATTGCTAAAGGTTTGATTAAAATCTATAATAAAGGAAAATATAAAAAATAATCAAACCAATGACAAACCATGATTTTGGGCTAAGAATGAAAACATAGTCAGTGATGGGGTAACTAGCTCTAAAATTATTCGGGCTACATAATCAACACAAAAACAATCAAGCCCTAATGTGCCATTTCCAACAAAATACTCTTTTTTTCATCAACAAGGATAGGAAAAACCCTTAATAATCCAAAATATAAATACACTTCCTTGGGGGAACCTATGCAAGTAGCGTTTCATAAATTTGTTCGAGCTAACTTAATAAAAACATTGCACACACAACCTTTTGATGAGAATAAACCTAAGATTTACATGGTACAAAGAAAATGAATATTGTGAGTTTCATCAAATCAAATCTCAAAATGTATGAAACTTAAGAACTACATTCATGATTTTATCAATCAAGATGAGATCAATATGGAAAACCATATATCCTCCCCATCTAATGAGCAATTGGGCATATATCGAGATCTATTTCCAAAGAATCATCAAAACTAGTCCTCCACATCAAAAAAAGGGTCATCCTAGAATAATTACACTAATAACGTTCATACCAATAAAACATCCACCTTACATGACTCTATATCAAGTCATATTGAAGAAGCTTACCTGAAAGTAACGATTATAAAAATTAAAAATTCCAATTATACCATCACCACCAAGTGTGGTCAAGTCACTATTCAAGGGAACTCTTTGTCCTCCCAATAAGCCATTTAATATAATCTATTAGTACATGTTGGAAAGATTCCAACATAAATATCCATCATAAAGCTTCTCAAATCATCTATTGTTCATAATGAAATATTGGGTCACACTTTATAGGAATCATGAGTCTCTTTTGACATCAACCCCAACTAGCTCCAAGCCTTGGTGGGCCAACTATCATTTTCATACCAACTCATATTTAGTCCTAGTGATATGCCTCCCATTGATTCACCATACACCAATGCATTCCATATTACAAAAATTGTAAATAGACACAAGGCCTCAAATAAGTTATTGTAGATGGAAAGTCATCTAAATTATTGTACATACAAACTTGTCATACAATTAGCATATTCCAAGGATCCCATGGAACCATAAAAGAAGACAACCATCAAAGTTTATGCTGACATAGAACGAGAGTATAGATGTATCATTTGGATTCCAATTTAGGTGGGTCCTATCTCACAACAAACAATGTTCCACATTCTTGACCTTGAAATTTATTATAACCTTCTCCTTGGTCACGCATGGATTTAGACCATGCAAGCCATTCCATCCACATTACCTTCCCTACACTAACATAAAAATCACAGTTCTTGTTAACCCTCATCCCTTTCAATATTGTAGAATGTTAGAAGTCCCCTAGAGCAAATCTCATCATCGTTCTAGCACTAGCATTGTCATTTCATCTATATCATGACTATTCCCATTTTATGTCGATTTTTCCAATTTGGCATCAAAATCATTCATGAATATTATTTCCGAAATCAAGGTCAAGATTATTAATAAGGCACGTGAGGAGTATGAGATCCATAATACCTTTTATGTGGGTCAAATCCCTCTTTCTTTTTGGTCATATGGACTATCTTGACAACATACCAATAAATATTGTAAGGTTGTCTAATCTGGTATAGTAAATTTGTTTAGCATGACTTCTTGGATGATGAGATCATCAATGGTGACATTAGTTTCTAGTTATATAAAGATAAATAATATGCACCATATTCTATTGAAAAAACCTATCCAAGAGCACCTTGAATATGTAAAAATATGGGTTATAAGGCCTAAGACTACATGAACAATGAATCCTTGAGCCAATCATCATCAAGGTTAATCATTACGTATTTGGCTTAGGATACATACCTCTAAATAAATAATCCTATAATATCAATGATACCTCTGAGAATGCAAAAGGATCCTTTATTGTTGTGAATATATTATTTCTTCTCTCCTTGTACTTGTAAACTCCTCTTTTTTTACTTTTACTTTTTTTTATACATATTTTTTCTTCCTCTTTGCCTAGTTCTTTTAGAGGTCTCCTTGCAATATTTTTATCCTTTTAGTGCCTTCGAATTATACTTGTTAACACACAAATTTTGAAACCTTGTACTTTTGTTCCTTTTTCCGCCTACAAGGTTCTTTACTTTACATTTTCCTTATAAGTTTGAACAATTCTTTTGGGTTATAAGAACATTTCTAGTTAGTAGTAGTTGTTGATTGGGTTCCACTTTTACTACTTGTTGATTTATTTCTTGGCATGATAGCATTATACATATCGATCAATGCTGTGATTTTAATTTTGCTGGAGAATCTTCAACCACTACTTCAATCTTCTTTATTACATTTTGTTAGCAAATAAGATAATCTATAAAACTTACCCCATTATAAATTTTGCAAGTATATCTTCTATATTTCTTCCACACATTCACTCCATTGCAAATAATCAAAGCATTGTGCTACACAAAGTCATTAATTCATCACCAAAATGGTTAATGACTCGTTTGAACATCTTGTCTATTGATGATTTTCCTCTTTTGTTAGCCATAAAAGATTGTTATTGAGATCTCTTTTGTTGTCGAGCATCCTAGTTTGCTCGTTTTCTATTCTTACTCATTGTTATCAAGATCTTCATCGTTACTTAGCATTTTAATTTGCTCATTTTCCATCCTTAGATAATTTTAAAAAGTCCTATTTTTTCACTTCTATTTTATTTGTGCGACAAAGAAATTTACCTATCCATGCCAATTCCCATTTAGTTTTGGTTTTTTAAAGAGAATATCCCAATATGATTACATAATGACATGTGCTACACTTTTGTGCTAAGTTTGGCTCATTTTCAATTCTTATCCACTTTCATTTACTCTCTCTAAACCATATTACCACACAACTATCCTCATCCATTTTATATCCACATTTATTATCATGTATTCCTATAATTTATTGGCACATATTTCCATGCATACACTCTTCATTCCCATAATATGCACCTATTGTCTAGTCATTGTGATGCATGAGAGTGACCTTCGTGACATAGATTTGACCCAACATTTAAAATTATAAATTTTGAATTTGCTAACACTTGCCTTTTTTCACCAATCATGAAAATCAACTTGATGCATGCTTGTGCCATATTAAAGATATTTATTTGGACATTGAAGAGGTTAGAAAAGATTGAAGGCAAACAAGGAAGATAAAAGTAATACAAAAACACAGTACCTCCACCTAGAATCTTTGCTTCTCTCCTTAATGAGTGGAAATGAAATGCAGCCTTATTCCATTTGATTTGCTCTTGTTCTTGATATGTAGATTACTTAATACTCTAGCATAACCTTGATATGATTTGATAGATGAGTGATACAAAATGATAGCATGTAGGTATGATAGCTCAAGAGATTATTAAATGAAAATGAAGGATGAAAGCCTCTAGATATATAGTCTTGAAGATGCAAAACTAATGGCTAGAAATGATTGATGATGGATGGCTAAGATTGAAGGATGATTCGGGTTTGGATCAAGGATGAAATCATATGAGAAGTGCCAAATGATAGATATGATCTAGGTTTAGGATAGGGATAAGGACAAAAATCTTTATGGCAATGGCTAGGATTAAAAGGTTAAATGAGATGAGTGGATAAGATGAAAAGTTAGTTTGACTTTTGGATAAGTGTCCAAGTTCAAAGAATCTAGGAAAGGAGTTAGTTAGACATGTGAAGGAGACATTTGTCATATGAGGACAAATTAAGATTATTGATCCATGTGAAGATGTGGGGTTAGGATTAAATGCACAAGGATAAAGGATAAAAGATAATTAATTGAATAAATAAAGTATTTATTTAATTAATGGGTCATTTTTTTTATGATGAATGTTCATTATATGCTCTAGGACTCAAACAATTATCAAATGATGGTGGGATCTTAATTAATGTCTGTAGACACCTTAAATATGACCTTACCCAACCACACCTAGTTTTAGCTTATTCTTAGCCATTAATTAAATAAATATATATTATTTATTTAATTATTTTCATCCTTTCCTACCTTTATCCTAATCTCTTAATTAAATAAATATTTATTATTTATTTAATTAATATCCGTTATCAATATCCTTTAATTAAATAATATCTCTATTTATTTAATTATTATTCCATCATGATCCCTATTTATTTAATTAATCTCAAAATGGAAGGGACCCCACCACCTGATCATTAATCTTTCCTTCTTCATACTTTTCCATCCTCCCTTTGATTTCGGCATCATCATTGATTTCTATCCTCTCTCATCCACTATGTTTTAAACTTCTTTGAGACGTCATATCAAATAGGGGAAAATGTAGACACCTAAAATATGACCTTACCCAACCATACCTCATTTTAGCCTACCCTTAACCATTAATTAAATTATTCTCTATTTATTTAATGTCTCTAGCCACTAATTAGCACATCCTTAGCAATTAATATGTCTATTTATTTAATTATTCTCATCCTTTCCCACCTTTATCCTAATCCATTAATTAAATAATATTTATCATTTATTTATTTAGTTTCCCTTATCCTAATCCATTAATTAAATAAATATTTATCATTTATTTAATTAATATTCATTACCATAATCCTCTAATTAAATAAATATACTATTTATTTATTATTTTTTAATTTTTTTAAAAATATCGCTAATCCTTAACAACCAACACAGATTAGATTTTATGCTAGATTAACACTGCATGCTAGATATCAAATATATGCAATGTGCTAGATCAAGACTACATAGAGACTTGACCTAGAACTATAAAATTACTTGCTCATTTTATTTTAATCATTCATAGCTGATTATCTTTTTAAATTGATGTTGAGTCGTGTTCTATCTATTAACAAGGAGAGTATTTTCCCTAACAATTTTTACTCTTCGACAAACGACTCCAATCAATATTACTTAACCTCGACTAAAATGTCTCCTTCACAGTCGGTGTCCAATTCCCGCCATGACTTGGGACACATGACGTCGCTACTGTCGCAATGCTTTTGAAAAAAAAAACAGCTAATCCAGCTGAACAAAATGAACAAAACAATGGAAATTTAGCTGGTTTTCAACAACATCACAAACAAGGGTGAGCGAAAAGTTTATGCTTTCAGTCCATATTCATTTCTTTTTTGTTTTTTCTTCTCCAACCTCTAAATTGCTTTTTAATATTTTCTGAAACAGGGTTTTAAGGGTTTTTTGCGTTGAAGCCCTAAGCCTAAATCCTTATAGTTGAAGTATTTCTATGTTCTTTTCGTTTTTGATCAGCATTGGCTTGTGATGGAGGACGTACCAGAAGAATTTCCGGTAAGCAACAGCCAAAGGGGAGGCGCCGGTACCATTTTGAGGATCCGCGTGGAGAATTTCATGTGCCACAGCAGCTTGCAGATAGAATTCAGCGAATGGGTTAATTTCATCACCGGGCAGAACGGGAGTGAGGAAATTTTTTGACTTTTTTTTCAGTTTATAGGGTCAGTTTAAATTTATGATTTTATGTAGTTTATGAAGTGTCGTGTTGTCTGCTGTTTAATCGTTTTTATTTTTTTATTTTGCGGGTATTGAGTAGGGTTAATGTATGATAGCACTGTGACAGGTGGAAAGAGTGCAATCTTAACGGCATTATGCATTGCGTTTGGAATCAAGGCGAAAAGTACTCAGAGGGCAACTTCTTTGAAGGAATTTATCAAGAATGGGTGCAGGTAAGTTTGCTTATGTAGTAGCTGTTTCTTTTCAACCCTCAGTTAAATTAAATAGTGGAGCAAAAAATCGAGCTGTCCGGAAGTATTTAGAAAATGTCTTGCTGTGGAAGCCTTAGATTTAAAAGTTGTATTTAAAAAATGCTTTAAGTCTGTGCTACCTTTACGTTTGTGAGTTTGGGTGTAGAATCTCAGTTTGAAGTTTACACAAATGCTTACTTTAATTGGAGAAGCTTGTATTTCTTTCTAATTTTTTTTAATAGATTTCAAGCTTCTGCATTTTATAATTTTAAAACAAGAAGACTTCTGGAGAGATGGCAACATAGTTGTGTTTTGAAGTTTACAAAAATGCTTACTTAAATTGGAGAAGCTTGTATTTCTTTGTAATTTTCTTTAATTGATTTCAAGCTTCTGCAATTTATAGTTTAAAAAAAAAGAAGATTTCTGGAGAGATGGCAACATGGTTGTAGGGTATTTTTCATTTTTTTGTTTTCCAATATGAAAATGCTACACAGGTAACATACTAGAAAATTAAGGAAACACTTTGACTAAGATTAAGAAGCTGGCGTTTATATTCATCAAGGATTAGGAGGTGTGCATTTGAGGAGCCATATCCACTCAGGATGATATCCAGAACCATGATGTTGAAATACACTCTGGGTGAATGGGAAGTGAAACCAAACACAAGCTTTACAGTTCTCGCTTGTTTCTTGCAACATACCTTTATTTTAATTTTAGTGTTGGATTATTTTTGTTTCCCAGTTATCATTTGTATTAGTCCATGATGAAAGCTCCACTTTGGGCATTGACCGTTCCTGGGTTCCTGTCCCATGATTGTCAGTTGTTCATCTATCTAGTTTCTTCCAGCATTTCATCGAGTTTTGGCTCATTTATTTTTATTTTTTGTTTGTTTGTTATTATAACATAAAATAACAACTTTAAATTTTAATACCAGTTTCAAATGAAAATATATAAATCAACAAAAATATAAATAAAGAATAAAATAACTAGTAAGTGAACAAGTATATAAGTAGTAATCTGTTTTCTATTTTCTATCAGAGTAACAGTCAGTAACTTATTAAATGTTGTTGATAGTTATTAGTTTTTTTAAGACAACTATCAGCAACTGCTTCTCTTTGTTATTAAAAAGTATAAATTGATTATATTTTTCATTTTTTTGAGGGATTGTTTGTAGTGTAACAAATTATGAGAGTTCTGTGGATTCAACTGTATTATTTTACTGTTTTCGGACGTCTCATGTATCTCTGTTGGGCCTATAATCAGTGAGCAGCTTGAATCTTTCATTTTTAACATAGCTTTGTGATTCATTTAGTTTAGAGGATGAAGTTATGATTGAATCCGATAATATATCCATGATATACCTTTAATTAGGTAACTGGCTGATAAATTAATTTATTTCTATTAAAGAGCTTTAGCTGAATTGTGGAAGAATGGATTTGCCCTATAACAAAAGAGAGAAAGATAGGGGAGATGTTGCCTTGTATTGTTATAGTTAGGTATCCCTTATATCACGTTCCTTCTTTGTAGTGCTTAACAGTGCCCACATGCTTGTAGTATTGGGCATGCTTGATTGAGATGAGGAGACAAGGCATCATAGTTTGGAAAGGTTCAAATTTTAAGGAACCTCAAAAACTGGTAGAATTTCTGATTTGAACTATGGGAAAGAGGGGAAGGTTTTCTTACAAGAGGGATTGGATCGAGTCTTCAATCTTGAAGTCATAATTGATTAGTGTTAAGTAGTATATTGAATGTTTGGGAAGCTAATTGATCCTCCCCAAAAGATGGGCATTAGATCCAATGCAAACCATAGTGGTTACATATTTGCAAATCATTTTTTATATGCACACTCTTTTTTTATGCAAATGCTTAAGAATATGCTTGGATTTCATAAACTAATCCAAGGAATTGGTCTCCTTGGTTCTTGAATGGGGAGCTTATGGACAATAATTGTGCAAAAGTGAGTCTTTTTACATAAATACTGATGTTACTCTTTTTACAAAAATAAAGTCCTTTTTAAGGAGGTTGTTCGCTTGGGTTACCTCCAAAAGGCTGCAACACATCATCCATCCCATTCTTAAATTGAGAATAGGTTTGGCGTAAATAACCACAAGGCTATTATGATTGGACATGCATTTACAAAACTTTGAACTAATTGGAGAGTGATAATCTTGGAAAGAAACAAAGAAGAAAGAAATTTTATTAGTGCCTACACATGACCATTTGGGTCATGGGACTTGGAGCACATTTTGTGAATAATATGAACTAAGTGTAAGCACAAATAGCCAATTGAGAGGGCCCCTCAATGAAGCTTTAGGAGGTTTGTCATTGATCTTCCAAAGTCATTTGTTGTTTCAACTTTTAAGTTGTAGTAAAGCATTCAATTTTGTTTAGATATGTGTGCTTTTCCAAAATTGGTATGATGTTGGTAGAATACAATTTCTATCAAATAGGGATGCTAATATCAACAATCTCTTAAAGTATCTACATAGTTGAACTTAATTTTTTTATAGTAGCAAACAAATATAGTTGACTATTTATCACATAGTGTTTTGATTACTATATTCTCTTTTGTTGATGACGTGGTTGTCCTCTCTCACTCACTTAATAGATTAGAGAGATAACCTTATGCCCTTCTTGCTTTTTGTGATACCTACTATCTTTTAGTGAACCTTAGTAAGAATAATGACTAGGTTTTTAACATCTCTAGAGATGCTATCTTTAGTTTTGAATTCTTTTACAAAGGAGGTTCTATGGAGATCACAAATGCTTATTGTAATGCTCCAACTTTGACAACAAGACATTAGTGGATAAAACATGGAATGACAATTTTTTCGAATTGCAAGTGTGAGATTTACATGTCCATTGCGCACACACACGCACAAGGTGTCGTGACAAAGCATGACACATAGGAACCCATCACCAATGCACCAAGCATTAGAGATCGTCTTACTTCGATAACCACTCATACTCAAACAAATAAGAGATGATGTAGATGGTACAATGATACATTCCACAACCTCTAACACTAGGAACATACATCCATAAGATTGTAGACATGACAAGAAGACTTTGGTAGACACGCACCAAAGGTCGAGTATGAGGATATCAATATCTCATAAAGTACCCAAAGGACCACATGAACTGAGATGCTAGGTGATGTAGGGGCATCTAGGCTTACCTTTACCCTACTAACAATTTTGGTCTTTTTCATTTTTTTCCTTGGATTTTATTTTGGTGTTGTGTTTGGTTTTATTTTGCTTGGGCATAGTCTTGTGCTTCCTTTTAATCTTCTTGGATACAAATTTCAAAGAGCACCTTTGACCATTGATAGTTCATGTTATTTAGAAGTTGTTCCTAGTGCTAGGTGTGGGGTTTTGATTACTTGCTATCTTAGGCACTATTCCTGGTCCAGTGGTTACTACAATTTCAAAATTTGGGCTGGTGTTGATATTTACTTGCTTGGCCCCACCTTAATTGGCAAACTGTTATTGTGGTTGTAGTAGTCTTGACAACACCCTTGGGCAGATTTAATGTCTTTAAGGCTATTTCTAGGTGGTGGCCCTAGATTGGATCAATGCTGGGCAGTTTCCACATTCTCCCGTTGTTGGTGTAACCCATCTAGCTCATCGATCTCCTTGTTAAGGTTTGGACAATTAACTCCATTTTGGCTTGTGGTGATTTCATCTATTTATTTTTGGGATTAGTCACATGTTAGGCTTCATGTGCTTGCCTTCATCATCTATTTTAGGCTTGTTATGCATTCAAATTGTGGGTCCTAGTTGGTCAAAAATCCAAGGAAAAACAAAAGAGGGAATAATTTCTTCCAAGCTATACAATCGTAGGAGTCATTAGTTGGATCCTTCTTAGTTTCTAAATATCTTTATGTCAGGCTACATGCATGTGAGTGAAATCTTGCAGTTTGAAGTTATGAGCTTTCACTTATTTTGAGTCTTGCCATATTGTGACTCTTAATTTGAGCATCTATGTTTGGTCGCTTAGGATTTAGATTGGAAATTTTTAAAGTGTTGTTATTTTTGATGTCATAATTTTTGAGCTACTGTAATGCATTGCTATTGTTAAGGATTATTTGTATGAAGTTGCTTGGACTAGTTGGCCATTTTTAGGCTCCTAGTCCTTGAGCGCACCACTATGCATACAAAGTAGACCCCCAGGAACAATTTTCCTTTAGGAAATTTTCTTGACAAAGTGTGGGAAATGCTTGCTGTCCAAGAGTTCAGACTAAAACACAATTTCTGCACAACAATGCACTTTCAAGATTTCAACACACTTTGAGGACACTAGCACACTTGCATCATAGTCCTCCTTTTGCACTTTTGTCTTGCGCTCTTGTCCTAGTCAAGAATTCAAAAGCGCTAACTTACTAGACTAGAAACACAGACTTTTCTAAGAGTTTTTGGGCTTTGAACTCAGTTTTTCGATGGAGTATGAACACAAAGATAGCTAGACAAGTCTCAACACCAAAGTGTCATAACTCGCAAGCACCCCAATGCACCTCCCAAGCTCAGGGATAGGACAAGTTAAGCATTCACAAAGACTTCCTTAAATCTCTTAACCACATGCAACTATTTACTTACACATATGGGTACACACATGTGACATGAATGATAAGCAAGCTAGGGATACAACTACCACATGGTATATTGTTTTCGACCATCCAGAACATTATTTCAATTACATCAATTATATGTGCCATACATTACATCTACACTAGTTTGCATGTTCATTCTACAAGAATATGAAACTAGGTTTTCTAGTTACGTTTCTATCATATAGCTAAACATGAGAAAAACGATACAAAATGCCATGCACATTTGACACCAATGTTGAGACGTGCCAAAAGTAAAGATAGAGCTCTTGCCACTTTTGCCAGAAAAAAACATTACAACTCAAATGGGTTCAAAATAATAATCACAAATTTAGAAATGAGGAGCCCAATGCCCCAAATTATACATTTTCTTCACAAGAGACAACATAGGATTTATTCAAAAACATGATTTTTTGTTCCAAAACAAAGATTTATTTTCATTCAAGTGTTGTCATTACATGGTCACAGGGTAGAGGCTGCTTCCCAAACATGGAAGGATCACACTCCAACACAAAACTGATACAATATATACAAGTACAACATCATTGAGCCTCTCCAAAGGTGCTCCAATAGTCACAAATTACAACATGATTACAAAATACTGTGACTTTCTCAAATACAAAGGTTACAAGATAACAAGCTAAGAAGAAAGACTAGAGCCATGTGCAAACTCCATGATGCTGCCAAGATCCATGAGCAATCCCATTGTTGATCAACACTGCCCAACCATATGGGACCTTGAGGCCCACCCCTTTGAACTAAGAGATGGTCTCCATGGTTGCAAACAAAGGCACAACACACAAGGTTGGCTTCACATTCACAACATAAATATGTTGTTTTCTCAACACACAATTGGATACAATGAACCCAATCAAACAAGGAAGAGGAGGGTAGCTAAGGCATGGAGTGGTTTTCTGCTTGGTTTTCCTTAACCAAGCCAGGAAATGAAGTAGACCAGGTAGGTCTTATAGGGAGCATCCACCACATGTATGCTTTTCATTATGCAAGGGACTTCTTCAGTGTTTACATCGTTCATTATCTTTCATGAATGTAGTATGCATAATTAAGTTTTAGATTCAAGATTCATTGATTAATTACGTTCAATTTTATGCAAGGGACTTATTTAGTGCTTGCCCTAAAATCTTCCCAAGACTATAAGTAAATTAGCCACTCCAATGCCTCCTAAGGGTATCCTCTAATCCTAAACAATCCAAGAGTCAACCTTCTACAGAATGCTTGAAGATGGGTAAGGCTTGGATTTCCATGCAAACATGTTTCCCAATGCAAGCACATTTTATTTCTATGGGAGAGGTCATTCCACAAAATAATCACATTTCAGAAATTCTAAATTTCAAAAAGAAATAAATTAAGATATTTTCAAAATATCCAAGTATAGCCATTAACAGATCTTGAAGCTACCTTTCCAAAAATCTCTTAAAACTTGAAACACTTATGTTCCATGACGTTTTAGGGACAGTGGGATGGCAGGGGATGTGTTTTGGGGATGGCAGTCCAAGGGCCAGTTTTTGGGGATGACAGTATAAGGGCCATTCTTTGGGGAAGACAATATATATAGTGTAATGCGACAACATTATAACAACATCAATAACTTAATTTTTTATAAATATTCAAATCTATAATGACAGCAGTATGAGTATAATTGTAAATGGTAAACAACTTAACAGCAGTATAAGAGAAATATATTGTAACAGCAAGAAATTTTTTCTTTTAAATTTCATTGTTCAAATTTTAAAGTTGAAAGTTTAAACTCAAAGTCTCAAACTTCAAACTACAACTATGCTTCAGCTGGGCTATTAATATTGAATGAGCTAAACATTATAATGACAGCAGTATGACTATAATTGTAAACGGAGAGAGAGAGAGAGAGAGAGAGAGAGAGAGAGAGAGAGAGAGAGAGAGAGGGCAACTATTTTGTCTATCAATCTTCACTTTATGAACTCTTTGACATCTTCCAATCGTCTATATACCCTTAACATCAATGACAACATTAATGATATTCTAAGGTAACAATCTTGCTCATACACTTGACATCAATGAGAACTTCCAACACTTTTTTGGGTTGAAAGGGCCTTTGCAAATTTTTGAAGATTAGATGAAGGGCATGCAAAATGGTCGTGGAGTTCCAATAGAATTTGTGCTTGGAATTCTAGAATAAAGGGAACCTCCAATACTCCCTTCAACATCCATTTTGTTTACTTCTTCATTGCCCTTCTCATTAACATTGTCACCAGTGTTGCTAACACTCATTTTTTATGTGAAAGATGTTTCAAAGGTTTGTAGTGTTGTTGAATTGTGTAACTTTCTAAGTTTTTGTTTGACAACTTATTGAATCTTAATAGATAATAATTACAAACTCTCCCTAATAGGCTAACTGTTATTTATAAAAAAACATACTAGTTAAAGACTCAAATTAAATTACAATTAAAATTAAAATGTGTTAATTGCTAATTGCAATGCCAAATGGCTGAAGTTGAACCAATAAAATTGAATTGTGAATTACCGATAGCAGTGATTGATCCTCCATCAATGACTCTACAAGGTTTTATAAAATTATATGAAAAGTCACAAGGTGTGAATGAAGAACATCAACCTCAACTAGCACTAATGTTTAGGTCCTTTGGCCTATGTGGCTAGTGAGGCTTGATCAAACTGATTGAAAATACAATATCACTGATTGATTGATAGAAGTGACGAGTAGTCTACAATAACTCTATGAATCTAGAATTAGTCTTTGGCTATGTTGAATAGGGACACACCCTTGACTCTCAAACTCCCTCCAATTCGTATGTGGCTATGTTGAATAGGGACACACTTTGATAGTTTAGGTCGAATATGGGGTTTGGGAGGGTTTATGGGACCCCCATGACCCTGTTAAAACCAATTACTTTTTTTCAGGTGTCAGGGTTTTTTAAAACATTGTAAGCTTTCAATTTGATGTCAAGGATGTTTTGCTGTCCTTGGAACAGTTGGGGGATGTATCATATGTCCTTGATTGCCTTGGGGATGGCAAAACGTTCCATATACATTTATGGCAAATTATAGGTGTTTTTGAAATGTTTCCGGATTTAAAAAATTCTTGGAGATAGCTAGGGGATGTCCCTTGCTATCTTGTCCCTAAAATGCTGTTGGGGATGGGGATAGAGGTTTGAGAGTCACGGATGCATCCTCATGGAACACAAGAAAATAGATAATATTGAAATTATAAAAATATCCTTATGGCCCAAATCTACCCAACATCACACTTTTCTAATCACGTAAAGTTTTTAGAAAACTTCGTTAGGTTTTAGAAAGTAATTCCACGTTTTATTTCCTACAAAAATTGAAAATACATTTAAATAAAATTTTAACAATATCCTTATGGCTTAAATCTACCCAACATCAAACTTCTGTGATTGCATATAAAATTGGAAAAAAATGCCACTATAATGGGGGAAAAGTGAGTTTTTACAAGATAAAATAACAGTGTTCCACGAGAATGTGCCTAAAAAAAAAAAACCCCGTGTTTCCTAGACAACCCCGGCTCGAAGATTTGGGGACTTGGGGGGACATCCCCCCATAAGTCGACCACCATCCCACCACAAGCGTTGCCGTCTCCAAGACACCGCTAGGACTTCGAGGACATTGGGGTGTCCTCAAGATGTCTAGGGGACTCCTAGTTGTCTCCAAGATGTATAATTCTTATACCTATACATCTTCTTATAACTATTTTTTCAAGTGTTATATGTATTTCAACACCTTGCCACCACCTCGCCCCCATCCCCTTGTCATCCCCAAACTTAGGCCCTTGGTCCCCTCGTCCTCAAAACTTGTCCCCATGTCCCCGCATTCCCCCTGTCAGGAAACTCTGTGGAACTATGAAAATAAACCTACAACTAGATTGAGCTATTCAATTGAAATTACCCCTATATTCAATTCCAATGCTCCCAATGCAAGGCCATATGCTTTATTACTTTAGGTATAAGCATGGCTATCAAGATTCAAACAACAAAATGCATAATTTAATAAATAGGAAAATGCCTTGCTCGCAAGCCTAATAGATGTCTTTCTTTCTTGCAATTTTCCATCCTAACCCAAGTGAGAATCCAACACAATACCCAAGCAGTAAACAAACTACTAGCAATTCCAAGCAATCCCAAACCAATTGTAAGCAATCCAATCCAAGGTAGGGTTTGAAAAAATCGTGCTCTTTTGTTCTCTCCAAAAACTCAAAAACAACAAGTTGCATAATGAAATAACAAGCCTTTTCAATATAAGTCAAAAAGTTTAGATGTGAAATATCCCATTACCTTTTCATATTTTCACTTTGCCAATCTTTTTACTTTGAGGTAATATCTATTTGAACTTTTGATTAAAATCTATTTCCCAATTCATTAGCAAAGTAAATAATTGCTATTCACACAAATGCAATATTTTCGTACTTACATAACACAGGCAATTTAACTGTTTTTCGACCTAAGGTCCAATATTCTCAAAATCACTTTACTTGCCTAATCAAATATTTTTCTCTTTTCAATTATTCTAATAGCAAAATAGCATTTTGGCAAGACTATCTAATCCTTTGCACATACCAAGCAAAAACACAAATGATGATAAATAAAGTCATTCAAGAAAGATGCATTTACAGTTATAACACTCAAGGGATTTAGAATTGTGACTGGTTTGGATATTGGTTTCATGGGTTTCAATGTCACATGTCCTGTTATTCTATACTGAGCAGGATGGGTTTATACAAGTAGACAAACCATGTACACTGTCTTGAACTAACCACTATTGGGATTTTACCTATACCTGCACATTTTAATCAAACATTATGCACATCTGCCCTATATGCAACAATAGCTGAGGTGAATGGCAGAATCACCCTATGTCATAGGATTCACATTTCAATTAAATCATTTATCCAAGCAATATTATCAACACATGATTAATCATTTATTGAACAAGGTGGGGCAAGAGATAACAGAGGTAGGCATCACACTTTATATTTACATGGATGTTTAGTTTACTGACTCATCTTTTAGTCTGTAGTCTGCCAATGATGGGCATGTTTGCAAAGATATGCACCAGGTCTTTTCTCATTGTTGCAAATGCTTTCGGATGTTTTTCTCAGATTTCTTCTAAGGATTGACCTCAATACTGCATTTATTAAACAGAAACCTAATCTACTATACAAGTCAGAGATCTGGGGATCTAGCTTGATACATATAAATTGAGCCTCTTTTCAGAGTGTCCAAACTATCATGCCAAGTTTGTGTAAAGGTCCACCCCTTTTGTTTGGTAATTTTTTTGCGATGGTTTTCAATTTGATATGGCATGAGCAATATATGACTTCTCAAATATTAATATGCATGATCAAGAAGCTATTCTCAGAGATAAACTTCACTACTTCCTAACTGAGATTCACACAGATTTGTATTTCAGACTTAAAAGCATTGTACTGAGCAAAAATAGGACTGTTACAGGGCAGATTTAAGCATGAAACGAGTACAACAGTGTCCAGAATAAGATTGCAGGTTAAAACAGGTTTATCAGTAATTTATATCGGCTTAGCACATGCTCAGAATTGTGTTTCAGATTAATACATTAGTAGCAAGGGACTGATTCACACTACAATGACTGCTCAGAAATTAATTGCAGACTAAGACAAACTCAGAAAGACCCTCAATGAGCAGAGTTAGTAAAGCATTGCATTAGTGGATCATGGCGCCTCTTACTGGGTTCATATTTGCAGAGTAGACAGAATATAAAATGCCCAATATTGAACAGCAAACTCAAATATGTGTACTTGCTAATAGCATGACAACTTAATGACATTACATGAGTGAGAACATGGTACTCAGACCTGGAACTTTTAATTGCCAACCTGGAGTAGCTTGCAGCAGTCTGGCAACAGTCTGAGGTAACCAAATAAGATCACAACCAGCTAAACACCCTGACTTTGCCTTGAGAAATGGCTATGACCCAGCTAGGGTTTCCTGTAGCATGGCACTGTAGCATGGTACTGTGGGCAGATGGTCGGCTCTTCCCTTAGGATTCATGACATGGCTTGACCGCCTCTTGTGGATCCGTTAACTCTGGCAGTTGTATTGTGCATTAACAGGTTGACCTTGTGGTGCAACAACAACCATGGGGCCAACAATTGGTATAAGAGCCAAAGGTGTCAGGTTTGAATCCCCTCGGGAAATGCTGAGGGGGAGATTGTTGGTAGATGGTCTGCGCTTCCCTTGGGATTTGTGACATGGCTTAACCACCTCTTGTGGATCCATTAACTCTAGTAGTTGTATTGGGCATTAACAGGTTGACCTTTTGGTGCAACGACAACCGTGGGGCCAACAAGTATTGTAGCGTGACACTGTAGCGACAGTACTGTAGCATGCTTTAAGAAATCATAAAATCAACAAATATCTTCATAAATTAAACTCCATTCATACCTCAAGAAATAGATATCGATTACCATCAAATTTGCCTCCGGTTGGATTACATTGTAAACCCTTCAAACTAAATACCAAACTCAAATACAAATTACGCCCAAGTAGAAGACCTGTATGATCTCCTCCACAAACCAGCTAAGGTGGGTCTCTCACCACTGAAACCAGTGCTAAAGATGAGGGTTTCCGTCCTCAACCAATTGCAATGATAAACTGGAAACAATCCAACAGAGTCTCCTTAAGTTGTCAAATCCATCATATTCAAATGAGAGCCAAAAAGCTGATTAAATAGAAGTGGAGGGAGAAATTAGGGCAACCTTCAATTTGAATCCTTTTCCCTCCAAAAACCCAATGCCCTTTTCCAGCCTTTTAATATTTGCTTTATACTTTAAAACATTATCAAATATTCCTCAAAGGGGCGTCCTGCTCAAAAGGGAACTATTTTACCTTATTCAGCCTTCTAAAACAATGTTAAGTTATCTCATGAGGCACCAAGGTACTTTTCGATGACCACCTACCCCCTCAGTTAAGTTATAAAGTTATTTTATTAAAATAACTTAAGTGACTGATAAAAAGTGAATATTAAATAATCCAACCTTGGGTTCTCCAACGCCACCATAGAAATAACACTGTTGAGGACACTATGGGTTTGAGACTAGTTTCTTGAAATAGACTTACTATAAATAGCAATTGCTAAAAATAGAAAGTACTCACCAAGTATCAAACTGGCCAAAACATTAAAGCTCGTCGGACAACTTCCACACATTGCCCAAACAAGAAACCCTACACTGCATTGCCGCTCGAACCAGTTACTAAATATAGTACTTGCTAAAAATAGTAAGTGTGTCGGTACTAGACTAGCCTAAAGGAGGACATAAAAAATGGGGACATTATAGTTTGTCACCCTGCCAATTCACCTTGAGAATATTGTCAAGCTTTCTTACTATGTTGACAGACTCAAATCCATGGTTGATTTTGCCTCAGATTGAGAGACATATCATACTTGGCACTTGGTTCTTTAGAAATGGTTATCTTTCCAGGTTTCGCAGGAGTCAACTTTATTAGTTTTTTGTGACTCGTTTGCTTCTTCAATTTACTGACATCTTTTTTGTTTGGTTTCCTCCATTCAAATACTCCTTGGATGCAACACCTCACCTTCTTCCTTCAAATGAGGTCAATAGAGCTTTAGAAAGGATATATGGTCTTATGTATTGGCTTGATATGTGCAAAGGATCAGATAGTCTTGCCAAAATGCTATTTTGCTATTAGAATAATTGAAAAGAGAAAAATATTTGATTAGGGAAGTAAAGTGATTTCGAGAATATTGCTCTTAGGTCAAAAAACATTTAATTGCCTATGTTAAGAAAACATTGCATTTGTGTGAATAGCAATTATTTACTTTGCTAGTGAATTGGGAAATAGATTTAAATCAAAAGTTCGAAAATCTCTTATTAGA
This sequence comes from Sequoiadendron giganteum, assembly GCA_007115665.2. Lineage (NCBI taxonomy): Eukaryota > Viridiplantae > Streptophyta > Pinopsida > Cupressales > Cupressaceae > Sequoiadendron > Sequoiadendron giganteum. Next base: position 646,058,782 of record CM021103.1, on the reverse strand, counting down.
TATAGCAGTACATATAAATTACTTGGATGGTGACTGCTCTCTGCCATAGCTTTTCTGTCATTTGATTTGATTATCGCCAACATGATTGGTCACATGGCTTGAGGATCATCCTTGGTTAGTTGATGGTAATAGGTACACTGCTGACAGTTATGAGCTGAGATGGATCACCAAATTCCACGAAGTGACATGATCTATTGCGTCTGTTCCTTTTGGGAAGTGGAGACCAAGGAAAGCCTTTTTCAGTTGTCCTATTTACCATAATATCCAGGGCTGCTATTATTGCATGTATAAAGAATTAGGTGGTTATCGGTCCATTTTCTTTTGTTATCCTGATCAGAATTTCATGGCCCATTTCCTTGAAGAGTTTGTCACTTTTATGCAAAGGATGATTTAGGTGGACCTGGATGAGGTTTAGTTCTGAACTCTTTGGTCTGACCAGAACAGTTTGGACCCATTTTTTATTTTTTAAGTTGCTAAATAAATAATATTGCGAAGAATTGGCAGAATAGAAAACCTCATGCATTAAATTAAATACATAAAACACAAAATAGAAAAATAAAAACTATTAAAACCTGTGGAATCACACACACCAGATATCAGACCTCCATCTGTTTTTTTCCAGCCATTTATGTGGAGGATTTTGATGCAATTTCCTCATATTTTCCATCACTAGACTTTTGAGTGAGCTTCCTCTACCTGTATGTGATGTACTAGTCATGTTTGATAGCTTCTGGGTGTTCCACAATATGGCAATTGAACTTCAGACCCATATATTATGATCTGCAAATACAAACTTAAAGAATACATTATAATTGAAGTATAGTGCATGATGGTATAAATTTGAAATCAATTGTGGAGCCCACTTTAAGTTGTAAATTGAACTAAATGAATATAGCATTTTAATAATAGGAACTGTATATATGTTAAATCCTAGAAAACAAAAGATGAATGTTAACAACATTAATCTTTTGACTTTTGTCTATATTTATAGTTTTAATAAGATTTTTAATTTTTAACTGCCAATTTTTTTTTTAGTACTTCTTGTGACATTATCGATAAACATTTCATCAATAGTGTTAAACTTTGGGCTCATCTTTTTGCAGTTATGCTCTTGTTGTTGTGGAATTGAAGAATGAAGGTGAAGATGCTTTCAAACATGATGTTTATGGAGATAAGATAATCATTGAGCGCAGAATACTTGAATCTTCAAGTACAACTACTTTAAAGAATTACCAAGGTTTGAATTTTGATAAATTAAAATGGGCACAAAAAGTTATTATGTTCTGCTTTATCTTTCCATTTTCTGATTTATATATTGCAGGTAAAAGAGTTACCCAAAAGCGTGATGAACTTCATGAACTTGTCGAGCATTTCAATGTAAGTGACTATTATTTTTTCTTCTTTGTTGTGTTAAATTGATAAATCAAGAACTCATTTGGTGTGCATGTCTTAAAGTCTCATCTTTATTTTAGCAGTAATATTGTTTATCAGTTATATCAGACCCATGTTTGAGGTTATAAATTTATAATTGATTAGAACTAGCATTCCATGCTTAAAGAGAGAAAGAAAAATAGATAAATTATTTACAAAGTCAACCAAGCATGTGGACAAGAGTTGAAAGGACAATCAATAACAATAGCGTGTGGGAGCTAAAAAGGAACTCCAACAATTAAAGAGTAAAAATACTACAAACTACAAGCTAAGAGCAGAAAAAAACATTCTAACTAACTAGCTGGATAAATCCAAATGGGTGTATCCTAAACATGTAGGAACATATAATGTCATGCATTTCAAACAGTTCTTTTAACCATGATAAAGTAAGTCTTGACAGTAGAGAAGAAGGTATGGTTGATGGAGGCCTTGTAGTTTCCACCCTTAAATATATAAAAAATCTGTTGTATTTTCCGCAAGTTTCTTTTAGTAGAATGGAAATGTATCCTTTTATAGTCCACAATATTGGGTTATCTGTTTTTAAGTTTACAGATGGCTTATAGTATAGGGGACTGCCCCGTACTCCATGCAGGAGGCACCTAACTTGCTACAAAAGAGGTGTACATACCCTACCCCTTGCAGGATTTGAACTTGTGATCTCTCTTTCAAGAGTAAATGTTCTCCACCATTAGGCCAACTCAGGTGTACTAAGGTTTGTAGATCATGACCTTAGTTTTACTAAGGTTAGAAATTGATTGTCAAATCTCAAAACCAAGCAAGTGCATCTAGTTATATTTGTAAACCCTCAACAATGTGAATGATGAGTATTATGTCATCAACAAAAAGGATACGACCTTCATTTGCATGAGTGTATTTTGGAACTAATTATTCAAGCTTATCAACGTACATCCCAAAGAGAGTTAGTTAGAGGGAGCTCATTTTTGAAGCCAATAGTACTTAATAAAATACATAGAAGTCCATGGATGGAAGATAACTCGTAACAAACCCACAATTATCTCATAGAGCTTCATGGTAGTAGAAATATATTTTTTTTTGTAATTTTGAAGGTCTTCCTAATGTCTAAAAAGTAGTAAAATCATTGTTACTCATTTCTAAGATGAGGATGACTATTAAAAAAATTGGAAAAATAAAAAATATAGGAAATTTCAAATATTCATATAATAACTTTGACAAGGCATTCATCATATACATTATAAAACCTTAATGCATAACATTAGAGTTATTGAGATTTCACATGTGTAATGTACTAACCCTTCTATGAAGTAAAAATTTCTAATTTTTCACCCTGTGAGTAAATAAACTAAGTAACAAGCCATTGCAATGAAATTTTTTCTTTTCTATATTGATAATTTTAAAACAAGATGCATAACATATTACAACATGAACTCCATTTCATTCATTAATTACATCAATGCAAAAAAGCATACATTTACATACATATCTCAAGGAGCTTTAGAACAAATAGCTGTAAGACGGTCCAAGATCCTTCCTTTCAAATCTTGGTTCTTCTGTCGTCTATTGTGGAGGAGAAGCATCATTCAAGCGCTTTTCCGCCAACCACAAACTCTTAATGCGTTTTTCGATAGATGGCCCTTCCCTTCGACGAAGAGATTGGTAGAGTAATCGATAACGACAACCAACTGAGCATAGTGTTGTGTACTACATAACTAGAACCTTGTAACTCCACAATCTAGAACTAGCATGTAATATTGGATCATGGTGAATTGACAGTGTAGTCTCGGTATTCATACAATCTAGAGTGGAGTCTTAGACATTTACACTACTTTGGCCAAAGAGTTCTCATTTAGTACTTCGAATGAAGTCATCAATCACATACACTACTCAGGGCCGATTTGACTTAAGGCTATCTTAAGCTACGCATAGGTATTTCCTTCAATGGATAGTCTTTCATCCCAGATTACCTACAACCATATTAATCTATTTGAAGTAACCATTTAACTAGTAAGTACACAAGCTAGGTATTTCCTTCAATGGATAGTCCATCATCCCATATAACCTATATACTTGGAATAGCCCTACTTACATGTAAATACACAAAACTCCCTCCCATATTGGATTATCTCTCCTAGGAGTAAACACAAGCTTTCCTAGTTAAATCAATAACTTAGCTAAGTGTACAATATGCGCTTTTTATGTTCAATCATACCTAGTACATAATATCTATGATAAACACTCATCTCCTACTATGGAGTACTTAAAAACACATTATGAAAACAACATAAAAGCTTCAATCTCCTTTTTCAAACACTCAAATATCTCTAAAACACATATTAGAAAAGACATTTCAATTGTGCATGCAAGACGCATCATTCCAAAAGTAAATAACAAAGAAGAAGAGATCCCCATGCCTGTTATCGCATATCTATTCGGCCTTATTAATGATAATCACTAATGACTATTATCGACCTCTATTTCATAGTATTTATCGACTACAAACAACCTTATAAATCGGCTTCTATCAAATAAGAGATAGTCGAATTCTAATAACATATGTAATATGTAAAATATATATTATATACATATATATATTTAAATACTTTCGTGTGTGTGTATATATATATATATATAACCATTAATATATATTTATATATATATCGTAAGCCAATAACTTAAGCATACATTCGATATATATAGGCAAGATAGCATATAAAACACATAAAATTGAATGTATGCACATATATATATATATATATATATATATGTATAAATGTATATGCCTTTATGTACATGTATGTGTAGGTATATCTATATCGATGCATCCGTATGAGCATGTCCATTCGTCAATGTACGCATGTATCGATTTACATATATGTATGGATATGTGTATATACTATACACACACACACACATATATATATATGTCCACATCCGATTTCACTTATAGCCATTCACGTTTACCATCATATTGCTAAGTGTTTATGTGTGGTATATCTATACATGTCGTTAGATCCCATTGACATGCATGTGCATATATATACACATACTTCCACGTACATCCCACTTGTCAATAATATCGTAATAGTACAAGAAAGATTTCAAAAGCTCAATAAATAAACATCACCCAATGATGCATGCAGTAGTAAACGAGAGTCCCACATGTAGACATAACAGCTAAGGATGACTTATCAACTACCCACAAACTGACTCAACTCAATGATTCTAATGCGGTGTGTGTATATGCTCAGATAGTTTACTTTTGCCGGTTACCCGACCAAGATCTTCTTTTGAGTGATCCTTCCCCTCTGCCTGGAGGAATGAACACATACTTGCATCCACTAACACATGCATATGGTAGTCAATTGTTCACAACATATGTAGTATATATAAGCATCTCCAAAGTTAGAATAATGATAATTCAATAACCATCCATTCACATATATGCAGTATTTCACCATGAATAACATCAACTAAGATAACATCAAATGAGACAATCATCAAATGAGATAACATTCATATTGATAACAAGGTACAAGCATAAGATAACATCAAATGAGACAATCATCAAATGAGATAACATTCATATTGATAACAAGGTACAAGCATAATTTATTCATCTCCAGAATTCACATTACATTCATATTTACTCTATGCAGTAATAGTAAATAGTAGTTACACAATTGGGGTGTAACAACATGGAAGTTGACAAACAAATTAACAAAATTTAATTGCGTTCATTTTCAATGTACACATATTTTGAGTAGTGTTGGTTACTATTTCTTGGTAGGCTTTGTGAGGCATTTTCCTGCATGGTTAATTTCCTTGCTGCAGCTTCTCCAAATCCTCTTTTAGAGGAACTTGAGGCAGAGCCTATGTTCACAAAGGACGTGATATCATCACGATCTCCCTTTTTGGTGAAGTAACTGTACTCTTGAATGGGACACTTAGGATGTTTTTGGATAGGATAGATATTAGACTAAATTTGATAAATGTTGGTTTATTCCTTGCATTTTATGTCAAGGGTGGGCTGCTTGGAGGTATTGGCTAGTAGATATTGGCAGCAATTGTGGGAGTGGACAGTTAACTAACCTCCCAACCTGTGATGGCCCATCATCTCTGCTCTCCTGTATAGGTAATATGCACTTTTTGTAAGGGAGCTGTCATTTTTCACTGCCCTAGATTTTTTTTTTGATAAGTGCCACCAGAGGGGGTAGCTCCCTATATTAACTCAATAAAAGTAGTACATAGCCATACGACATCCATTGATGGTACAGAAAACCTATACCCTCCGCAATCTCAACTAGTCTACAATACTCTCTTCAATTAGACCCGGATTATCAACCAAGAAGCTCATGAAGGCATTAATATCATTCTTTTGTTCGACCCCTTGTTTAATCAGCCACCAAGCTCTGAAAAGTTTAGTTTCTTTGCCCAACTCCTTCAAGCTCAGAATACCCGCAGCAAGCCCATCTTTTATTGCTAATTATTGTTAAGGATGTACGGTTGTACCTGAATGATATGGCAGATTTTGAAGGCTGTGATATCTAATCTAAATAATCCACTCACAATGGCACATGGAAGTGAGGTAGATGTGAGTTTTAATTGCTGTTTCCTATCTAAAATATTGGTGATGAACAAAGTTTGTGCAAGAGTATTTTAAATTGACCAGTACTTATACTATTGGGTGAGCGGAGTCAAAATATGGATGATGATTATGGAGACAGGTTGGTGTAAAATGGACAGATTTACTCTTTGGTTTAACTCGAACAGTTGGACACTTTAAATGTCTGCACCTTGTGCAAACGTGCCAATATGTTGGTTATTTAAACTCTTCTTAATGATCCCAGTGATGTCCCCTTATGCCACTGTGATATTGTTAAAGGACTTAATTCAAATGTGAAAGGAAATCAATTAATATGATCTTTCAAAAGGACTTTAATCCAGACAGGAACCCATTAAAACAATACTCCTAAGAGGAAGTTTAATTCTTTTGCACACAGAAACCAATCAGCAATATCACACAACGACAACAAATGTGTATTGACAAATCAAATGTATATCCACACACTTAATTTGAATAAATAAACAGCCACTTTGGAGACAGCCAAATAACACGTAAGCATATAAATCCATACAACTGCTGAATAATTGAAAGTAAATCAATATTGATGCACAACCTTCACCGTTGTATTTATCTTTGAATAGTATGCATTATGACAAGAGTTTTGATATGAATAGATAAGCAAGATTTTGCAATCTATTTTCTTACTATGCCTACTCTAAAATGAAAATGTTGTGATGATCCTTCCAATCATCATAAGTTCAACATATATATCAATATCTTGAAGGGGACATGCCTCTTCACAAAAGTCTTTTGGAATTAACAATAATTAAACTTAAAAGATTAAGCTCTAGTGATGGTCAAGTAATGGTGTGGTCATTTTTTGCCGTAGTTATTGACCCATAACTAAAACGTGAATATGATTGTTTTGGATACACATGCATATTTAACGTTTTCTGAACTCTCATATGCTGTTCTTCTCCACTGGAAGTTAACCTCTGTCTCAGCCTTCTTATTGCAAGGTGTGGTGGGTTCTATGATGAATATTTATCAGTATTATCTTAAAATTTCCATTTTAGTGAAAGAATTTGGAGTTTCCCCTTTTCTTTCCTTTAATATTAGGATGCAGCTTTCATGTCTGTTTTTGCAACATTCTTCAACCCACATTTATATTATTTATGCACTTATTTGTTTGTATAACTTTTTTTACTGTTTCATAGACTAGTCTTATACAGTTCTCTTATTCTTGTTACTATTTGAAGATCCTTTTTATATTGTATTGTAGCCATATGGCATTTTGCATTGGTGCTCTGTATTTATGTATCTTAATTGTTGCATTACAGATTGATGTGGAAAATCCATGTGTCATTATGACTCAAGATAAAAGCAGGGAGTTCCTGCACTCGGGAAATGATAAGGAAAAGTTTAAGGTGTGGCAAAAATCTGTCATGATATTTATTATGTTCAAATGGTTGCTTTCTTTAAAACTATATATATACTGGCAAGTTTTGGTATTTAATTTGAGAAATATGGTCCTGAAATATTGTTCCTTCAGATTTTTTTATACCCTATATTTATTGCTTGGAATCTTGCTTGGCAATGTATTTCTGATGCTTAACAAAATTTTCTTGCTATATTTTGTCTGAAAACTGCTCTTTTTACAGTTTTTCTTCAAGGCTACACTATTACAGCAAGTGCATGATCTATTGAAAAATATTAGAAATCAGCTTGACGCTTCAAGTGCCATGATTGATGAATTGGAAGCTTCAATTAGACCCTCTGTCAAAGAATTGGAAGAGTTGGAGGAAAAGATAAAGAGCATGGAATATGTTGAAAAAATGTCACAACAAGTTCAGCCGTTGAAGAAGAAATTGGCATGGTCTTGGGTGTATGAAATAGATAAACAAATTCAACAGCAGACTGTTAGGCTTGAAAAGCTTAAAAGTCGCATACCACAAGTGCAAGAGAGAATTGACAAGAAACAGGTACTTTTTCCCATTTGGCAACACAGATACTTTCCTTAGATAGTAATGGAATGATTGTTTATTCCTTAATGCTTGTTGTATCTATTTTCTTGTAAGTGCTGAAATGCTGCAAAAGTTGTTGAACGTTAGCTTTGCTTCAGTTTATTCTTTTCCATATTATTTCCTTTGACTTGATGCTATTGAGACTCAATCTCATAAAATATAGCTGCATAACATTTATGAATCTTCCACTTGGTTTATAAAGCTGCATTAGTAAATTTGAAATCTTGAAAATTTATGAGTTTTTCTATATGCTAAAGTGAGAACTCAGAACCAGTCTACTGGGAGTTGGGATTGTGAGTAAATACTTTGTTTTCAGCATGTCACAATGAGAATAAGTACTTATTGTTCTTCTAGACTGTTAAATGATAACATTCTTTGCTAATCTGTTTTCATTTCTGTGTGATAGACTCATTACCTGTTTTTTAATCGAACCATGTAGCTTTGCTAGTGTTATGATCGGTGATTCACAGAATTTGTTATACTAATAGAGAAAGATAGGCAACCGCAATATTATTGGCAGCTACATCATGGAGATGCATTGATGTAACAGGTGAAGTGTCTTGATAATAGATTTATTAGTGAAAACATCCTGTGAACTATGATAAATCAACATAAATTACTTGAAGGTATCATTCATTTATGTGCAGTATAATAGGTCATTATTACTCCAATATTTGAACTCTGTTAATAATTGAATATCTGAAAATGTTCAGTTGTAATGTAGCTCAAGAAACAACCTACAAGGATTAGCACAGGATATTAACGACATCAAACTTGCTTGTTAGCAGGCTTATTAATCTGAAACTCTAACAAACTCCCCATGTATGTATATCATAATCATTTGACAGTTTTGTGTAGCAATGACTATGCCCATGAATCATGAATAGTGACAGCAGTGTTTGCTGTTATCAAAGACAACAGTCGTAGTCACTAGTCACAATAATGACAGTCATATTCCCTATTCAGAAGGTTTTCAAACCCAGTTTTACCAGATGTCTTCACAACTGTAGATAACCATGTAAATAGGGACATCAATAATTGCGGTTGTCCCTTGGCAATAGATCTAACCACTACTCAATAATGGCAGCTGGAAATCTTAACAGCTACTTACACTGTTCAAGGTGTATAACCCGTTTATAAAAGTTCCAGAGTATAATAACCAAAAACTTGCAGGTCTGATGCTTATATAAAAAAAAAACTAATTTACTTTGATATTATATGTGACATATCACCAATAATTTTTATTTATGAAAATTTTGGTCAATTATATTTTGATAAATTCCTGATATTTTCAAGAAAATGTTGGGGAACCCTGCCGAGAAAAGACATCGGAATATATCGTGATATTTTAAAGATATCTACTTCTATGATTTGATTTTGAAGAATATCATTATTTAATCATATGCTCAGTTTGATTTTATTTTTTGATAGAAGGTTTAACACTAATTTGAGTGTATAAATCAGTTGAAATGCTACTATTATCAGATATAGTTTTGTGATGAACTGATTCTAATTTAATTTGCCACTGACACTCAAGGATAATGTCATCCTCAATTTTAAGGGCCCTTGAAACATTTGAATGTCTTTAAATTTAGAGCATACCAAAAATTGAAATGCACAAATTCCATCCTTAACAATTTTTTGTGGAGAGCTCTATATTGGTGGCAGTATATCAGATTTTTAGTTAAATTGTAGAGTTTAGGAAGGAAGAATAAATGAAAGAAAGGAAGCAAGCTACATTAATGTCGACAGATACCAAAAGTGGATCATTGGAATTTAAAAGCTGTATTCATTTACTATATATAAATACTATCTGAGAAATGGAACCCAAAAGAAAGTTGAGAAAATTATTCTTTACTTTCACTAAGTCTTACTAGAGATTTTTTTTACTGCAGATGAAAATGCAAGAGATGGAGGTGGCTCGACAGGAAAAGAAAGCTACTATTGCTTCGATGATGGAGAAAACAGAACAATTAAGGAAATCTCAAGATGAGCTTCAGCAAAATCTTTCACAGGTATTTTGTTATCACCTCCAAAAATATCTATTCAAGAATGCCTTTTATATATGCTTGCCTTTTTGTAATTTGGTTTTAATGTACCACTCAACCTATTACCAAGCATTCTAATTGATTCATTTAACGTGTTGCTTGTATCTGCAGATCTAGACAAAGATGATTGAATAAATACATGTTTTCACTTATCAGTCCAATCTGTGATTCACATTTAATCTATTATGAACTTGGATTATCTCTCATCTTTAGTAAGATTTCATTTGCTTTCTCTGTAAAAGATTGTCTCTCTTTTGATTGGCTTTTTATTGATGGATTTTTCTTGATAGCTTTCGCCCAATGGACAATTCATTTTTTTGATTGAACTTAAAAGTGATTAGAAGGGGCTGAGAAAGCTGCTAGTAAAGAGAATAAAGCTGATGCACAATAACCCAAGGGATTGGTAAAAGATGAGTTAAGTGATCCAGATTGGATGGGAATTCATTTGACAACAGAGCTTAATGTGTTAACGGTAGAAGCGATTAATTATAACAATGGTAGTTTAAATATATCTTTAGAGTTGTATTGAAATCAATCATGAATAAAACACAATACAAATATACATAAACAAAACAACATCAGAACAAAGGCATTATGTTATTGAGAAGAGATGCTAATTATTTTTCCCATGCTATTACAAAAAAGTAAAAATCTTTTGTAAGAGATTTGTATCTACCATTATCTGTTCTCTGCTATGCTCTTCATGTTACAAAAGGTATTTAATTTCTAAGAAGAGATGTGAAACTATAGCATGCTCTACTTATCTCTATCCCCAATCTATATTCAAATAACAAATCTTTTATTGTTTTTTTTAGGAAAAAAAACCTAAAAATAGAAGATAAGTGAGATGATTTGAAATTTTAAAGTGACAAGTGTTTATCCAAGAAATTGAGAAGATTTATCATAACTTAAAATTCATAAAAGCACAAAATTTTGGTTCTCCAAAATTTTTGGTATTAACTACAATATTGTTATTTCTGATTTCATAGTCCTGAGATTTTTTGGGGGTCAAGCCTGTTAAAGGAGATGCTAAACTAAAATTATTTTGTTTCTCCAAATTTTTTGTTATTAACTGCAATTTTGTATTTTATGGTTTCGTGGTTTTTTGGGGGTCATGTCTGGCTAAAGTAGATGCTAAACAAAAAATTTGGTCCGTTTAACTTAGACTATAACCCAAGCTTTTTGCTGCATTAAATGGTTTTGAATTCTGATCAACACTGAAAGAGGTACATGCTGAGGAGGCAACACGCTCGTTTTTCAGTATCGTATCAAGAGATTGCTCTGAACTTGCTTCTTAACTTAAAGAGTTATTCTAGTTATTATGCTTACCTTAGAGCTTGACAGTAGGTAATGGATAAGATTTGGGTTTCCTTTGCTGATGTGTTTTAAGTGTCGTCTGATGCATTTGATGACTTATTAATTGTTGGCTTGAATTTTCCATCCATTAGTTAGATCTGTCACCTGACATGCTTGAGGAAAACTATTTGCCTCTGGCTGTGCTCATATTGTGTATTGGTTCTAGTATCATCATGAGGTCCATGGGAATGCTTATGCCCTAGCCATGTATCATTTGGATGTTGTTTGGTTCTCAAAGGGCATCTCAAGATATTCTAAGCTTTTGATTTACTGGTGTGTATTTGAATGGAAACAATTAACTTAGATACTTTATTCTAGTAGTGGCTATTAGGTTTTTCTCTTTTTCCTTTTCTAAATTAAGACCCTTTAATGGATTGTTTTCAGGCAACCAGAGATAGAGTTGAGCTTGAGGAGGAATTAGATAGGAGGAAAGCTGTTATTCAACGGATGCATGACCGTGTTCGCTTTCTGCAACAACAGATATTTGATATTCAGGAGCGATACGTTAGGACCACCCAGGTGTGTTTTTTATGGTATTTTTTTCTTTGGACATTGATAATCAGATGCAAAGCAACTTTTTGATGTGATGAATCTTAGTTTGCATGGTATTAGGATTTAGATCTTCACAAACTCTCATTCTTGATATCATTCTGCACTGTGTAGCTCCTGCATGGTGATTATGCTATTTTCCTAAATTATTGCATGGTGTTAACTTCAAATACTTCTCCATTAGTTTGCATGATATTAAGATCTGTATGATTACAACTCTCTATCCTTAAAAGCATTCTGCATGGAGTAGTTCCTGCATGGTGATAATAATATTTATTTAAACCATTGTATAATGCTCACCTCAAATTATTTGTCCATTATTTTCCAAAATGGTAGAATTTTTGCCATCTTTGTTAGCATCTGGATGTTTATTACCTATGGGGCCTGCTTTGCAACCGTTCTCATTCTGCTCTCAATGTTGTATTTACTGTGTGGTTAATGAGTAGGCAGAAAAAACCGAAAGAGAAAAGAGGTTTAGAAAGGTCCAGGAAGAAGTGGATGAAGGAAATCTAAAGATTGAAAGGTTGATTTTACTCGATCTTCATTGATCTATTGGTTATATGATAGAAATAGAAAGGACAGTATAAAATTGCAGAGTCTTGTTTTTATGTATTTCAGCCTTATAGTATCCTCATTGGCTTTTCAGGTTACGCAATGAGGAACATTTGTTGGATGAAAGAGCAGCATCAGCCATGCAAAAAGTCAAGACTATTGCTTCAGAGGTAGACATGGCCCTGTCTTTCATACTTGGCATGTCAGTTACTTTTTTACCTTTTAATGATGCATGGTGTTTAAAACTGTGGGAATAAAGGAAGTTTACTAAAAAACTGTATGCATTATACTGGAGTGTGTTATGCTATGATCCATTGAATGGGCTGTATGCTCTAGTGATCAATTTTATCTTCTTAGTATAGAGATTTGAAAAAGTATGTGGTCAAACATTTTGGAATATGACTGGTTAAGGCCATGGATGTTTGCTGATCTGTGGTGTTCAAGTGAATCAGTTTTGACAGTTGGTATTCCTATGCCAATGAAGTGAATATGGGTCAAAGTTCCCATCATAGACAACCAGCTGAAACCCAAAACAACATTAATAACCAGCAAGTGTTGTTTTAGATGCCTTTGCAAATACTAAATTTTCATTCACCATTTCTGTAAATCTTTAGGCATATGAATATACTGAATAACAGACGCCAATGTTGTAGGAGATTACTGAGTTAAAAAGAAAAGTTTTGAAGGATTACAATGCTCATCAACTGAGCCATATTGTTGTTTGTTAACAGTTGAATAGAAGGCTACACTCTTTTCATTTTTAGTTTTCTGGTTGAAAAGGGTGGTTCATACTTTGGTGTATTATTTGTTAAATAATATGGTTTTGTATCTTATTTTTATCTCTTTTAACTTTGGAATATTGTCCAAATTATTTATCCCTAGTATTTGTATTATTTGTTAAACTGCATGGTTTTGTATCTAAAATTTTCCTCTTTTTATCTTAACGAATATTGTACAAATTATTTATCCCTTGTTTTTGTCCTCATATCCCAAGCCAAGGAAGAAACCATGCCTTGACAGGACAGACATTGTTAGTCCTTTTCTTGTGCTTTGGTTTAAAATCATATCATTTTTGAGTGTTTTGTGTGTCAATTTTGAAATATGGAAATATTCTAGGACATTCTTCTTCTCTCAAGGTGTGTTTATGGAGCAAGGTATCATCCACCTTAGATGTCCAAAGAACCATTCTGGAAACTGCTGGGGTGTGGTATTGTGAGGACAAATTATGTGCTTTGTGTTTTTCTTATATCAATCCTTGCAGTGGTGATGCCACAGAATTTTATTTTTCAAATCATTGTTATTTATTATAACTTGTATTATTTTTTTCATGCATTCTTAATTCATACCTCCTTGCTGATGTCCATTTGTTTCATCTAGCCAATGATATCCTGAATTGATTTGGTATACCCTTTGTTTTAGCTCTTACATTGTATGGGCACGTGTTGTAGATTTTCTGCTATCCATTTGCTAAAAATCAATTAGAAACCTTGGTCTGTACTGTTATGAATAGGTTTTCTTTTTGAATTCTATAATTGAGCCCAATCCAAATACCACTAAGCTGGCACATTGTGAGGACAACATTTCTCTTTGTGTTTTACTTGGTGAATGATGGCTTGACCATTTTGCTCACTGAAGTCTTTGGGTTAGCTTCATGTCTGGCATTGTTTCCAAACAAGGTGTAACTTGGTTTTTCAAGATAATGGTTCCTGGTTATAGATTAGGTACCAGAGAATGCCATGTAAGGTGCCCTCAAATAAGCATTACATGGAAGCAAGAATCTTGGTTTTATTTTCAGGCATGTGGTCAATTCTTTGACGAGAATCTATTGGATTAAATAATGGGCTTGAAGTGAAGATTCTTCTGAAGAAGTTTTCACAGTGTGTTTGTTTAAGGCATAAATTTTAGAAAATGGACATTTCTTGCAGAAAATTGATCATCTATCAATGTGGAGGTTTGTCTTTCTAGGATTTGGTCTTTTATCCCTTTTCGTTTTGGAGAAGCAGTTTCAAAGGAAAAAGTTTATCTGAACATTTGTTGAGAGGATATTGCTAGATGGTTAAAGCAGTTTTTCTGTTAAAGTTTTTTGAGTTTGATCCATGTCTTTACCAGCTTTACTTTTCAAAGGGGTTTCCTGTGTGGCCAATGGAAATTCACTGTATTTCTTTCTTTTTGTGATAGTAATTAGCTTTGTCATATTGTTAAGCTTTACAAGTGATGTATTTGAAAGGATCAATCAGATTTTTCTGTGCATCCAAGATGTCTGCACACTCACGCTCAAGTACATATAACTTTCAGATTCTAATGTATTCTTCTACAAACCGATTGAGAATATTCCTCACAAACTTAAGGTAGAGCATTGTGAAACTTTAGTTTGGTGTTTTCTTTACTCTTTTTTAGAATTGTGCCCATTGGCAATCCCTTCATTTCAATTTTAAATTTAATGATATTTCCGAGTTTACGATTTCTTGGCAAATCAGGAGAGGATTTCAGGTAATATCTTAGATTGCTCTGGCTGCAGAGTTTATGTTGGCTATGGTAATATAAGGAGATATAGCTTCAAATTTGCTTAGGATTTACTC
Source organism: Sequoiadendron giganteum (assembly GCA_007115665.2). NCBI lineage: Eukaryota > Viridiplantae > Streptophyta > Pinopsida > Cupressales > Cupressaceae > Sequoiadendron > Sequoiadendron giganteum. Next base: position 646,043,700 of record CM021103.1, on the reverse strand, counting down.
TTTGGTGCTGATTGTGTATGCTTTAGTAGGATTGCACAAAGTTCTTCAAGTACACAGAGATATGTGATTTAACTGTGTTGTATGCTTCTTTCATTATGTAATATTCTTTTTTTGTACACTAGAAAATGTGGGACTTTTATATCCTTATGATTTTTGGTTGCATGGGGCTTTTTGGGTGAGTTGCATGTGGTTCTTGGTTGAGTTGCAGGTTGAAGAGAATCAAAGCAAGTATCGGGATATCAAAAGACATATTGAAACTCTTAGAAGACAGCAAAGCAACAAGGTTTACATGCTCTTTAACTTTTGTGGATTTTAAAGTAATGATGCTTTTAGGCCTCTTCTGATATATTGACTCTCCTAGAAATCAGGTGACAGCATTTGGGGGTGATAGAGTTCTTTCTCTCTTGCGTTCCATTGAGAATCGTCATCGTCAATTTACCAAATCACCAATTGGACCAATTGGAGCACATGTGGTATGCAACCTTTGATGCAGTCGGTTCTTATCTTTTCATCCTATTTCATCCCATTTCATGTTTGTGATATGAGTCTAGAATATTTTTCTTTCAATAATCAAGTACTCTAGATAATGCAAAGTTCTAAGTCTGAACAATATTGTTTTTCAACCATTCACACATTGAAGAATGATTATACAGAATCATTCTCATTTGATTGTTACCATCCATTTATACCTATGGTTGCAAATCTAGCATTATTGTTTATGTTAATCTACTGAGCATATTTTTCCTACTGATGACCATTATTGATGTTCATTTTTTTTTTTTTTTTTTTATTTATCGGAGCTTGTTTTGTGTACTACAATAACCATACATGTGTGTGTACGTGTGTGTGTGTGCACTTGCTTATACGTATCTATATAAACACACAACATACATGTGTATTGTATGGGTTGTATTCCTACTGTAGCTTAGCCTGTCTTTCATATAAAGTTTTAATAAATTTGTTTCTTTGTGTTTTTGGTATCTATTCCTGCTCCTGAGCCAGTTTTCATCTTTGCAAAGCAGGATTTCCTTGCTATGTTTTCCTTATTTCGTGAGACTAGAAAACCTACGTTCCACAGAGTTTTGGAGTGGGGGAATAGGTTTTGGATACAAAAGGATTATGAACCAAAATTTGGGGATAGAGGGAGGATGATGGTGTAATGTAAAAAAATTGATGACTTTAAATTTAATATAACATTAATTGAGCTGGGTTATAAAATACCAGTTTACCCAAAATTGAAGTACAAAATCGATAATGTAACACTCTACTTGTTCCACAGTAAAAAAAAATGTAAGCCAACTACTAGTTTCAGCCGAAGTTTAACTAACTTGCTTTCATGTTAGGTTTCCTTTGCAATTTGAATGGAAAGAAAAACAATTTTTAAATAATAACATCATATTCAATTTCTCAACTAACTCTTAAATTTTCAGTTTCAGCTGAAAGGAAATGACTAACTGATTTCAAGTAACTGAAAACACAGAGAACATTCTCTATCTTTCAGATTTTCCCTTTTCAGTGGAATGGACAAACAATTTTCTAAATATTCAACTGCAGATTTGTACATATAAACAATTAGCTAAAAGGAAATATCATTTATTGCAGCATTTATATTAAACTTAAATATGCAAAGGCATGTACTTGGAATTTCAAGAGAGAAAAGAATACAAAAAGAGTTCATCATTATGCTGAATTGCTTGAACAACTTTATCTTTGAGAGAAAGAGAAACATCATTAGGGGCTTTTTCCACCCATCCAAGACCTACTGGTCTCCCAAGTTTCTTCAACTGAAGAACCTGACCCTTCATGCGGGTAATCAACAAGGATCAAATTATCATCATGCAATTTTAAGCCTGGTGTCATGAACCTATACCGCTGGTCGATCCCTCCTCTATAGGTACCTCCTAACCTGAAGGATCATTCTGACCAGAAGGATGATTGCTACTCTATGAGAATGCCGAAAGAAAGAGAGAAGGAAAACGAGAACGAAAATGAGATAACAAAAAAGTTGATTTCCAATTCTAACAGAGGATACCCCACAAGAAAAATGCGAATGCCCCCAACGAATACCTAGCCAAAAGAAGGGAAACCAATGGTGAATGTAGAAAAGTCAAGCTCGAGTAGAGTAGTAGCCGTGAGAAGAAGGAGAAGAAGCCAATGAAAAGAAAAGCCTCCAGATTAAATGCGAATACCTCGAGAAACCTCTCCTCCAAGATTCCAAGAACCCCTGAGACTTCTTGGCTTCCAACATGGCTGTTTCTCTCCGAGGCTCGAAGGGAGGATGACGGAAAGACTACCACCGACGACTCACAACATTTTAATTAATTCATTTCGATATCCTCACATATATTTTCATATTTGATCCATTGCAAAAAATATATACGTACCAAGAATTGGTTCGCCCAACTTTCAAAAGGATATTATTAAATTCTTTAATTATATCTTTTATTTTAATTTAATATTTATTAACCATTTGCAATCTCCTCAAAAGGTGATTATTGATATATATATATTTAAATTGACTTGCTTAATCAATAGTTATATTAAATTATTTATGGCTAAGGTCATGACGTCGACACAATTGTCTTGCATCGACTCTAGGTTTGATGATAAATTGATCCATTGTTAACCACGTCCTCTCCCTGATGATATTTCCCTTTCTCTTGTGGCATTGGCAATCCTGCATCCACTGACAAGAATTATGGTTAGATCGTTCTCAACGTATAATCTCATGAACACATTCATTTTCACATGAATAGGAAACCGCTCGCATATATAAGAATATCATATTCTCATTTGAAATTACGACATATAAACAATTATTCTTTCCACAATTCACATTCTCATGAAAAGCAGTTACTTGCAACTAACATAACGACCTTAATTTCATTGTCATAAACATGTTCATGATAAATGGGATGTAACAGATAAACTGAATTCAAAATTGTAAATAGCAGAAATAAAGAGTGTGGAGCTAAAAGTTGAAGTTCACTAGTGAGGATGCATGTGCGACACGTCGTTGTTTGTATGGCTTCTGTGATGTTGGACACTGAAAAACTCACTTCAATCCTTGAAAATCATGCCCAATTGCACGCAAAATGAGAAAAATAGACAATAACAACTCCAAGTATGATAAGAAATAAAATGAAACTAATCTATTCTAAAGATTTAAAGAAAATGAAAGGATAAGAAGGGAAAGAGAATGCAAACCCTCATTTGATGAAGAAATTCAATTAAATACTTGCAATTGAGAAGAGAGAAATTGTTGGGACTGCTTAGGATCTTGCCACGAATGGTCAATCCACTATTTTGGTCTTTCGACCTCCACGACAGCCATAAGTAAAGAAAAGTGTGTGTTTTTATCCTAAGTGTGTCTAGGAAGGTAAAAGCAACGACAAAGCCATGAATGCAACTCCCAGGCCTACAAGGAGTGAAAACTAGTGTGTATGTGAGAGAATAACAAGGAGATAGTGATCCCAAGGTGCCAAGTGCAGAACAAAAGGATTCAATAGTAATAAAGGAAATAAATGAGAAGGCAAGATCACAATAAACAAAACAAGATCACCTCAAAGAGCTTGAAGAAGCCAAAGGAGACAAGGCTGCTCTAAAATACTATTGAAATCTTCAAGGAGATTGCTAAAACAATGCTGGTGTGCTCACATGAGAGTAACAATGCTCAAGAATGGTGGAGCTTGAGAGTGCAAACAATGGATGGATTGAATGGGAATGAGAGAGATAAGTTCAAAATGAGATAATGGGAAGGAAAATGAGTGAGTCTAGGGGTTGGAGGTTAGTTTAGATTCGTTCTAGAGCGGTTACCGTCAACTTAGGCAAGTAGTAGGTGGTGTAACACTCGAAAATAGTTATTAAATGACAAACTATTGCAGGATGTTAGCAGAAAAACTAGAAGAACTTGTGTGTATACTTTGTGTTGATTGTCCATGGTGGCTAGGATGAAAAGCATTTTGATGAAGGCAACATAGACAATGAACAAGTTAGCACTTGGAGTTTGCTTAAAAGGAAAAAAATTGAATAGGAAAATGCCAATTTACCCAATGCTTCTCACTCTTCTATTAAGTTGAATAAATTGTGGACAACATATAAAAATGTAATTATTGCTAGGGTTTTTAACTTTTTATTGACGAAATATATTTTTTGGAGAGGCGATGACCACATAACAGAACCGTTTCAATTGCTTGACTTCTCTCACTATTATTTTATGGAAGAAATCAATTACCTATTGGCAACAACGGTTAATTGTTGTTAATGGGTTGCAAGTTTAAAAAATTGACTAGGAAAACACCAACATGCATAATGCTCCTCACTCATCCGTTGATTGCTATAGCCACTGAAAATATTCACTTAATTATTCCCCAATAGTCAACATTAATTTATCGTAATATCATCCATTAGTCATTAATTTCATCACCTGTAATATCCCCAAATAGGATACTAAAAGAAAACAATAATTTCTGCAACTAGGGCACAAATCTAATAACAAAATCTTTCACAAACTAGGGCATAAATCTGAAATTCATTTGCATTAAAGTAACTCCAAAAAAATCAGAATTTCTGATCAGATTTATAACTGAAAAATAAAAAATTCTGAATATTACTATGCTTAGAGAAATGGCAATTCAAACCCTTAAAACTGCCCAGAAATTTCCAGAATTACATATCAGATATTTTCATCAAATAAGTGAGCAGATTTCATACCAAACTATTGCAGATTTAGGTCAGACTATTTTCTAACCCTAGCCGACCCTCCAAAAATGGCGTTGGGCTCTCAAAATGGCTAGCTTTAAGTCTGAAATTGTTGCACTTTAACAGTCATCCTCAGAAAGCTCAGGAATGAGTGATTTGCAGTAGTGAATGCCTTCAGATCTGAATATCCAGCATTGATAACATTGTAATTTTGGCATTCAAACCTGATAAAATCTTGTAGCCCACAATAAATAATGTGCTAGGGTTTCACAAACCGAAGTTTTTCCACCGAAACACATTCTTTTGACTAGGGAGAGTCCGTATGTCTCATCGAAACCAGGGATATTTAAGGGTTTCAATCCTTAAGCCATTTTGCAGCAACAATAACCATAAAACTTCATCACATAATGCCACAAAATGAGCCTTTAGGGTGTTAAGTAACAACTCATAAGTTCATAACCATATGATTTAATCTCCACCCTCCATCTTAACATCTTTAATCCAAAGGCTCACATTAAATCCCTAAAAATATATTCTTATCAGCTCCTAGAAGCTGGACGCCCCCTTTAGGCTAATTAAAACATGTTAAAAGATGTCACTTAAGTACATAAAAAGGGGACAACTTAAGTCCCTTGGCTAGGCATCACTTTAAGTTGCGTAAAAAGACGTGCCCAACATAAAATAACTTAAGTTACTTAAAATAACTTAAGTTCACTTTAGTTGCATCAAAAGACGTGCACTCAACTTAAAATTAGAATTAAGAACAAGCTAAGGACTTCCTTTCTTACCCAATGATGCTCTACGTCCTCTTCCTCTTGGGTAAACCAGGGAAAGGACAGCCAATCTGTTGCTAATCATCTTGGTTTGAGTTGGGGACATTACATCATCATTATCATTTATTAATCATCATTCATTAAATTACCTTTTACCACATATTATGATTTATTAATTAATAATAATTTAATAATTCCCGCTTTATCCATTTAATTAACTAATATTTTATTATTTAATGAAAATCAAAACTAATTATTCACTTTCAAATAAATTTCATTTTCATCTCTTTGTTCAATTATTTCTTCTTTGATCAATTGACTCTCTCATTTTAGAATTTCTCTCTTCCCTGATCATTTAACTTTGTTTGATTTTAGAATTCTCATCTTCATTCTTCAGTCAACTCTGTCTCCGAATGGAAACTTGATGTGTATAATTATCCATTAGTTAATTGAATAATCTAATATTATCTTCTAATCATTTCGAAATGGAAAATTTCCAAATGTCATTTGAGTTGATTCCATTGTTAGTTTAGTTAATTATAGTCTTTATTTGTATCCTCATCTTCCATTTGATTTTTCCTTGGAAAGTCTATAAATATAGTCGTTTCTTCGTCAATTTCATATTTGATGTCTTACGCAAATCAGCTTTGTCAAAATTTACTATCAATCATCAAATCAATCATTAGTCAATTTAGTGCTATGCTGCTGTGATTTAGCATCCACATCCAAAGGCAAAGCAACATCTTTCTTATTTTTTAGGTTTGTAGTGTGAATAGTAAAGTAGAAGTTTAATTTGATTTTAATTTATGTTATCAAGTCCTTTCAATTTCTTATTTTTCTAATTTCAATGCTTACAATTGCATTGAATAAATTGTGGACAATATGTTTATAAAAATGTTATTACAATTAGGGATTTTATTGATAGAATACATGTTTTGGAGAGGCGATGACCACAAAACAATGCTGTTTCAATTGCATGGCTTCTCCTACTATTATTTTATGGAAGAACTGGATTCCCAATCGACAGCGACCATTTATCAATGCCAACGAGTTGTAGGAAAATTGCATTTTAGGTAACGACCATCCATTGTTGCCAATAGGTTGTAGGTACATTGCATTTTAGGCAACAATTATTCATTGTTACAAATAGGGTGCAAGTACATTATGTTTGAGGCAACAAGCACTCATCATTCCGGTGGGTTGTAGGTACACTGCATTTCTTGCAATGTAGATGTATCACATACATATATGAAATGTAAATATTATTAATATATTTATTAATTAAACTAATTAATATGCATAATTATTAAACTAATTAATATGTATAATTATTAAACTAATTAATATTTATAATTATATAACAAATAAATTATTTTATTATAAATAATAGTCTTCTGTGCACTTCCTATTTCTTCTTTGACACCAAATTCTTATAATTGCTTTCACATATTTCTTATTTTTATATACAAAAATATTTATAAACCTTATAGAATGTTAATGAAATTAATATATTATATAATAATAATTAATTATAAAATATATACCTAGTAGTTAGGTTTGTTAATTGCCTAGCCGGATCCGGGTCTAGTTCACACCAGGTTGGATACTGGTTTGGTATGCTTGTGGGCCTCAATAGGGTGTTGTTTTTTGGCACTTGGTTCGTACGAGGTGAAGTTGAGAGAACTTAGAACGAACCTAGAACGAACTCGATCACCTAACAACGCTTTATAATCATATTTTTGCAATTTTTTTTAACTTTTACTGTGCATCCTCCTCAACCCTAAAAGTGACCTCTAAAACACATGAAACACCAAAACAAGTTCTTTTTTGCTCATTTATTTTGCAAACCACTTGGAATGGTAGTGGGACTTGCATTGCTTGTGGTTCATTTAATGTTCCTACATCATCTAATGATGATGATGATATTGATGATTTAGCAACGATGATGATGATATTGATGATTTAGCAATGATGATGATATTGATGATTTAGCAAATGTATTTGATGATTTAAAGTTAGAACTAATTGTTGAACTTGATATTATTATTTTAATATTGAACTTCATATTATTATTTTAATATTGAACTTGAAGTTTGAATGATGAATATTTATCATGCATGTTTTAAATGACATTCAAGTTTATGATGCTATGTGATATTCTAATCTTAATTTATGCTTCTAGGCTGCATATATACTAAGTTACTGGTTTTTCCCTTCTAGCCTTCTGATCCTAACTTGGTTCAGCTCCGGCTCGTGGTTCTGGTCTAGTCCAGTTAGGGTCTTGGAAAAGCATTGCGGGTTCGACTGGGATGAACCCAAGCGAACCTGTTACGTATTTTTGGCTGTTTTCTTCTGTTGGTGCAACGAACCCGCGATTTTTCCCCTATTAATCTTGTATATTATTTCCACTTTTCCTAGACATTCCTCTCTTGGATGGTTGGGTCGTTTCATTAGCTCCTCTCGTGCCACTTACAGTTATTTTGCTTCCCTCCTGCAATGATTTTGGAGTTCATTCAATAGTGGTCAAATGGATTGAATCTACCCTTCATTGTCGGTTGTGGAAATTAGAAAGTCGGAGACGAAATGCTGGGAATTTTAATATTACAAACAAATTGACCTAAGTCAAATAAATGTTCATTCCATTTAAAATGTTTATTGTTTCCTAATATTAACATTTAAATTTTTAATGGATTAAATATCTTATTTAAAATATATAGTTATTAATATATTTAATTTATTTTAAATATATTAATGCCAATATGAATACTAGGAATATTAATATAAGTTGTAATAATATTCACATTTATACTAATATATATAAAATTTATATATTTATATTAGTGTATATTTATATTTCTTATATATATTCAATCATATAATTATATTTTTTATTTATATTTACGGATGTAAGATATATTTTTTTTCATTATATTTATATATATAATTTTTATATGTTTTTGTATTAACGAACCCTACCACAAATTTTTTTTTGCCCAAACCTGCAAACCGAGCCCTTGAACCCGAACCCGAAACCGAACCGGTAACTTAGCATATATATATATATATATATATATATTTATGATTTTTACATACATTTTGTACGAATGAACCCAAAACAAACCCAAACCCCAAATTTTTTTAGTCGAACGCGCGAACTGAACCCCCAAACCCAAAACTGAACCAGTACCAAAACCAGCAACTTAATATATATATATATATATATAGAATTGTGTTTGCAGCGCTGGGTATCGGTGTGCTGCGGCCAAGAAACCTTCCAAAGCTCTCTATCCCTAGTGCCCGTGTCTATCGTTACCCTTTTATACTAGATGTGAAAGGTTTGGCTTTGTGGGACCACAGAATTAGGGCTCGGCATGGTGCGACTTACTTATGGAGGTTCCTGAATTTGGATCTGCCTTATGGTGCTGAATGGATGGAGGAATTCAGAGTTTATCTGTGCAGCACTGGTGTGGAGGAAATTTAGTGGTAAGGTAGTTAGGCTTTGTCTTTTTCTGTGGGTATTGCAGGTGTATGTATGTGTCTGAGTCTGTGGTATTGTGCGTGTGGGTTGCTGTGTTGTCGTGGGATAGTCTGTTGTTTTGGGTCCTTCTTTTTGGCTTTTTCGGTGGGCAGTGCTGGATGGTGTGGTCTGTACAAAGCCTCATGTATGTTGGTAGGCATATGCAACTGGGTGGTATGGGCTGAAGTCTGGGCCATCATGGCCAAAACAAAGCAATGTAATGAAGAATTTTGATGTTAATAAAATTATCTATTTATGTATCGAATAAAAATATAACATAATAATAATATTATTATATTTATTAATAATTATATATAATAATATATTATTATAAATATCACATTATAATATACAACTATAATACTATATAGAAATCTTAATAATATAATATTATAATGCTTATAATATAATATATAAATATTATATTTTTAAGATCCACTAGAGTGCAGAGACATCGAATGAGACTATCAGTGGCGAATACTTTGCAGATCTCCAGTGCCAAAAATCCAGTTCTTTAAACATGATCACAATAATATAATATTATAAAATACTTCAAATTCCAGTATGAACCAAACCCAGATCTGGCATCTTGGCCCACAGATCTGGTAACATAGTTTCTGGTCAAATCTTCATTCTTCAGACAACTAACAGTGAAGCTTGGAATTCTGACTGGTCAGAAATTAAATGATCAGTGCAGTTGAAGACAGGAATATCGTCATTATTGAATCTTTTTATTTATTTATCTTCCCTGTTTTTAGAAACTCCATACAGCATTCGGCAGAGCCTCACAAACATTTATGAAAACTTGATAATATCCACCACCACACCACCTCCACCACTTCCTCCACTCTCTACGAAACCTGAGGTGTCCATGACACAAATTAAAAGATATTTGATCACCAACTTCCTAAAGTTAAGATAGCATGCATCTATGTAAACAAAAATATTAACAGCTGTTTGAATAGCCTATTCTTTCTCCAATACCATGTAAATATTCCTTCTTTCTTCCAAGATCAATTATTTATACATGCTATCATGTTGCCTGTCTGTTCAATGCTTTGACACAAATCAAAAGTGTTATCCCGACATAGAGCAACGTTTTTCAGCATGGGGCCTCCCCATTGTCCTTGGGATGCTTAGGCGTTCCATGGCTGTCCCAGGGATGTTGGGGAGTTCCCCCAATATCCCTTGATTTGGCAGGGATATCTAAGAGATGTCTGCCCTGCAGGCTGCAGCAGGGAAGGCACTGACACTTGTCCATCCCTGAAATGGCAGTCTTTGGGTGGGATGGGCCCCCATGGAATGCTGAAGGAATTAGGTCATCTGCATGGAAATAATCCAGAAGGATAATTTGGAATCTGATTCGCCTTTTCTCTGATGTCATGTCAAACTTTGGTGATAGATGCACAAGAATTGTAGGTAGAGAGAAAATTTATGTATCAGTCATCATATGAAGAGGTGCATACTTTGAAATTAATCATATGATCAAGTTTCTTAACTAATTAATTTCATGGGTATGACTTAAGAGACATGAAATTTGTTTTACCCTTATTTTTGCATTAACTATTAAATCACTGCTTTGCACTAACAATATCTTTCTGTGTAATTTCAAAAATACAAAACAACAATAATGATTATAATTCTAGAATCTGCTTCCTAAATAATGTACAATTAGTCTTTTGACCAGTTCAATGTTGTTTTGGGACCAAATTTTAATTTAGGGAAATCATTAACTTGTTTATTTTGGCTCTTGCTATAATGATTAAAATAGAATGATTCTTACATACAAGGTCCTTAGTTAACTTGAATTATATCTTCTGATAGTCTTTTGTCACCAAATTGACAATTATCCTCAGATTGTAACATCTTGCTTCTGAGAAAAAAGTTCTTTAAGAAAGAATTATCTTGACATGTCCTCTTTTATGTCATTTGATCATGGAATATGGTAGTATTGCAAGAGAAGAAAAATTCTCTTCTGAATTATAGCTGGTGTTCTTTAATGCAGACTCTGGTGAAGGACCAAGATTGGGCATTAGCAGTTGAGCATGCTATTGGGAAATTGTTAAATGCTTTTGTTGTTACAAATCATAAGGATGCACTATTATTACGTTCCTGTGCTAAGGATGCGAATTATTCTAATCTTCAAATCATCATCTATGACTTCGATAGGCCTTTGTAAGGACATGTAATCTATATTTCTTAAAAAATGAACTTTTGATAATACAGTAATAATCATTTTGACAAATTGTAGATTACATCTCCTAACTGTCAACTTTTCTTGTTGTTGATGATATACAGATTGAATATTCCAGATAGAATGTTACCTGATAAAAGGTTGCAGACTGTCATGTCTACAATTCATACGGAAATACCAACAATAGTAAATGTCTTGGTTGATCAGGTGTGTTTTTTTTATTTTTTATTTTTATGTATTTATTTATTTTTTTATGTTTTTTTGTCAGGTGGGTTGTGCATAGTGTGTGAAGTGGATTAATTTCTAACTTAGATCTTGTGTTACAAACTTACAATTAATAAGTTCTGAAGAAGAGACACTTGTGGATTTGGATGTATTATTTATTTCTATGTAGCTCCTTTTTGATAGAGTCTTATATGTATATACTTTGCATTTGAATTAGGTTTCCTTTTTGTTGACGTTGAAATCTTGTATGCAGTTTTCTCAGTGACATTTTTTGGTCTTAAATGTTTCAAATAGAGATTTTTTTTAACTATGCTGCTGCTTGTTTTAATCTGTTCATCTTTTGTGCGCTTTATATAATTTCCTATAGCTGTAAATAATATTAGTGCTAAGCATAAGTTAGTTTTCTGTATGCAAGGTTACAGATTTATATATCCAGCTGTCAAAAATGTGTGAGCTGTTTCTTATTTTCATTTTTCCAAATAATAACTCACTGACAATGCTGGAATGTTGTATAAGACTGTGCTTGGTTGTTTTGTCAATGTTTTATTGATTGTGTTATTTCTTTATAGTGAAATGTTACAGATGTCTCAATTGCTTTTGTAATCTTATAGGGGAGCATGGAAAGACAAGTACTTGTGAGAGACTATGAAATGGGCAAGGCAGTTGCATTTGAAAATAGGTCCACAAATGTTAAGGAAGTATTCACAATGGATGGTTTTAAAATGTGAGTAATTCTTAAAACTTTCTGAAGCTGCTTTTTTTGGGAGGATGCTGTTTCTATTTTTGGATTCAATTATGTATCTATTTTTGGAGCTTAGAGCATATAAAGGGTCATGCAAATATGATTGGCATTTTCAGCTTAATTATATTTGCTAGCTTTTTACCATTTACATAATATTTAGTTGGACATCTGCTTACTAAATTATTGCGAATACCATATTCCAAATTGGAAGAGCCATTTTGTTGGAAGTTAGAATGTAGAAAGGTTTTAGATCTTCCTATACTATACACAAAGTCAAAATTCATTTAGAAATTAGAATACAAGGGTCATTTGGTTGGACAGTGCAACATCCAAATATTTTAACTACATGCACACATGGAATTGCACATGTGCACACACACAACTCGCCTCAGACTCACAGGTCAAGTCTCAAGTGAGAACTTGTCGGTTTTGGTTGAGTCACCGCCTCAGACTCAGTGAGCTTGGTGCTCAGACTTGTGAGTCATGGGTACAAATTCGGCAAATGAAAAAGAAACTGCACCTGAGGTTTCAGAACCTCATTTTTTCTTTCATATCATCTTCAGCAGGTGCAAATTGACAGAGCAGAGTGATTGTTGAGGTTTGATTTGAAGATAGACAATAGACAATTTGAGGGCATTGGCAACAGTATTTATTTTTATTTTTTGCCAAGTCTTAAGTCTGAGTTCAAGTCAAAATTTTTGGCTGCTGAGTTCATGCCAAGTCTGAGTTTTCCAATCATGATATACATACATTTACTGTAATAACAGCCCCAACTTGACCTAAGATATTACACAATTTTTTTTACTTGCAAGTTTTATTCCAAACCAAGGTATCAAAATGAGTAAAACTAAACAACTAAGAAACAGCAATCATATCAGTATCATTGTAACTTGACCGATTGACACAGAGTAAACGAGAATAAAAGCTACTGTAGAGAACATATCAAATACTCAACAATGCATATGCACAGAACAGAGTTGTATTCTCATTCATTGAATAGACAATAAGTACAATATCAGAAAGTCTGTGCTGTCCCTGACTACAAGTAAATTATGACATATATAGTTGCCGACTAAAACAAGATTAATTATTTACGACTGACTACATCAGCACGCCCCGTCCCCCCCCAAAAAAAATTGGGACTTTACAACATAAGAAAGTGACTAGTGAGAGGATGGAGGGTGAGAAGACGTCCTTGATGTAGGTGTAGAGGTGGTCAAATGCTGTTGGAGAAGGTGTTGAAGGCGTTTGTTGGCTGCCAACTCTTGCTCTTTGGCTTTCTTGACCATGTGCACAACCTCTCCTAACTGCTTCGTCATCTTCTCCAACTCTTGGTCCCTCTCGTAAAGCATTGTAGTGGTCTTCTTCAGTTCTTGAACCTTCCGTTGCAATGTACTATCCCTCTCAGCTAGTTGTGCCTCCCTCTCAGTCAACTGTTGCTCCTTCTCTTGGACGGGCCTCTCCAAGGCAATCACCTATGCACACTTGGCTGCTGTCACTTGAACCAATTGCTATTGTGACTTTTGGATTTGGTTTGCCAACTCTCACTTGGTAGTCTTGACTTGGGCTAAAGCTCGGTCTCTCGTCTTTGCAGCCCCTTGAATGGAGGCCATCTCCCATTGCCATCTCAAGAAGATATCCTTGTAGCACCTCTCCATGCCACAAAGTGTTGAGAGCACCCGACCATGCCTCTTGATTGGCGTGGGTTTGGTTGGCTGCCAAGCAGCCAACATCTCAACTGTCTCCACTCCTGGCCACCCATGCGAGATAAAACACCAAAAGAACTTGCCTTCGCATCCCTGCTACATAAACGCCAAGATCCTCTCAACCTCTTGTTCCACTAAGGAGTCACATCCAATGTCCAACTGTTGTCCAATTTCATCGACTTCGTACATAACTCTTGCCATCGATTGAAGTTAACCCAAGTATGTCTGGACTGTACCGAGAGGGTCATAGGCCTTTGGCTGATTGATCTTGACGAAAACTCCATCGGATTCATCATTGGACTCCTCCTCTCTTGACTCCTTTGCATGTGAGTTTGGTATTGCCTCCGTGGGGGTGTCTCTCTTTTGGTTGTGAGGGTTCGAAAGGTGTAGCTATATGCTAGGTGGGTGGCAGTATTGGCTGTGAAGGCTATGAAAGCAAGGATTGCATCAGTTGTGAGTGCTCTGAAGGCCTTGATGTGTCTACTGTGATGGTAACAAGCTCTGGCTACAGTGGTGCCTTGACACTCTCGACCAATAGCCTAGGTGACTATGGTGGCGAAGCCTCGGGTGGTGCTCCCATCATGCCCAACCAATTGTCTATCTCCCGCTCGTCCTCCTCCGCCACTGAAGTATCTTGGGCTGGAATTGTTGGCAGGACTACAACTGGTGATGGCGTTGGTAGTGGTGCTGCCATTGGTAATGTAGTGGGGGCTATTGTGATGTCTGGCTGTATTGGTATGGCTGGCTACATTGGTATGGCCTCTTTGACGTCTTCGTGTGAGCCGACTTCCACCGCCAACGACTTCCTCTATGCTCATCTTTGAAGAAGATGATAACTAAATGGTATCTCAATCTTTTCCACTAGGTGAAGAAGTGTCTTTGTGCTTCCGTTTCTTTGTTGGTGGTGCCAGATGGGGTGTCTCTTCTCCTGTTGTCTGTACCACCAAATTGCCCTAGTAAAATATCGTTGGCCATCCTGCATTTAGTTGGTTGATTGGTTGGTCTCCCCTAGTTATCTGAAGGCACTTGTGTATATATGGCATCTAGTAGCAACCCGATGGCGTGCTGCGTCATATAAAAAGCTTTGTGCCTCGAGCACCATAACTCTTGTATCTTCTTTGAAATCAGACTGGCCTAGTTGTATACTCTACCCGTACTCAGCCCTGTCATGAGTGTGATCATCTAGATGGCAATGTCCGATGCTCTACTAGTGCCTATCAACCTTCACTTGATCAAGTCCAGTAGGCACTTCAATTTGATAGTGGCGAGAAAATTCTTTCGTAAACCCTCTATTTCCTGCAATCTAGATATTGTCTTTTTCTTTTTGTGAGGTCCGCTCAACACACTCTCACGAGAAGGTTCTCCTCCATTTGTTTGGACATTTTTCTCAAAGGATTTGCTGCTAAAAGTCCTCTAGAGGGCATCTTGAATACCCTAGTGAATTCGGGGGGTGCGTAAGAGATATTCACCCAGCAACATCTGTAGTCGATTACAAACTTGTGGGAGTGTTTGTCATAATGCACAATAGTTTAACGTGGATACGAGTCAAAGTCCTAAGAATTGAAGAATGGTAACTGCATCGCCTTGTCCACCTGCGCATGCTGGAGCGCTATTTTCAGGATGTGATCGTCTTGAGTTGCTAGGCACTGTGAATGTCATTTTGTGCTGTTGAGACTCTCCCAGGTAATATTATCTGTTGTCATTGTATTATCCTCTCTCCCCTTCGCCATTTTCCCTGTTGCAATACGAGGTCGGCCATGTTTCTCTGATACATCTCTGGTACTCTCGGTATAAATAGACAATGTGTTTTCTCGAAACTGTTACATGAATTGTATTTATTAACTTGCCAACCCTCTGTTTTGGTTCGCTAATCTCCTATTAGTTTTCTCCATACAATGTATGGCTTTGCATTCCTCCTGTTACTTTTGATGCGTACCGCCACTTATAGGAAAAAGGTAGTCTTTTGTAACATTCTTCTTCGCAACATTTTCCCAAATATTTTAAGTCAAAAATCTTATCTATTAGAGGAGTGGGACCCATACCTTTATAACTTCCGTCGACGTAGCGTCCTTCCTACTGCTGGTCCCATGTAATGTTTTCTCCATCCACCATTGGTGATCTTGTTGGATTCAATATGACCCACCACAATCCGTACGATGTCTCCTGTGTTGGGGGTTCCCAATTATTTTCTTTGGCATACTTGGTTACCTCGTTGTTGTATCCTTTTGTTTGGGCGGCAATGAACATGTCTTCCGCCATCACTAAGGTTCTCAAGCACGGTCCTTTTTTTGTATATTCATCTCATTCCTCCTCGTCCCAACCATCATTGTCCAAGTTGCGTTCATTTTGGACTACTTCTTCAATTCTTTCCTTCTTTGCTTTCGCCTTTCTTTCCTTCTCGGCCTCTTCATCAAGTTTGTATAGGAACCCTCTTCGTTCTCCTTTTTAGGGTGCATGAAACTTCCAATGTCCCCCTACTCTTTTCTAGAGTGCAGGTGTTCCGAACAAGGCATTGATTAAGTGTTTATGAACTCGAGGTACTACAATTCCTTACACTCTTTTCTTGACGAGTCTTTCTTCAACCATTCTCTCGCCTCTTGGTGTGGTCCAACCTTCTTCTGGTACAAATTGGCTTCCAATTTTTCCCCAATCTTGCTCTTCCGTGATTTCGCTTTCGCTTATTCTCCAATCTTCTATTGTTGCATATCCCAGCATATTAATCCCAATTGGTGCTTCCTTTATCTTCTGATACGGTTTTAATTTTGATCTGTTAATGGAGTCTGATAATAGAGTCATGTCTAAATTCTCCAATTTGATTGCTCTGTTCTCACCAACTTCCCTAATTTTAAAGGGTTCAAGCCACTTGACTTTGAATTTTCTGGGCTTAATCTCGTTACGACTGTTATACTTTAAAATTAACTTGCCCGATCGGAATCTCATTCGACGAAGGTGCTTGTCGTGCCTGTACTTCCTTCTCTTTTGTATTGCCTTCATCATCCATTGTGCCAATATTCTTCGTTTGTTGAGTTTGTTGAGCTAGAATAACCGTTCCTTCAGATTCTCTGTATCACCTAGTGTATTCTCCATGAGTATTCTCAAGCTTGGCACCATGTATTCTGTTGGCTCTATTGCCTCTTGATCGTACATCAGCTGGAACGGTGTGTGCCCAGTTGTTACCTTATATGTCATATGATAGGCCCGTAGTACGACGGGTAACCTTTCTTCCCAGTCAACTCCCTCAATGCCGCACAACTTGTGGATAACAGAGACAAGTACCTTGTTTGTGGATTTTGCTTGACCGTTCACTCTCAGGTAGTACAAACTTGACAAGTTGTTGAAGGTCCAAAACTTCGATGTCATCAGGCCAATGACATGGTTGACAAAGTGTCCACCTCTGTTGCTGGTGATTTGTATCGGGATGTCATACCTTGTGACTATCTGTTCATAGCTGAATCTTGCCATACTAAGTGCAGTGTTAACTGATAGTGCTCGAGTCTCCGTCCATTTTGTCAAGTACTCGGTAGCGACGACTATAGACCTACACCAATGTTATTGGCTCACTTTCAGTGGTCCAATGAAGTCTAATCCCCATTTTTCGAACAATTCTTGTGGTTAAGATGGGAAAATGGCATATAGTCCCTCTTGAGAGGTTTGGCGACTCTTTGGCACGTATCACATCCTATCACCTACTCTCGGTCACCTGTGTGTACGATCGTCCACCACAATCCGGCCAAGAGGACTTTTTGAGCTGTGGCATCTAGTCCCATATGCCTTCCAACCAGACCTTCATGTGTTTTGTGTACCCTTGGAATTTCTTCCTAGATGACAAACCATTGATGAGTTGATATGTTTTTTTCTTTAGTGCTAACTTCCCTCTCTATCTTGGTGACATCTCCTTCAGAAAGGTGGATGTAGACAGTGAAGAGCACATAGGAAATATACTGAGTGGGGCGGGGAGTTAATCAGTATTTCAACTTTTAAAAACTTAAAACCATATGAAACTGAATTCAAAACAGCAAGAGCAATAAAGAACAAGTAGAACACCAGTTTTTCACGTGGAAAACCCTTTTGGGTAAAAAACCCACGGCAGATCAATAACTTTCATTAACCAAATGGGCACCAACTCACTGAGACCACCAACTTTCTCGAAGCACCAACTTTGATGTGAGCACCAACCCACAGAAGATGTACACAATGCTGAAACTTAGATTCTCGAAATTGAAAACTGTCCCTTTATATCAAGTGATACAATCAAGCTTGCAAATCCACTACCAAATCATATGATCTTTTCAAACAAAGAATATTCAGCGGTTCAAATAAAAGCATTATATAATAATGCAGCTCAAAAGACCATCTCTCTCACATACCCTTGCAATGCTATACTCAGATTTAATTTTTGAAAAATGAGTACAAGCGCTTGATTGAACATACAAGTGGCATATATCTGAGAGAACACCGTGATGATACAAAGTCGACTTAGAGGTTAGAATGAAAACAACTCATTCAGTAGGGCACAACACACATATCTAAAGACGTCGACACTAAGACACAACATAACCTTCTGTATATGTAGTTCCATCCAATCACAACATGGCCGATACAGAAGATTACATTTACTCAACCATCAAAAGCTTTCTTAGCACATAGACTCGTGAAAGGAAATCACCTAACTTTGCACAACCATTTTTAACCGAAAATATCACGAAGTCAAATGTCTTACAAAACTAGCCCTCACACTTTTTCCACGAACACACAAGTAATTTCATTGCTCAAAAAATTCTAAACTCCATGGTCGATAACTGAAAGTTGTCCAAGTCAGCTTCACTCTCACAACCACAACCCTTTTTTGATACCAGGAACTTAGCAATTCATACACGTCTTTTCTCAAGTCAATATATCCATTAACTTCATGGCATTTTATTTTGACGAAAATGACCTGAACATAATGTAGAAGCAACGACAAAACTTATTAGAGCGTCTCCCACACTACTCTTTGCAAAAAAAATTTCACTTCAGCGGCTTCACCATTATAATTTCGTTTTCTTTCCATAACATCTTTAACACCAAATATTCAATCACACTTACTACTTTTACGCCTTGTTGACATGAAGAGAAAAAACCGAAACATAGGCTGCTACAATTAGCCACCCCACTAAAAACTTCAATAAAAAATAAAGTCACAATTGCATGATAGGCTATTCATGCTACCAGTAACATAAAAGAAGGATAGCAAAATAAACGCGGCATCCTCATAAATCGCGACAAGGAAGCACTGCCTTATTTTAATTAAAGCCGCCCATAAAACTTTGAATAAAGTTGACGTTGGCAAAGGAAGCAAAATGAATAACATGAAGATTTAAAAAAAAAGGCCACACAAAAAGGATATCTTTAGCCGCCCACAACCATAGCATGTAGAGGACTTAATACCATAAGCTGCCGCTGAGATGAGAATAAAAGGCAAAATAAATAAATTTGATCGAAATAAATCCGCCTTAAATATATTTGCCAAGAGTTGAAATCGACGCCATAAAGAGAAGTCACTCATATTAAAGACGTGAGAAGAATAAAAATCATTCACCAAAAAACTTTAGAGTCGACACACCAAAAAAAAATCTTTAGCCACATCAAGGAAATAGATTCTGTAGCCGCCATATTAAATACAAAGGCATTTGAAGAAAGCATGAGTCAAAACAAATAATTCAACTTGGAATATTTGAACTTGACACTCATGCTGATATGTCATGAAAAACTTTTGACTCCTTGACATTCCACTTGGGACAAAGAGCTAACGAACAAGTCTGATATGGTTGACTAAGTATGCAAGCAAGATGCTGAGTTAGACAAGCAGATAGCTGAAGTAGATAAGGAAGTAGGTGAAGTAGACAGGCAACCAGCTCAAAGCAAACAAGCAACTAGCTCAACCAAGTAGGCAAGTAGTTCAACCAAGCAGGCAAGTAGCTCAACCAAACAAGCAAGTAGCTCAACCAACTTGACATCAATGAAAAAATACTCAAAAGATAGGTATTCTCCGATGTTCTTGTACCATGGTGGTAGTAGTGTGATTTGAAACAAGCGTGCATCAGGGAAGCCTTCGTTCACTCCCTCAAGTGGTTCACCAGACCAGATTCTCGATAACTTTTCGGCGATGACATGAATTTTCCCTAGTTGTATGATTATGGTGAATGTGAATTCTTGCAACAGCAGAAGCCATCGATTTACTCTTCCTTGAATGATTGGTTTGTTTACCAAGTACATCGGAGCTTGATGGTGAACTTAGAACATGAAGGGTGTTGCCAACAAATAATGCCTCAATTTTTGAACTGCGTACACCATCTTGAGAGCTTCACTCTTTGTCGTACTATAATTCGTTTTTGCCTTTGACAACAATTGACTTGCAAAAAACATCAAGTGATCCAACCCTTGCACTCCTAGTTGTGCCAATGTTACTCCAATCACATAATTTGAGGTGTTGATATGTACATGGAATTATTTGCTCCAATTTGGGTATGCTAGTATCATTGAATTGATTAGTTGTACTTTCAATTCATTGAAGGCTTTTTCTTGAACTTTTGTCCACACAAATGGTTGTCCCTTTTTGGTGAGTATGTCCAGTGGATAGGAGATCTAGGCAAAATTCTTGATAAACCTTCTATAGTAACCGACATGTCTGAGAAATGATTTTACGCTCGTGATATTCTGCGGAGCTTCCATCTATACGATTACCCTTATCTTGTCAGGGTTTGTCTTGAGTTCGACTTTACAAACAATGTGACCCAATAGTTTTCCTTGTCATACCATGAACCGACGTTTCTTCGGATTTAGTGCTAATTGGGCTGCCCTACACCTCTCCATACACTCTCCCAATGCCTTTAGGTGCTTCTCCTTGTCATTGTAGATTGACTAGTCATCTAGGAATGCCTTGAAATTTCCAACAGACATCTTATCAAAGATATGCGGGATGATTCTTTGGAAAGTCATTCGGTTGTAAGTGTATACCCCATCTTCCACTACGAATGTTGTCTTTAGAGTGTCTTCCTTTGTGATACTTATCTGATTGTAGCCAGAGGATTTGTCCATGAACGAGTACATTTCATGTCCAACTACTTCCTCAAGGATTGTGTTGGTGAAGGGGATTGGGAAGGAGTCCTTGATCATCAGTGCATTCAAACTCCGAAAGTCCACATATCTGAATCTATTTAGATTCCTTCTTTAGTGATATGATTATTGGTGACACCTAGTTGCTGACTTCTACTTTGAAGATGATACCCTCTTCCAACATTTTCTCAATCTCGTCTTGTACCTTGGCGACGTAATTCTTATTCATTCTGTAGGGTCTCTTCCATACGAGTTGTGCTCCCGATATGAGAGGGATCTTGTGCACACAATTCTGGCGATATTCCCTTGAGGTCTTTATACGTCCATGCGAATGCGTCTTTGTAATCCATGAATATCTTGAATGTTGCTTCCTTCAGTATGGGGTCCCAATCATCTTCGACCAAGATTGTTTTTGGTTTGTCTTCATCCCCTAAGTTCACCTTTTTCATCCTTGGTTCCTCGTACTTGATTATTTTGTCTCGTTTGTACTTGTGGGCTAGCTTATCATCCAATTTTGCTACCCCTTGTATTCTTCGTACTCGACCGAAATTGTCTGGTTGGTTGTGTTGGCAGATGGTCAACGCTCCGCTCGGGATTCATGATATGGACTAACTGCTTCCCGTGGATCCGTTAACTCTAGCAGTTGTATCGGGCATTAACAGGTCGATCTTTTGGTGCAACGACAACTGTGGGCCAACAAGTGGTATCAGAGCCAAAGGTGCTAGGTTCGAATCCCCTCGGGTAACGTTGAGGGGGAGTTTGTTGGCAGATGGTCAGTGCTGCCCTCAAGATTCGTGACATGGACTAACCACCTCTCGTGGATCCGTTAACTTTGGCAGTTGTATCAGGCATTAATAGGTCGATCTTTTGGTGCAACGACAACTATGGGCCAACAGGTCGTGCCCTTATCTTCTTCTTCCTTGATCTCCCCAGTCTATAGCATGTTGCACTCCGAGTGGAACACTTCATAGTCTTCCATTTGCCAATAAACAAACTGTTGAGAGAACTCGTCTTGTCCTTTGAGCAACTCTTGAGGTCAAGTACCCCTTCATCATTGGGTTCCATAAACTTTCTTCCTTCGTTTGCATCAATTCTCCTCCGCCAGACTCTGACTCAGAGGATGTCAACTTTTGCTCACAACCTGATTCTTTAGGTCAATGACGTACTTCCTCTCGTCGCTCTCGATGGAGAGTATGTTCCGTTTCCAATTGTGATCAGCTTTGGTGGCAATCAACCTCCCTCTTTCAAGTAATGCATCATACACTCTCTTTTGTAGTGGGATGACGACAAAGTTTAGTAGGAATTGCTGTGTGCCAATTGTCACTTGTTGCATTAGAATATCGAGAGGTTTGATGCCGTGTTGGTCGGCACCTACCAAGTGAAATGCTGGTGGCTAGAGGGTTGGTTTCCCCAGGCACTTCCAAGCTTTCTTCGGTAGAACGTTTACTCTTGAGCCTCCGTCAATGATAGTGTTTGTGAGCGTCTTTCCCATGATTTCCGTTTGTACGATGGCAGGGTTCCTCCTGATGTTCACTTTGAGTAGCATTGGGTTCGTGGCTTGTTCACTGACTAACTGTGTCATGCTCTTGCTTGGACCTCCGTGATGAGTTCAATTATCTTCGACAACATTGGTAATTGCTACTCTTAGTTGTGGCATCATTTGTAGAAGGTTTGTAACCTTGATAGGTACGATTGTAACACCTGTCGTACTATGTTCTTCTTTGACTCTGACTATAGTGGCATACTGGCTGCTTCGCTAGAGGTTCTTCGTTCTTTGGCCATTGCCTGTTCTATTTCCACCTCTCAGAGTCTCTCCTTCAACGTATGAGGGTTCGGGTAAATAACCTTCTTTGTCTGTGCTCGGGTAATTGCTAGATCCTCCTCGTTGTCTACTTCCAACATGTTTATACCTTTTTGTTTGAGTAGTTAGTATCTTCGTGATTTCCCGGTCCACAACATTTGCATAATCTTCCTCCCATACCTTGATTATTCTGGCATTCCCTGGCAAAGTGACCCCTTTCGTTGCACTTTCAACATTGTATCATAGGTCTACCTTTGGCATCGTACTGTATTTTGCTTCTCAGTTAACCGATTGTTGTTGCCTCTTTTGTTACAGTATCCTCTAGGGGATGCATTGGTATTGTTTAGGGATTAGAGGTGTGGTCGGAGGGGTTGATATCCCCTTGTGCGAAGAGCACTTGCGTGCTTGTCTTCAAATTGTCCAGGCACTCCTTAATAGAGTGTCCCATGATTTGGCAGATGTCACAAAATAGTTTCTTTGGGCAATTTGCCTTCGTATGACCTTCTATCTTGCATTCGGTACACCACAAATCTTTGGATTCTTTTGAATTTTTGTTTTCACCTTCAATTCTTTCATCATTCTCATCATGTCTTACCTTAAGGCTTGTACTATTTTTGATTCTTTATCACTACTCTCCTTCATTCTCTCGTTGTCATTTGTCCTTTTCTTTCCTCAAGAGGATGTTTTATTTTCGCTCTCAATGTCCATCTCCCGATTGTAGGCATCGACGTACAATGATGGAGGTACTACCTTCATTTTTTGTCTCAGCGAGGGAACTAGTCCTTCAATGAACCACCGCTTCTTCAATTTGTCGGTTGGTAGATTTTCTAGCTTTACCAATAATTGCTTGAGCCTATGGTTGTAAGCTTGTATGCTTTCATGTTTTCCTTGTTTTGTGTTGTATATTTCGGCTACTATCTCATTATCGTCTCTCAAAAGTTTGAATTCTTCTTGGAATGCTCTTTTTAGTTTTTAGTGCTTCCCATGTGGCTTTATGTGTTGCTTTTGTTCTGTATACCAGTCGATTGCTATGTCTCTGAGAGTCGCTGGAAATGCTCTCAGCTAGTAATCTCTATCTTCCTACCCATTTGCTATCCATATGGTTTCACATGTTATACAGTGTCACATTGGATCCTCTGACCTGTTCCCCATGAGTTTTGGCAATTTTTGCCTTTCCACATTTAGACTAGTTGGTGGAGTCACCATTTTCCTTTTGTGATGTTTTCCTTGTGTGTTGGACTTGTTTGGATTGTTTTGCTCGGTATGTTCTGGTGCCTCTCTTGCACTCACGACCATGTACGAGTCCTCCACTCATCCGCTCTCAGCATCCTTTGCACTTCGGGTCACTCTTGCACTCCCTTCGTTCGAGGGTCTTCGGTTCGAATCCTTCAATTCTTGGTTCTTATTCCGATATGGACAACTCTTGGATGCAGCGTATGTTATTTTCAATTTCTTTGTTTAGTTCATTTTCATAGTCTTTTTCTTCTTCGTTGTTCGATATTATCGCTACGGATGGTTGCCATGTTTCATCAGCAAGGTTTTGGTTTGTTTCTTCAACGATTCTTCTCAATCGTCTTCGTCTTTTTTCTTGTTCCTCTTACGATTCTTGACTGCTTGGGATTCAATTCTTGTCTTTGTACGAGCATTAATTTTTGGGAGTAAGCCTACGACTTGTGTCACATTTTTTCTCCTCCTCTTTGTTTCGCTCTTTGTACCGTTGTATTCATTGTGTTCTTTGCTCTCAGTCTTTGTCGACTTGAAGATCCTGGAGTGTGATGTAGTGTCGTGCGATTAATCTTGGCAATCTGTCGAGAAGGTGGTTGACCTTTGGATTCATAGTGAGATTATCCTAGATGGTTGCTTGAGGGACCTCTCGCTTGAGAGCCTCCCTCTGTACGTGTTCCTTCAACGAGATATCCCACAAGTTTATGAGATCTTTTGTCAATGTGTCTTCTCTTTCTTCGTTGGCTTGTACCGGCTAATCGATTGGTTGACCTATTATGACGCCATTATTCTCGTTTGTGTTTGGTGGATCTACTAGAGTTCGTATTGGCAATGGTGCCAAATGATACAGAGTAAACGAGAATAGAAAACCATAGTAGAAAACATATCAAGTACTCAACAATTCATATGCATAGAATAGGGTTGTATTCTCATTCATTGAATAGACAATAAGTATAATATTAGAAAGTTTGTGCTGTCCCCAACTACAAGTAAATTATGACATATATAGTTGCCAATTAAAACAAGATTAATTACTTATGATCGACTACAGTAACAAGAACAATAAAAAATTCCGAGGAAGTCCCGCATAACTATGGTGTCATCAACTCATCATATGTCTGAATATGACAATATCTTAGCTGAAGTTAAATGTCATTACCAAATGAAAGTATACCTTAATTGTTCTTTGGAAGACAATGTTGTCTCATCCTTATCTTGTCATGGTTCGTACTGGGGTGTGATGTGATTCCAACCAAATGGATACAAATCCCTATCCACCCCATCCAAGTGGATTCAATGGCCCATAGAGAGATAGTAGACAATCAGGTCAGCCTATTGTGTATGGGGTCAACTTCCTAATGACCATTCACCCAAGGTGGTACCTATTGTTTTTAATCTAAGTTACCATTCCCCACATCAGGATATGACAAAACTGGACTATGGGGTTCGAACCGGTCTCTTATGTACCAATTCATCATTAGAACTCTCTTTTCCTTGCAGTACATCAAACGACTAAGCATAAAATATGGCCCATAGCTTGCATGTTATTGGCCTTAAGGCTTGCATGCCACTAGCGAGAACCATTCAACCCTCTAGAGTAACAATTGGCATCCATTGCTTGCATGCTGCTAGCACTAAAACTCATATGCCATTGGCAAAATTCGCCCAAGATTCTAGAGTAACATGGGGCATCCGTTGCTTGCATGCTATTGGCACTAAGGTTCGCATGTTACTAGAGGTAATCATCTCGCTATCTATAGGGTACGACTAATAGTCTAGAGGCAGAACATACTCCTTGATTGCTGTCAACCTCTTGACCGTTGTCAAGCTAGAGCATTGATACGCTTATCGTAGGTAGGTCATAGGATTTAACAACCGTTGATCATCTCAGAAGGAGATGAATAGTCTACTTCTTAGGGGGTATATACCCAATACCTATGGCCTTGTAGAGTCCTTACTCCATCTGTTTTGTTGCCTTAAAAGTTAGCCCCTGTACCTCGCTTAGCACTATAATTGGAAAGGAAATTCCTAATTTCATAAAATACTTTCCTGGTTCAGACACCTCTATGGCTTCACTACTTGTTTTAGGCATTAGTATGTTGTAAAGGTGTGATGGTTTATCTATTCCCATTGTTCTTTTGGGCTAGCACTCAACCTGGTAGAATTATCTAACACCTTCAAAGAAGGTATTGACGAATAATTAGCCAACACAAGTCCTAGAAGAGGTGAATGTAATATTCCCCCTTAATTTTTTTTGGATTTTATCAACACAAAACACCACTGATGAGCATTAGCTCCAAAAGATAACCAACAAGAATAGTAACCCTTCACCTTTTGATCACCAAGATCCCAATGTGGGCGAGGTGAGAGCATACGGTGCCGGGGATCTTTAACAAACTAGAATCAAAATACAAAGCTGCTAGGTGGCTAGCCGACCATGAAAGAAAGTAAATGCTGGAAATACAAAGAATAGGTGGATAACCGACCATAAAGCTCTACCACTTATTCAGCGGGAGTGAAAATATTATAATTTATAAGGTGGCAAGCCAGCCAAGAATCCACACTACCACTTATGTAGTGGGGGGAATTTAAACAACAAGTGCTGAAAGTAAAATATAAACTCCACCACTTCTTCAGTGGGAGTAATTACAAAATATTAAAGTGCATAAATATAAATAGCTGTTAGTGCTACTAAACCAGCTTTACAATGATAGTTTCAGCTGCACAATAATGTTAAGATATATCATCACAAAACCTCAATATGTTAGAGAATAATCCCTAACTAATACAATATGCTATAGAACAAAAAATATAGCATTAAATTGAATTATATCAGATCTGATTAGAAACAGTAAACACAGAAAATCAGACCAGCAACATAAAAATTCACCAAAATGGAAACAACTTCTTCAATTCAGCTTCGATTGACTTCAAACAGTAGTCAAATGAAGCCAATAGCTTAGGCGTCCAAACTTCAACCAGCAAACTGTGCCAAAACAGCAGTAGAGACTTGGCACGAATCCCAATGCAATAGTACAGAAGTTTTATGACCTCCAGGAAGGGTCGACCTTTTCTATAAAAGTCAAGAGTCAATATTAAAATCTGAAACCTTGCACAACTCGGCGCCTTACACAGTAGAATAGCTTGAGCTAGGACCCAGAATGAGATAAAAATCGTTAGCAAAGCTATCAGCAGAAGTTCGCTTCAGCCATTAGTTCATCAACATAAATAAACAAACTATACAGCAGCAATTTGTTTATAAAATCAGAATTTAGCTCTATCTGCACCCTTAAGTGAAGCACGGTCTTCAAAATGCCATCTAGGAAGCTATTGTTTCAAGCCCAAAAAATGGTGAAGTAAAGGTGCTAGGAGGGATCTCCTCAAAGTGGCTTTGAATTCAATTCAGCAGCATAATGTTATCATAATTTCCAAAAGATGAGAATGAAGGAGCAAGGCATCATTAAATAAGCTTCAATGGGCAAATGAATCAACTTGTAACTTTCGAAAAGAAAACTCTCCAGCTTCCTCAAAGGGACACTCATCTCCACAATGCAATTTTAAAATATTAAAAATACTTTAATATTTCCCTCGTTGGCGTCCAACTTAAAGAGCATTTTAAAGCATTAATGAAGGTATTAATTTCCTCACTTGGATGTCCACTTGAAGGCCCTCTTTTAAAAACTACTTAAAGTCATCAACTAGGCATGGGGTCCAAAAGCCACAACTGAAAATTGACTAAGTATTGAAACTTAGCTCCAAAGAGAGAGAGAGAAAAGCCAACGCCATAATTGAATTACCTCTTTGCTTGAAATAGAAAGATGACTTGGAGATGACTAAGCTGCTGTTGGAATGATATTGCTATAAATAGACTTACCAAAAATAAAAAACTACTATAAATAGTAAATTTGCTAAACTTCATCTGAACACCAACTGAGCCGTAATTATGACTTACTAAAAATAGTAAGTGCTTGGAAAGGTTGACGGATTCAGATGCATGTTACACCACACCGAAGATCTTGGATGTCCACTTGAAGGCCCCCTTTTAAAAATATTAAAAATACTTTAATATTTCCCTCCTTGGCGTGCAACTTAAAGAGCATTTTAAAACATTAATGAAGGTATTAATTTCCTCACTTGGATGTCCACTTGAAGGCCCCCTTTTAAAAACAACTTAAAGTCATTGACTAGGCATGGGGTCCAAAAGCTACAACTGAAAATTGACTAAGTATTGAAACTTAGCTCCAAAGAGAGAGAGAGAAAAGGCAGCACCATAATTGAATTACCTCTTTGCTCGAAATAGAAAGATGACCTGGAGATGACTGAGTTGCAGCTGGAATGATACTGCTATAAATAGACTTAACAAAAATAGAAAACTACTATAAATAGTAAATTTGCTAAACTTCGTCTGAACACCAATTGAGCAGTAATCATGACTTACTAAAAATAGTAAGTGCTTGGAAAGGTTGACGGATTCAGATGCATGTTACACCACCTTGGAGATCTTTGAAAACCTAGAAAAACCCAAAAACCTTTCTTGCATTCAAGGTACCAAAAAGAAATGCATGTCATTTTCTCAATGCATGTTACCTTACCCTAAAGCTCTCCAAAAACCTAGAAAGCTCCAAATAACACATTGCCAAATTCTTGCATGCGAGCCTTCAAAACCCAAGCTGAAACCTCCTATAAAATAGAAAACCCTAATTTGCACTTCTGATCAGCCTACGAACTTCTGGAAATAGGCTATCAGTCCACAAAGAGCGTAGGGCTAAAATGGGGACATTACAGTGAGTTTGCAACCCACCATAATAGGTCGTTCTAATTCACAACTTGGTGAGGAATTATAATAGTCTTGGACAATCCTTCTATCTCCAAGTTAGGTATACTTCTACGACTCTTTGACCATCTAGGCACATTTGGTTTGGTGGACATTAATGGGTTTTCTCTTCTTTGCAAGACTAAAATTGTGGTTTAAATGTTATTATTGACCTTGATTCCTAGCACTGCTGTTCTTTGATGTGTGTGGTTTATAGAGACCATTGAATGCAGGGATGGTGATCTTAGAGTCGGTAAGAATTTTTTTCATCCTAATTTAATTCTAATATTCAGATTACTTAAAACACAGAAAACTAATCTAATACATATATCATCACAAAGGTTCACAATACTTTAAATTGTTGTTGGAAGTTCCATGTACTTCATGTTATTCAATAAAGATGCAAAACAAAATAGGCTGGTCAAGGTGGTATTAAATGTAAAACGTGCTGCTATCAGATTATTCTTTAACATTGCCCTCAACACTGGATTCCTACTTAGGGTCATTTGAAAGGGGTCAGAATAAGTTCTAGAAGGTATTTTTAAGGAAACGCTAAATCCTAAACAGCCTCTATAACAACAGCAATAGTAATATCCAAGGTATACTGAGCACAGGTATTCACATACCTCATGATGGTTGCATTCTATATCTGTAATTTACTAATGGTTGCATTGGAGTATTTACCACTAAGTCAGTCTAGTATACTTAAAGAAATTAACTCGAGCTAATGCTTGATGGCCAAATTAGAGGGTAGAAGAACAGACAGTGGGAAAGCTGCTTAATAGCGTCCAAGTTTGGCCCTAAGTATGGCATTTCACACATCAGCACCTCCATGGAATGTGGGTAAGCTAGCTGGGCTATTAAAAGGCGATTTGGGGCTATCTAAGGTCCAATTTACATTTCAACATCAAACAACATTCATATCCTAGGTCACAGCAACTACAGGAAAGCATAGTAACAGCCTTTGCTTTTTAATCATGAAAACAGCTATATCGACCAGCAAAAGGACTAAGAGAAAAGAAACTACTTGGAATAATGGCATCCAATGTCCTGGCATTTGTATTGGCAAGTTAATCTGGCCTTTAGCTTGTTGCCTTCACACTTATCTTACCCCAAACTTGGCCACAATACAAAACGCCTTTGTCATGCCCTTCCTTCCGTTTTTCCAGGTCAAAATGAGCCTTCAAAATGCAACTTTGATGGAGGTTGGGGTTTTTGTTACCATGGCATGTTTTCTTGGGTCAAAACTTGCAATCCTTCTCGAATCTGGGGTTCACCATGCCTCTTAATGTCACAGTTGGCCTTTCCACCATTCTTGTGCCATTCCTCATAACTTTATTCTATCTCCCAATTGTGAGGGAAATAAATGACAAATTATTAATTTCGATTTCTTAGAGGGTCAATTGCTTCTTGGTCACACCCTTGCCCTGCTAAAAGTCCGGCCAGTCTTGGGTAAATGACGAAAAACTTGATTAATCATGGCAACAGAAGATATCAAACCATTTGCAGGAGCACTCTATGAAGCAGGCAACAAATTTACTACAGAATTTCAATCAAGGGACGATGTCTTGAACATGCTTAAATCGGTTGAAGAATGTTTAATTCATATTGAGCAGTCATCCGAAGTGTTAGACCTGGCTCTAACACCTACAGTAACCGCCTTAAAAGAACACAAATGGTTGAGGCATCATGATGAGGAGATCAAGTTGATTGTGACTTCTTGTTTAAGTGAGATTATGAGAATCTTGGTACCTCTAGTGCCCTATGATGATGGCATAATGAAAGAAGTAGTAGACCTAATTGTAGACAGTTTCGAAGATCTAGATGACACCAATGGTAAGCATTACTCAAGAAGGGTGACCATATTGAGGAATTTGCGGAAATCAGGACAAGTATCCTTCTTGTGGACTTAGGGCTGCAAGATTTGATCAACATGTTCTATCATTTCCTCATCACCATTAAGAATGTACAGGATAAAGGTGTGTTCGCAGCCATGAAAGATATTATGATTGTAACCATCCGGGAGAGTGAGGTGTTCTCCTGACCCACCATATCTATGCTCTGGAATGTTTGGAAGCAAGAATGTGTTCCCTCTTCAGCTGCATATACATTTTTCCTCGATGTCTTCACACAATGTGAGGAAAAATTAGAGCCTCACTTGGAAAAAAAGGAGCATGATTTTTTTTTTGTAAAAGTCATATTCACTACTCAGAATCACAGTGCTCTTAAAGAGCCTATAATCAGCCAGATGCGGGTGGCATGTTGATCATCCACTCAAGGCTATGGATGCGTGAACAACCTGCCTTATTTTAGACACAACGCCTAGGACAATTGCATGAATATTAAAGACCAGATCAGGGATAGCGGTCTAACATATATCTAAATCCATATACCTTCAAATGCATGATTCTAAAGCAATAAATCAGAAACAGCTATTATTCTTTATTATCAATTTCCCATGATTTAACTACTAAACGAATCAGAATTCATTATTCAGGATCTATACCAGCAATGTGGCATCATAATTCATTCTCCTATTAATATATAATTGTTCAACGCCTACGAATTGTTGCATTCTGCATAGGATATATTAATCTCACATTGTATTGAAGTAATTATCCAATCCTTATATTATGAGTGCAAATTTCATTCTGCATATTGTCTTGAGAAGCCTTTTGTAACCATCAAAACAAAAGCATAAACTCAGTTTGACAAAATATACAAACGTGTCATATTGGAAAGATAATTCGGAAAAATATCGTTCAATCTTTATGTACCATGCCCTGGGTGCCCGCTTTAGGCCATAAAGAGCCCTCTTCAGTCTGCATACTTGATGCTCCTTTTCTGCAACCTAAAAACCTTGAGGTTGAGTCATGTACACTTCTTCCTCTAAGTCACCATTGAGGAAGGCAGTCTCCACATCCATTTGATGGACTTTGCAGCCAAGCTGTGCTGCCATGGCTAGAACTAACCAGATGGTGCTCATCTTTGCTGTAGGAGCAAAGGTTTCCTCATAATCAATACCTTCTCTTTGCGAGAACCCTTTAGCCACCAACCGTGCTTTGTACTTGTCAAGTGTACCATCAACTTTATACTTGATTTTGTACACCCATTTACAGCCAATGGGTTTCTTCCTTGGTGGAAGATCTGAAAGATCCCAAGTCTTATTTTTCATAAGACTCTAATGTTCGGTTTCCATGGCCTTTTCCCATTCAGGTTTATCTTTTGGCTTAGCAAACACTTGTGGCTCATACACTTCTTGAATATTGGCCATAAGAGCAAAGTTAACCGTGTTTTGCTTGCTCTTATCTTTGGATGATTGACCCTCGACCATTTCTTCATCTCGAACATCACCAATGAGTTTTTCCCACCACTTAGGTCTCTTTGTAGAAACCCTTTCATCCAAATCAGCGTGGTTATCATGACTTGGGCTTCCTATTGCTATGTCATTTGGATGCTGATCTAGGTTATCATCAATACAAATTGGGTTTATTTCCTCGTGCTATGAATCCCTCCCTTCAGGTGGAGCTTCCTGAAGATGAATACCTAAATCCCGAGGATGAATAGGTTGGTTATCAATAATCTAGATCTTAGAAGATGTCGGAAAAGGCCCTGCTTCCTCATCAATCACAACACCTCTACTGAAAGTCAAGCGGTTAGTATCAGCATCGATCAACCTGTAGGCCTTATGATTTTCATTGTACCTTGTAAGCATTAACTTCTTACTCTTAGGATCTAGTGTGGTTTGCTTTTCATTTGGAATCTAGACATATGCAATAGAACCAAAAACCTTAAGATGACTAATTGTCGGTTTCCTGCCAGACCATTCTTCCTCTAGGGTTTGATGTTTCACTGCCTGTGTGGGAGACCTATTCAACAAATAAACTGCAATATATACTGCTTCAACCCAAAATTTCTTGGGAACATTCTTGTTCTCCATCATACATCGAGCCGTCTTTGTGATAATACAGTTTCGTCTCTCAACTACTCCATTTTGTTGTGGAGAGTAAGGTGTGGTAAACTGTCTTTTGATGCTGTGTTTAGCACAAAAGTTGTGGAATTCCTTAGAATAGAATTCGCCTCCATTATCAAATCTAAGACTGGTTAAGGCACAACCAGACTCTTTTTCTACTAAGGCCTTGAACTTTTGAAACTCATTAAACACTTCGGATTTTAATTTTAGAAAATATACCCACATTTTTCTACTAAGATCATCCACAAACAAAAGAAAATACCTGCACCCAGTGATTGATGTCGTGTTCATTGGTCCACAAAGATCTACATGAACCAGTTGTAGGACTCTCTTGGCTCTCCAAGCTTGTCCATCATCAAAGGGTGTTATATGTTGCTTCCCAGCTTGGCAAGCCCTGCACACACCTTGTATCTATTGTTGAATGTCAGAATGCCATCTACCAAGTTCTCTTAGGCCAATTGAGAGAGGTAGGACAAATAGAGCATACCGTTGATACCAAAGAGTAGTAATGGCTGATGCACTCTTGGCTGCCAATGCATGTTCCTTGACCTGTCCATTTTCAACTAATCTATACCAAGAGCAATAGTCTTCTTGGTATCCTTGTCAATGATACTGCATTTATGTTTGCTTAAAATGACATCTAAATTAGGACTTCTATACCAAGATGCGCTCTTGGCTGCCAATGATAGTCCATGATCTTCTATACCAAGAGCAATAGTCTTCTTGGTATCCTTGTCAATGATACTGCATGTATGTTTGCTGAAAATGACATCTAAATTAGGACTATGTCACATAATTTGACTTACTGAAGTAGATTGAGCTCCATTCCAGGTATGCAGCACACATTGAGAAAAGATAACTTTTTCCCTCTAGAATTTAGCTGCACAATCCCTCTACCTTCAACCGTGTACTTCTCACCACCACCAAAGATCATTGAATTAAATCAAGCAGTGTACTCTATGAACCGGTCTCGCCTATTGGTGAAGTGACATGATGCTCCTGAATTGATGTACCATGTAGATGACTCTAACTGATCTACTGTTCTTTGGGCCATGAAGGCATAGAAAGTTGATGCCTTCTCTTCTGAATGCTCTGCAACATGAGCCTTTTGTTGAGACCTTCCTTGGTTGGATTTTGTTCAACCAACCTTGTTCTACAGTGCTTCTTCATATGACCCAACTTACCACAATAATGACATGTAATGTTTTCAAATTCTTTGTTGCATCCTTGTTGTGACCTTGTCCTTTCTTGTGTGACCATTTGCCCGTGCCTTTGTCGTTGGTTACATATGCTTGTTCCACACTCGTTATTTCATTGTTGCTACCGAATTGTTTCTTCCATCTATCTTGTTGTAAGAGCTTATTGTGTAGCTCTTCAAACTTCAAGTCAACATCCGTAGCGGTGATGTGAGCATCTAAGTAAAATGCTCATAAGCACCGTGGTAAGCTTTTTAATGTGATTACCACCATGTCCTCTTCTTCCATTTTTCGACCAATGATTGACAACTAATCCTTGATGTCCTTGAGCTTGAATAAATGCTCTTGCAAGTACATTTTCTCATCCATTGTGATCGAAAAAAGCCTAAGTTACCGGTTCGGGTTCGGGTACGAGAACCCGATACGTGGGTACGTGAAAATTTTTTTTAGGGGTTTGGGTACGTATGGGTACGTGTGTGTATATATATATATATATATATTATATATATATATATATATGATATATATATATATGTATTATATATACAAAAAAATAAGAGAAATATATAGAATTGTAAAATTAAATCATTTCATAGTATGATACAGTGATACTTAATCATTGATCAATGCCAAATGCCAAAGATAAATATTAAATGCCAGTTGATAGTTGTATTTGATTGATTTGAAAGCAAATTGAGTACAAAATGGCATCCTCATGTGGAATGCGCTGATGTTGATATTCTTAAACAAAATGAAAATCAATTAAATTCAATGGGAGTTTGAGGGCAATGTCTCCAATGGGGTCGAGGGGCAGTGCCCCTTGTGGGGGTCTAGGGGCAATGCCCCCAACGGGGTCGAGGGGCAGCGCCAACGCTCGTGTGGGGTCTGGGGGCAACGCCCCCGGGGTCGAGGGGTAGCTAAAACCATACAAAACTCCATGGCGCACCTCATTTTCATGATTTTTTGAGTGGCAAAACCTAATGCTGACAAAGCCCAATTTAAGACCTTCAAAACCACACAAACCGCAAAAAATAAGAGAGGTAAAAAATTGTATTTTATTTAAGTTTGGGCCCACTTTTTAAGTGCTGGGCTGTGGGTTCTTCTAGGTACACCTGGGTACGTGGCTGATACACCTGGGTTCAAGAACCATTTGGCTGGGTTCGCCTTGGATACGCACAAGGTGCGCGCCCAGCCCTGTGGGTTCACCCGGGTGCGTGCAAGCACGCACCCGGGTGAACCCACAGGGTTGGGTGCGCACCCTGTGCGTACCCAGGGCATACCCACAGGCGAACCCGTACCAGGTGCGTACCCAGATCGGGTTCGAGGCTTGTAGGTGCGTACCCGGTAACTTAGAAAAAAGCATATTCTTTAGAAAGAAGGCCCTACCTTCATCAAAAGTTTCATGAAGGTAATGTAGATGCTTCCAAATCTTCATTGAAGTTGTCCCTGTTTGGTCTTCAAGAAGTATGGCATCAGTCATAGATAATTTGATCAGCATGATTGATTCTTTATCACGTTCATCAAACTTGTCTTGGTCTTTACCTGCAACTGTTGGCCGGTTGGCGGTACCAAGGATAATCTTTTCGAGGCATCGGTACTTGAATATTGTTAGCATGCGCTACTTCTAGGTGTTGTAATTTACGCCAGTAAAACGCTGATTGCCTTCGAACATGATGTTGGGTAATGAAGCCATCCCTCCCGCAATTACAAATCACGGAAATAGAAGAAGCTTGCTGCTGTTAGAAAAACCACTGAAATTTTTGGGAAAAAAATTGTAAAACTTGAGCAGCAAAGTAAAAAACCAGCAATTTTGTAATTTTTTTATTTTTTGAAAAATCTGCAAAAAATCTGCAAAAAAATTCCAGAAAAACTCTGCGAAAAATTCTGAAAAAAGTCTGCAAAAATTTCTGGAAAAAAATCTGCAAAAAATTCTCCAAAAAATCTGCAAAAATTCTGAAAAACATCTGCAGTAATTCTAGAAAAAGTAGGTCTTAAACCCTGTGTGGTTGTTAATTGTTAATAAACCTACGAATTTTGTAAAAAAATTACAAAAAATATACCCACAATTCTTTTTTGTTTTGAAAAAGTTCATCAAAATACTTTGTACAAATCCGTATAGCTTCTTTTGGCACATTCTTTTGCGTCTTTTGCATGCAATTCATCACTGCCATAGTCTGTAGAATTCATGCGCTCACCAATCCCGAGAATTTACAAAACCTGAGCTCTAATACCATATTACAAAAATAGCACATAGAAAGTTAACCAAGATTGCATAAAAATCTATAAAGAAATAGGGAGCAAAAGCATCCTTATATAGGATTACAAATATCTTATCCACAGAGGATAAGGATGACAAATATCTTATTCACAAAGGATAAGGATGACAACTCATAAAATAAGATTGACAACTCATAAAACAAAAAGGTAAATCTTATCCACAAAGGATAAGGATGACAACTCATAGGAAAAATATCTAAAGTCAACATGACTTTATTAAAGAAGATTCTAAAATCTATCCTAAAAGCTAATTGACCATCACAAGATAAAACATTACTTAAATAAAATGTTTGTGATATCATTTAAAGGTTTTTTGTTAGTTTGAGATGGGTAATGTCTGAGGTCCATCTTCTTATGCAGGGTTTTAGGTTTCATGAACATTATATCCTTAGGTATATCACTTATCAGTAGTTGTTGAGTGCCCCTTGTTAGGACAGATGTAATTGAGTTCTCTTTTTAAATATTATTGTCATTCTGTTGTTAGTCACATGATATAGAGATGTTCCTGATTTAGTAAGTACTAGTCCTCTTTATGTTTAGTTACAGGTACACCGGGACAACCTTTTTTGAGGAATCCATGTTGTGATCTTTAGGGAATGATTATGTTATGATGTGTATGAGTGTAGCATTGAGAATCAGTAATGACCATGAATAGGTGCTGAAAAAACTTGGCTGAGATGTGCCTCAATGTAAAGCATATGTTCTGGTGAGGCTGGAAAAAGTGTAAAGGCATGGCACCAAAAGTCTCTTATGAGTGAGTATATTGTTCGAGGAGGGAAATGGGCTATGTTTTAGTAACTAATAATGTTTCTGGAAGCCATTTTTTTGAGGGAAGACAGTGATCTCAACCACAGTTTAAACAAATCAAAATCTGTATTATGCATTTATAGCACAATGTCAAGAATTGATTTGAATGTCGTTTGATTCGGTCATTTAGAGGCTTGGAATGCTTTGATCTCATACATGGAAATAATAAACAACTGCACTGTAGCAAATAATTTCAAAATTTTCTTCTTTTAGATTGGAAAAATGACAGAAGCAAAACATCCTAACAGGTTTTCAAGAGGATCTGTTCAAACTACACTTCCTCCAGATCGGAGGATCCGATTAGGGCGTCTCTGTGCTGCAATTGGTGAGAAGATTGATGAATATGAGAATGAAGCTTCAAAGATATCAGAATTAGTAAGGTTCTCAGAAAACGAAAAATCCAAAGCTGAAAAAACATTGAGGGATGTTAGAGACAACTTGCAAAGTACAAAGGTAATATTTCTTATTATATCTTTCGTTTCTACAGTTTTTAATAGAGGTGACTGTATTTTGTTGTGTTGTTTCATCAAACTGACTTGAAACTCTATGATTTCTAGAGGCACTTGGTTGAGCTGGAAAGGTTTATTACATCAAAACGGCTCCATCTACGTGACTTAAAGAGTTCAGCTGAAGTGGAGGCAACTGGAGATTATGGTCCAAATGTAGATGAACTTGAACAAGAGATTACTGTATGTTCTTAACCATTTCATTTAATTTATTATTGCATGCTAACCAAGGTGGTATATCTTTAGGTGCTGATTCCAAATTTATATATATTTTTGCTGGCATCCTAGAAAGTTCAAGCTGAAATACAGCAAAAGGAGGACTCCATTGAGAAGCTTAAGATAAGAATGATTCAAGCGCAAAAGAAAGCAGATGATTGTAAACTCTCATTTGATACATTATGTGGTATGTATTTGAGGTTTAACTAGATAGTCTGTGGTGTTTGCCTCTCTATTATAAAAATATTCAACTGCCAAATTAGCATTTTTGACATCTATTTAACAGGAGATCCCTATCAAGTCATGTTTGTGATCATTAAGAGTGAAGGATATTGTGATAGTCTAAAGTGATTTGATTGTATTCTGACATTCATTACCTTTTAGAAACATCAAACAGTGAATGAAATACATAGATGGCTACCACATATAGCTATTAGTTCTTATTTTGTCTAGAAGAAAATTTGTAGAAGTTTGACTTGTTCAGTATTTTTCAGAAGACACAGTGGTTACATTTCATGGTTCTGTGTCATGTTGTTGAATTTGCTTTCTTTAATGTTACATATATGCATATCTTCTATTTGAATTTTGTTGCTTTTAACTTTCTAATTGAGCTTCTTGCATTCATAAAATTTTAGATTCGGCGAGAGTTGACATAGAGGCTTTTAAAGAAGCTGAACGGGAATTGCTATCAGCCGAAGATGCTCTAAGCACAGCAGCTGCAGTAAGAATTTATATAGGGAATGATATTTTATTTACATCATGTTGATTAGATTTCAGTATTTACACTTGTAATGTAGATTTGGCTTTTTATAGTATAGATCTTTGATCTAGGATCTACGTCTTTAGTTTATCAACTTGATTGGCTTTGTTTGTTACAAGTGCATGACAGACTTTGCCTGTAGCTTCATTTTATATTTCTTTGTTTACTACTGGAGTATGGCAATTTAGGTTTGTGTGCTATCTGTTCCAACTATGTTATGGTTGCATGGCTTGCTCTTTCAGTCTACTTCTATTATTCTTCCCCATTTCAATTCATATATTAGGTCATGGGATTAGTTTGTATGCTGTCACTTGCTATTCATTCTTCCAATTTATCTCATTAACCTTGTGTAATGGCACTGTTAGCTTACAAATTCTTTGATCTTTCTGATTGATTTCTTTACTTCCTCATTTAGACTTTCAAGGTGTCAAACTTTCTATGGGTTTTTGTCTTTTTATCGATGTGTTTAATATGGTATGAGCAGTTTGTAACCATATTCTGCTTTTTCGGTGAACTCTAGGATTCATTTTGGTACCCTAAGAATATTTTAGTTTGACTGCAATCTGGATAATATTGATTTTTACAAAAAAATGTGCCAATTTTTTCTTATATTTTCCAGACTTCTTAGAAGTATAACATTTTCTTTCTGCACCATAGATCTGCAAAATATTATGATGCAAGAATGGTCTTGAATGTAGTTTTTTAATTTAATGTTATCATGCTATATCTTGATCTACATGTACACTTGTTAGGGGTGTTCTCACTACATGTGGCATTATAGTTAAATGCACTAGTATAACATATTGGAGTGTTGACTAATGTTGTGTTTATTTCTAGGAAAAGACACATTATGAGGCAATAATGAAGAATAAAGTAATTCCAGAGGCTGCAGAAGCAGAAAGAGAACTCAAAGATCTTCAAGACAAGCGTGAGGTGGGTTGGAAAATTCATATGCTTTTATTATTTGCGTATACTGGCTTGATGACCTTGAAATTTCATCTAAACAAAATTGAATCTAGGAACATTTAGATTGGATTTTTGATGACTGAAGGAGTAAGTGACTGGAGGACTGTATCAATCTGTTGCTTTTCCTTTCCTATACAACAGAGATATATTTGTACAGGGTTTAACTTTACTTCCACAGGATTGTTTTTTTTCTTTTGTGAATGCTAACAACTATTGCAACTTTTATTAATATAATCTCTTGAGGAATTGACATGTCTCATAAAATAAATAACTTCTGCCCAACAATTTTTTCTTGATGTGCTATATGCTTGCTTAGTATTAGGCACAATTTTTTTCTCTAACTTGGTATGTTTCTTCATTGTTTGCACTTTTAATGGAATCAGATTTCTGCTTGATAAGTTTTGTCGCTAACTATTTCATTTTGGGTGATCCTCAATAGTGACATGTTGAAATCAGATTTAAATGGTACAAGATACTTTAATTTTCTGTATATTTGGACTTATATCTGTCCTCTGTTGTTACTTGGATTGGGAATTTTTGGTTTTGTCTCACAGAGTTTGTGTTTAGAAATGAAGAGAACATATCTTCATTGATCTAGCAGCTTGATTTTTATTAGACTGATTAGATGGCTCCGCAAGACTTGGAGTTTTCCCAAAATGGTCTATACTGTATTTTGTAGTTGGCTAGGGTGAAAACTGTTCTCCCTCAGGTCTATTCTAGAGTTTGTGCCCAGGGTCATTTCACTAGCTTTTTTACTTGAATAATGCGACTTTTCATGCTTAGTGTTGGGAGCAATGTTTTTGTTTTGCTTGGTTAATCTTGGGTGAGGTTATGGGCTGCCTTTATTTTGGTGTGTGGCGACCTTGAATCACATTCTTAAAATTATCAAGCATGTTTCTGATTTGATTGCATTTTTATTACACCAAAACCTCAACACATGTCCATTAGTTATGGGTTCAATTATTTTAGCAAGGGCAGTTGGAAACTGAGTATGAGTATTATAAAGAGCAAGTATTGATAAGAATCCTTGAGATGCTTTGTGAAAATGGAAAATTAACAATGATTCTTCTTCCATTTTTTGATAAAATTCTGAAGAATGTGGTTAGTTGGATAAATTTTTGAGTAATCAGTGATTTTGATAACACTGACTCACAGAGTTTCTTCATATCTTTGAATAAAAATACTTTGTTTCCTTTGAAGACCTGCGTTTTTAGTTCTTTTAATTTTGACCACTTTTGATAAGGCACTCAATTTTGTTATTTAATTGTTAGCTATACTGTTGTTGGTAGCACTACAATTTCTTACTACAGTGGTAATGAGGAATATGGTTGGGTCTTTTCTGCTTCTTTATTTTCTATGGTTCTATGTAATAAACCACCCCAAATTTTTCAGTTTTGCAACTTGTTAGCGTTAGCAAAATTAGCAAAGATAACTAACTGTAATCAATTACCTTCCACTTTTTGATCACCTAGATCTTGATTCGGGCAAGGTGAGAGTATATGGTGGCAAGGTTTACATTGCAAGCTTTAGAAAAATAGGCAAAGATAATTAACTGTAATCAACTACCCTTCATTTTTTGATCACGTAGATCTTGATGTGGGCAAGGTGAGAGCATATGGTGGCAAGGTTTACATTGCAATGCTGTAAAGAAACCACTTGTTCAGTGGGTGAGTAGTACTGAAAGAAACCACTTGTGCAGTGGGTACAATGAAAGTAAAGAATTCTTCCGCTTTTCAGCAGTGAGTGCAAATAGAGACCACTTTGCAGTGCGGTAAGTACTAGCAGCCACTTCTTCAGTGGAATAGGCAATAACACCACTTTTTTAGTGGAAAATAGAAACTAGAGTTGCCACTTATTCAGCGGGGTTAGTATCCAAAACCAAACAAGGGCTAAATCACTGAATGGTACTACCAAATCAGTGTTACAATGTGAGCTCAATACAAAGATACTAACAATTACAAATTTGCTATGTAGCTACAAAGTATGACTGAAACATGAAAGTAATCAACCCCACATGAAAGCCCACTAAGCCAATAAACTAAACCTGCAACATATAAGCAAATATTCATCACAAAACATGAGTAATGAAGATATATCAGGTCTGATACACTGCTGCAGTGGTCTGATATGAAAGTTGCAGGTTTGATAACACTTCAAACAGCAAGGTACAAAATCGCACAACACCAAAGGATGTGTCATCCAAACACCCTAGAAAGGTTGCTTACTGTTTCTGAGGCAATAAGAGGGTCCAAAACATGACGAAATGAGACTCCAAATGCTTATGAGGATGAGCAGATTACTCCCACATGCCAAATCACCTCAGGCCCAAACTGTACAGCCTGCTGAAAGGGGCGATCAGCCTCTAAAAGCCCAATCTTCCATCATAAAATCTGCTGCTTTGCACAAAGGGTTGCAAAGGAAGAGAAACAAGTTGGAACAATACCCACAAAAAGATATGTGATGCTTCAATTGGAAAGAGCCAAAAAGTGGTACGGCCTTGGCAAGGAAATTGTATGGCCAGGAGGTGTAGAACCAAGAAAAACCACTCCAAATCACTCCCAAAATCTCTGCAAATCAGTAACCACACCAAAAATATGCATATACTAGAAAACATCAAAGCAAAACATCATGGAAATAAATTGAAATCTTCACCAAAGCTCAATGGCGACTCCTGCAATGAAGCCACTCCCATGTCCAGCTAGGGAGTATCTCTCAAATCGAAAACTAGAGCAACTTCGAAGGTTTTTGTCTCCAAAGCTCTTGAAAGATTTAATCTCCAATTTGATAGCATTTCATTATCATCAATCAACATAACCCAAATGAGAGCACAAGGTGAGCTTATATAGAAACTAGGGCTCCCAATTCAAACTCCTTTTTCCTCCAAAATGGGACACCCCTCTCCAAAAGAGATATTTAATTTATTTTATTTTCACTTTATTCCTTAGGAAATGAAAGTTGCTTTTTGAAAAACAACTTAAGTGACCTTTTCCTAGGTGTTGAGCATAGGGAGTTAAAATGAATTTCACTTAAGTCATAAAATTACCTTTTTGAAGACTTAAGTGATGGCGAATAAATATTGCACCCAGAAAACATCTAAACTCACTGCTGCTAAAACTGAAAACCCTACATTGTACTGCTGCCAGGACCAGGTGCTCAAAATAGAACTTACTAAAAATAGCAAATTGTTAAAAATAGTAAGTGAACTTAAAACTCCAAACTGGCCCATATTGAATCACATCGGAACTTACTAAAAATAGTAAGTTGCTAAAAATAGCTACTGCTAAAAATAGCAATACTGCCAACCAAGGCCCAGAAAAATCTAGAAAAAGTCACAAAAACTCACTGGCAACATGAAAATACTCTTATCAAAATGCTGACACGAATCCTCCAAGGAATCTGGAATCCCCTTAACTGCTCCATTTAGCCTACGGGGCTCCAGAATAGGATAATAGCCATTGAAAAGCTTAGGATTGAGAAAGGACATTACATTCTAGGCTATTTCAGCTTTTTATATGTTGTATATTGTCTACGTTTTCGAGGCCCATTTCCCTATTTTGTGGCCTTTGTGAACATCATTATTTTCCTTTATTGCTAAAATTAAATAAATTTTTTTGTTAAACAATCTGTGGTACTGGTGCATAATCAAGATTGCTAAACATATGGTCATTTT
Source organism: Sequoiadendron giganteum (assembly GCA_007115665.2). Lineage (NCBI taxonomy): Eukaryota > Viridiplantae > Streptophyta > Pinopsida > Cupressales > Cupressaceae > Sequoiadendron > Sequoiadendron giganteum. Next base: position 646,000,538 of record CM021103.1, on the reverse strand, counting down.
GAGCAAACTTGAGAACTAATACATGAATTGGATATTCCCTAATGTCATTGATTTTTGGCATGTTCGTCATCAATCATTTGTTGTAACTTGTAGGAACCCTAGGATTTTTTCCCTTTTTTACTTCATTGCAATCTCTCAAATCACCGATTTAGGGTTAGGGTTCTCACAATTACTTAGTTAGGATCACAGCAGTAAATCCCAACGAACTAACAATTTGTAGAATGAGATTTGAACAGTAAATCACACTCAAACATAGAAGCAATAAACAACAACAATTCTGATTGTATATTTTTGGTATAAAATTTAGGCTCAAACATTGAGAACAGTCTGATTCACAATGTGCTGATGTAAATTCCAATATACAGACCTCAATACAGTGCTGCTATAGCAGTCCTGTTCTAAAAGACCAGTCGATGGTGACTCAATCAGCAAGGAGCGGCATCATAGTGTCTGTTATGGCTGTATGCCCTTGGAATGGTATTTGAGAGGGGCGAGGGGTGGGTGGATCAGTATTTTAAACTTTTAAACACACGAAACAATAAATAGAATAGAGAGAGCAAACATCAACAAGGAGAACACCAATTTTCATTTGGAAAACCCTTGCGGGTAAAAAACTACGACAGATCAATAGCTTTCATTAACCAAATGGGCACCGACCCAGATTACATAAGTGAGCACCAACTTCTTATGGCTGGAGCACCGACTCCAGTGTGAGCACCAACTCACTCAATCTGATCACTTGCACAATCTGAGCTTAATATCACAATCTTGCAATCTCGAACTTTCTGAGCTATACACTGAGTAATAATCTATAACTGTAAAACTTCTGCTCAAAATCAGAATATTTAAAACATCTCATTGACTCATCTTTGCACTGACCTACAAGAGACACATAAACCTATATTGCTTCCACTCTCGTTTGACTCTGAAATCTTCACAACTCTGCTAACACCCCCGTAAAACTCCTTACAAATGGATATCAAGCAGCATCATTAATACCTGAAACTTCACATCTTCTATACAAACTGTGCATACACTTCACACACACCCTTTTTGATTAAAACATCTATATCTTTCATAGCAAAGGGAGAATTAGTGCTGATTTATCTCATCTCAATAAAAATGCATGAACACATTCATACCAATTTGTGAGGCATTGATAGACTTCTTTCATCTCTACATACATACAGCCTGATATTCACCCTGAAATATTCGACACAACTAATAAGCAAAACTGACTCCATCAAGAGGCTCGATATTCCTGTTTTCTATTTACAGCTTCATGTAGCGACATCAATGAATTCTCTCGACTAAACAACCCACACACAAAGAGTAGCAGCAATGGTATATAAAAGGAACTTGACTTCCTTCAAAGACTCGATAATTGTCCGTGTAGGAAGAAAATCGTGTGTACTGTGTTGATGTTATAGTGGCGGGAGATATCTTTCTCTCAAAATTAAATGATAAATAATTAATAAGGCAAGTCGGCCTTAATTACAAATTATGTGTTATATTGTTTATTTCTTAAAGGAGTCCGACCTATATGAAGAGACACCTTGTTTTGTATATATACAAGGTGAAGTTGTTTCATCAAATTTATTAAGTTCAATTTCATTCCAGTTTGTCATTCTTCAGCAGTTCGCCTTCCCTTGCAGCAGATCCATTCTCAAAGAGAAGTGTTACCATTCATGGAGGAGTGTCTCCATTCATTGTATATACTCAGCCTTGTGCAAGGCCTGATTGTAAGCAGTATTCTACACTTTTATATGATATATATGAGAGATTATTTGCTGGGTTTTTCTCCCTCGAGCAGGAGGGTTTTCCCAGGGTATCTGCTGTGTACATTGTTCTATGTGGTGTTGCAATTTCTGCCTTATGCTAAATCTGATCCTAAAAATCTAACATGGTATCAAAGTGGGTTTATGTGAAGATCTGATCAAATTTGCTTTAGATAGTGGGTAAGAACACACGAAGCTGTGAATCGATCCATGCGTATGTGATAGCGAGCACCAAGCTTGTGATAGGCCTACCTAATGGTCGGACAAGGAACCTTCCTTCGACCTCTGGTGTTGCTCGTGCGGTTTTATGAGAGGCGAGAAGGGCGTAAGCTTGAGAATGAAAGTCTTGGCAAGACTGTAAAGAGTTTTTTTCATCTGGCCGACAATAATAAGAGTTGAGATTTTGGCATCGATAGGCGATCTGGCCGAGCCCAAGCTTTGGCCGAAATCTTTAAGCGTCTTCACCCAAGTGGGACTTCAGACAAAGGAGCATCAAGCACATTCTATATTGCTTGTCGTCTTATTCTGTTGGATGGTAGAAATGAGAGTCGTGGGCTTTCCAGTGCGTAACATATTCCTGGATGTCGCGATAGTTTCCTGGTGACTGAATTTGTATAAAAGCCTGTCGATAATTTGTATAATGCCTCTCATTTATAAGCAGCGCTTGAATAAAGTAACCACAGACAATTAAGAATTTGCAGTTATACTTCTAACTTGAATGAAGGAGAAGTGTCGCCACATATGATATTATGGTCAGAGCTTGGAGCTTAGTGATACAGACTTACTTCTTGTTATCACATGAAATTGTAAAGTCATCAGTGTCTTCCCTGGATAGGCGTCTCTACCTTGAGAGTAATTTGTATTTGCGACGGAAGGAATTCAAGCGCTGAAATTTAAAGGCAATTGGAGTATCCAGAGGGATCAACAACATCATTCCTTTCATGGGGGTATCATCCGGGAGGCAACAACAACACTTCATGGGAGACATCATCGCCAAGAGCCATCTTCCAACACGCGAGCATAATGGGTGGTCTTTGAGCGGTCTTCACCCCATTTCAAGCAAGGAAATTACCATCTTGGTTGTCGAGCAGTAATTTTGTGATATTGCGTGAACACTCTGCGACATGCTCATTGTTGGGACTGCTTATAGTGGGCAAATTCCCTTAGTTTGTATTGCACATAGGGACATACTGAAGGCTCCCGACATTCAAGTCATGGTGGTTACCATTAAATCTGAGATCATGATTTGTTGACTTGGAATATTCAGTAATTATTCTCGATCTGAAATCTTAGTACTGCTGCGCCTAATCTATGTTGTGTTATTAATATCAGTTTTGAGATTATTGTTTGTTATTTGAGTGTGGAATTCGTATGAGGAACAAGTCACTTATTATTCCACAATATGAAGCAATCGATCAGGAGGAAAAGCAGAAGGCTGCCGATCAAGTAAACAAGAGAAGAGTCATTGATCAGAAGAAATCTCAGGAAAAGAAAAAGAATTTGATCTAGAAGTAAATCCCGAATCAGGAAGCATCGGAAATACAAGAAGACTAGAAAATTCTTCTTGGGATTGCCGTTACAATGATCTTAATATTCTTGGTAATTCCTATCGGGCCATTTCCTTATAGCAAAGAATGATATCGTGGCACTTTAAGAATCCAATAAATAATTGCATTGGTAGTGCGAGAATTGAAGGGTGTCGCTTAAATATGAGGAGTCGAGCGAATTTTAGAGCGCCGTTGATATTCTCTTTAGAAAGAAATCGTGAATTCCTTAGGAGGCGTGATGATATCATTTCAATTTGAGCCACTAGCATAAAGTGGAGGAGCTGTGTGTAATTCAACCACTCAGTCGGGAGAGGTGGGACACAACTGGAAAAGGAGTGCATCGATAAATTTGAATGGTCAAAGACCATATTCAAATTTACCCAGCCACCACTACAAATCCTTGTGTTGATGTATTACTAGGTCATTGCTAATATTGGGACATGGGCCTGTGATCAAGCCATGAACCTGTAGAAGGAAGGTTGTGGACTGATCTGAGCGCAAGAGCAGCGAATTATATTGAGTGCTGTGATTAGCATTTATCAGAATCAATAAAGAGATAAGTATTTTGTTTTCTTTATACCTTTGAAATCACTTTCTTCTGGGCTGAAATTTAGTCTGCTGAGTTGTGCAGATCTGACATTAGAAGGAAGGTTGTGGATTGATCTGAGCGCAAGAGCAACAAATTATATTGAGTGCTATGATTAGCATTTATCAGAATCAATAAAGAGATAAGTATTTTGTTTTGTTTATACCTTTGAAATCACTTTCTTCTGGGCTGAAATTTAGTCTGCTGAGTTGTGCAGATCTGACATCGATCATTTGGATTGTGTGATTAGTAAAGGTCGTGATTTCTTTTGAATAGTGATCGTTGGCATAGGATCCTTTGGAGACACCATTCATTCATTGCGAGTTGTTTCATGCTAGTTGTGAAGATTTCTGAGTGTGACTCTAAAATGAAAGGAGAACTGCAATTTCGTTTGTGATTGGTTGGTCACAACGATACCATTCTCTATGTGCATGCACTGTGTTGGTGTCTTGATTCATTGAGAGGCCTGGTTCTATATTGAATGTGTTGGCTGCACAATGTGCCTGAGAAATCTGAGTTGAGCAGATTGTCTCTTGTTGTGCTGTGAACAAAAATTGAGTAAAGACGAAAGAAAGATATATCAAAATCAACAAGATAAGTTCTATTACTTCTTTAAATTATCTAATGATATTTGCTACATGCTTCATTTATCAGGGGTACTTTTGATTCATGAACTATTATTGATCTCTTTAAAATGTAGGTTGAATCGAGAAGCAAATGGACGATGAATTAATTATCTGAGATTGCTTAAAGGTTTTAAAGGGAGGAAGAGCTTGAGGCATTCTGTGAGGAAGTCATGCCGGTTGGAGAAATCAACAAACATGAAGACTCAACTTGTAGCAATGAGACTGAGTTGGTGGTACTTAAACTTCATTGGAGACATCTCTTGATGGAACAAGGTCGGGCCAAGCCTTGGATGGAGAGTTTGCATCAGCAAAGAAGATTGAGAAAGATGAAAACACTAAACAACGAAGAACCTATATAGATTGTCATTGCGATCAGTTACTTCAAAGAGGGAGTAAAATTCCGAGGATTCAAGGCTCAAGTTGAGAGCATGTCCGGGAAAAGGATTGAGGTTCTGAGATCAGTCAATGGAGGGGAGTTCATTACCAGAGGATTTCTTTGCAATCTCTGAGGCAGGGATTAAGAGGGAGTTCTGTGACTCATTGAGAAGAAGTGAAGGTTGCTGTGTTGTAAGGCCAGGTGCTAAATCCTTGGAAGACCTCTTCAGTAGTTGAGAACATAATTGCACAAAACAGTCAATCTGGATTTGACATTGGTAGCTTCGCAAACCTATTCAGAATAGAGTGATCTGGGATGAGGTTGAAGAGGACAACACTGAATTCTCTACACTACCAGAGGTGTGCGTTGGAAACCATTTCTCTAAATTGTTGCAGGCAATCTTGGACGAGGAGGTCAGAAGGTTGATGCAAGTACTTGGAGCTTCAGAGGAAGTCACATCATCATGAAGATTTTTTGCAATGTATATTTCTTTGTGACAGAGAAGTATGAGGTGAAAGCCCTTGTAGTGTATATTTCTTTGTGATAGAGAAGTATGAGTTGAAAGCCCTTGTAGTGTATATTTCTCTGTGATGAAGAAGTATGAGGTGAAAGCCCTTGTAGTGTATATTTCTCTGAGATGGAGAAATATGAGGTGCGAGCCCTTGTCCATCTCTGAGATGGAGATGTGGTTCTTTCCAAACATAGGAGTAGCCATGGTGGATGTCATGTTGAGAGACTCCATGACGACATCACGTTGAGAGACTCTATGATGAATCCTTTGTACTTGTGTTTTTCCACACATGGGAGTAGCCATGGTGGACGTTATGTTGAGAGACTCCATGACGACATCACATTGAGAGACTCCGTGATGGACACTTGTGCACATGTTTCTTTCCACACGTGGGAGTAGCCATGGTGGACGTCATGTTGAGAGACTCCATGACGAAGTTATTTCATCAAATTTATTAAGTTCAATTTCATTCCAGTTTGTCATTCTTCAACAGTTTGCCTTCCCTTGCAACAGATCCATTCTCAAAGAGAAGTGTTACCATTCATGGAGGAGTGTCTCCATTCATTGTACATACTTAGCCTTGTGCAAGGCCTGATTGTAAGCAGTATTCTGCACTTTTATATGATATATATGAGAGATTATTTGCTAGGTTTTTCTCTATCGAGTAGGAGGGTTTTCCCAGGGTATCTGTTGTGTACATTGTTCTATGTGGTGTTGCAATTTCTGCTTTATGCTAAATCTGATCCTAAAAATCTAACATAATGTCCCTTTCCGATTGGTGAATAATCTTGGAGTAATTTTCTATTCTTTTAATTCTCGAGATTAGGAAATAGCAAATTGCAAGGGAATATGGGATAATTAAATAAAGGCTGAAAATTTATAGTCTATTAAATTTATTTAATTATCCATTTTAATGTATGGTGGGACCACGAGGCACTTCAAATTGATAAATCCTCTTTTTTCTTAAGTTAAATTGGAGCGATCTTGGTAAGGATAAGATCGTGATTTTATCAAGTTTGAGATAAGCTTTCTTCAAAGGTGATTGACAGCTTTTGTGAAGTTAAAAATTGGCAACTTCAGTTTTATGGAAGGAAAACGTCTACTTTAGAAGATGGGATTTGGCAATGTTGGGCTTATTAAAAGACTCAAATTATTGAAGAATGATCATTCAAAAATCATTATTTGTTTGTTTATTCTCTCTCTGCCGAACTTTGAAGAATGGCTCTCCAGGATGAAATCCTTGGTTTGATGTGAGTTGGACGGAAAACCCATCTCAGTGGATATTGCAAGCTAGGGTGATTCCACATGAGTATTCCTTCTATGAATTGTATTTTAATTATATATTCATAATATCAATTTCACATTCATATTTAAGTGTTTCTCTCAATTTTCAATTTCCAATTTCAATGGTGAATGTGGAATTGTCATTGTTCAGTTTCATATATGCCATTGTTATTTGAATTTCAACCCAGTAGAATTTTTATTAATGTTTAATAGTTTAGCAATGCAATTGAAAGGTTAAAAATTATTATGAAAACACGTGAATTTTTTAATTAAGTATTCACCACACATGTACACACAAAATACTTTTGAATTGACCTAATGGTGAACACATGTGTACTGCATATATGAAGGTCAAATGCTTGAGTTTCGATGGGCGTATGGTTGTACACCTTGTTGAACTATATATAAGGTAACTGAAAAGACAATTCCTCTGTCTTATTGAGGAAATACTGTGCACCTCTTATGTCATACTGCCTCATTGTGTAGAGCATGAGGAATAACTGCAGATGACCTGTATAGAAAAGGAACTCCTTTGCTCTATGGAAGGTCTCTTACTAATAATGGCAATTCCAAGCTATTATACATAATTTGCTAGTTGCTATATGTGTAACGAGTGTAAATTAGCTGGTAAGCCAATGTTCAATGTTCAAAAATTTGTCTGAAATTGTTAAAAAAAATGCTTCTGAATTAAACCTTTTGCAAAATGTCAAGCTAGGATCCAGCTTTTGGCTAAGCATGAATGACACAACCTTTGTTGAAGCCATCTCTGCAATATTGGTTGTTTCCTTGTACAAAATTGATTAATGCCAAGAATATACCATTAATCATTCTAATATTCTCTTTTACATTGTAGATTTGTTAAATAAGATTATTTTCTTGGATGTTCCCTCCTCCTTTGCTGTGGCATTTTATGTAGCCCATTTAGAAATGAGGAGATGTGACAGATCTGAATGCCTACAAAACTCTTATGCTTGGGCAAATATCTAGGAAAGAAAATGTTACAGTTTTAGGACTGAAGCTTTTTGAATAGTTGGAGCATGGTGGATGCAAAGCAAAGAGACATGTGGGCTTGGAGAGAGTTTTCCAAGCAATTTTGGAACACATTTCCTCTTTGAGCTACCATTGAGGAGTCTGGTCTTGTACGTTCTTTTGTTGCTTTGTAGAATTTGGGAATGCCTTTAACCCTATACCTAGGAGTTTCCTGTTTCAGATGTTACACATTCTTGGTACTTAAGGGCTCTTATTATTGACATGATGAGCCTCTATGTTATATTTATTAGTTGGTTTCAGACTGTTGATGGACTCTTTGGCTATATCTAATGTACAAATAGAGTCAAAGTTGTGTGCTCTCTGGCAAACACTCTTTTGGAATCTAGTTGAGCTTGAGGGCATTCTTAGAAAAAACATTCTATATTGAAGATGGTTATATCTTAAATTCTACATTGATTTTTATATTGTTTTTTATTTATGATGTAGACCTTTTTCATTTTCCTTAAGTTTGTAGAGATAAATGTTTTTGTCTGCTTGATGTTTGCCAACAAGATTTTTTTTTCTAGGTAAAACTATCGCTATTATCTAAAATACTTTACAGATTCTCTCCAAGTAATAAATGCCTCAGCGGAGATCACTACTTTAGATATTTTGGGGTTCATTTTATAGGTTCATGGCTCTATCTAATGTCTGCTTCATATGTCATCTTATAATGGAATATGTTTCCTATTCTTCTTTTGGGGCATTAATACTATTAGATACATTTGATTAGTTCCCTTTAAAGGTACATCTCTTCAACACAATCATTATATCTGCTATTCTACATGGTTTCAAGGTTTGAACCTTGGTTTAGGATTTGTTGATTGAGTGTGTTGAGAGGGTACAAGCTATTCCACACCATTGTATGACTCTTTTTTACATTGATGGCTGCCCATTGCATTGTTCAATTTGAAGTTGGTACACCGCCTCAAAGATTTGCATTAGACTCATCATGCATTGTCATATAGTTAGTACACTTGGTTATTTAGTTGAAGTCTATAGAGATATTTGTATTTAATGCTTTGTTCTTTCAGGTAAGCTATCCCTTGAGGTTTTTTTAGCTAATGGAAATGTTAGTAGTCTTAGGATTAATGTGCCATTTACCTTGCAATCCTATGTATAATTCATGTATCTATAACACTCTTGGAAAGTGTCCTTGGTCGCCTAGAGGAGAATTGGAAATTAATTTTTGTAATTAAGATTCCCCAAGAATCTTCTAATAAAAGAGGGGTAAATTTTTATTAAAACAAGAAAAAATACAAAGCAAGGCCGTTACATAGCCCATCAAGCTCCACCAAGTGGTCCAACTGTTGAGACAAATCAGGGGGTAATTGACCTCGATCCACCAAGTTCCAATCATGAATATGATCAGAGGCCCATTTAGCCAAACAATCAGCAACACCATTCCACTCTCTAGGAATATGAGTGAAAGTAACAAACTCCAGAGAAGTACAAAGGTTGAGTATCTGTTCAACAATCAAAGCCAAATGCCAACTAACATCATCTAAATGCCGCCTATTCAACAGGTTCACCACAACTTGGGAATCAAATTCACAAATGATCTTGCGCCACCCCAATTGACTTCCACGCTCCACAGCCAATAAAATTGCCTGAGCCTCCATTAAATTATTAGTATAAAAACCTTTATACATAGAAAAGATAAACTGAACATCTCCAGAGCTATCCCGACCAACACCACCAATACCAGCATGACCAGGGTTTCCATGAGAAGAGCCATCCGTGTTAATTTTGAAGACCCCCTGAAGAGGAGGGGACCATCTTCCCTCCCTATTCACCTTCGGGGTAGGATGTCTACATCTGTTGTGCATGAGCTGCTATTGCGGAGGAGGAAGATGAAGACGTTTAAAACAACCATCGTCACAAGGAGCCACCAAAACAGTTAGATTACACTTAGCCACAACAGTTTCTCCCAAGGAATGCAAAATTTTCCACCACAGGCGAGGGGCCACCAACAACACATACTGAAATATTCGACGATTCCTCTCCAACCAAAGATTCCAAATAATGAAGTATGGGCGAATAGCCCAAGCAGCTTGAAGAAAAGAAGTAGAAACAGGGGCCCTGCCCCACCGATCCACAAACTCAGCCAACGAGGAGACATGCCTACAGGGCGTATTCCACACCCTCCACCAAAAATGCCAAATCTCCCTAGCATAAGAACATTGGAAGAAGAGATGAGAGACACTTTCCTCAGAATCACGACACAACACACATCTTGAGGGGCCTTGGAATCCACGCTTGCATAAATTATCCCAAGTAAGACACCTGTTTTGAGCCGCTAACCAGGTCCACCTGAAGCTTAGTCTCCTGAACACATAAGATATTTGGAGAATGAACCCCAATCAGATATTGAATAGCCTTTTGACGGGAGGCGCTATTCAATCCCCTTGCATTCCATGACAAAATAATCATGAGGAAGGTTGAACGAAGTGGGCCTCAATGGTCTTAATAGACCCCGATTCCACCAGCAAATCCCTAGTAGATTTAAGCTTGTCCACATCCTTCTTACGACCAACTTTAGAGGGATTTTCAAAATGGGCATTAGTTGTTATATGCATTGTTGGAGGTCAAGTTGGTATTGGGGTTATGAAGCTATTTTTAGTAAATTTGTCAACATTGGCATGAGAATTGAGTAGTGGAGCATTTTTAATGTTATTGGTGGGTCCCATATGAGTTGGGTGATGATTTTAGACACTTACTTTGGGATATGGGCCATTATGGAGGAGTTACAAGTCAAAGATGTTGTCTATTAGTAGTATGAAGGCTATTTTTCTATTCATGACTCATTGGGAGTACTTGCATTTTAACATGGTTTGAACTTTGAATACATGCCTTATCCTACTTTTTATGTGGCGTTTTCTCTTGAAAGGATTTCTCCATGTAAATCTTGTGTTGATATGGATTGCTGATTTATGTACTCACATAATTTATTTTTATGATAATCCTTGTTTAAAAAATACATTTTAGATTTACATACACTTGTAGAAGTTATTTTTGCAGTAGATTAACCTTGTTTCTCAACAAGTAGTTTGATTGCAACTTGCTTGTATAGTTTGTCAGCATTTCCATAGATAGGCTTCCTCTCTTTGATTGACTCACACATTTACTGGTTTCATGATAACAGTGCAATAAACAAACTCAATGCAAATTCTTAGCACAATCTAGCTGTTTAAAAAATGCCATTAGCCTCCAATGTGGGGTAGAGCTCTTATTCATAGCCGATGTAGAAATTTGAGAGTCATCTTCAACTTCTAGAGATGGGAGGCAAAGTTCAACAGCCACATCAATCTTTCTATCAGCACCCAAGCCTCAGCATCATTGTTGGTCACAAGTGGCATGCAATTTGTTGGGAGTATACGGTCATCTTGTGCGTGAAGTCCCATCAATGTTGAGCTCGCAGCTTGAAGAGCTTTGGGATGCCAATGGACATGATCTATGCCTTACCTTAATTTACATCCCTTTAATAGGGGTCAAAATATTAAACTATTATTCAGTGCCATTTATGACCAATGGTTGCTTTCAGCCATGATTTCCCACTTTCATATTTTCCACCACTATGCTTCCTTGAGGAGTCATTTCCTCACAGGGTTTTTCTTCTCAGCTCTGGAGCTTTATTGTTTTATATTTACCCTATAGTATGACTTTTGTTGTTTCTTTATTGCTTGATACTTTCGGGTCTCCTTGCCTTGTTCTTTATTATAAGTGAATTTGTTTTTTGAGTCCCACTGATCTACTTTGGATCATTTGTGGACATTAAAATAAATAATAATATCTTTATTTATATTTATTGAACTTACTATAATGTTGGAATTTTATATATTTTATGCATAGGTCTAGTAAGAGGATTTTGATTGAGGGTATTTGGCTCGAAATATTGGACAAGGGAGTAGCTAAAGCAAGAAAACAATAATGATAAATGATAAATGGCATTGATGAACTAAGCATATGCAAGTAAACTTTAACAGCTTATACTTCCATATTTTATCTGCATGCACTTATGTTGGAAAATTTATTGTCCTGTGGTTATATTTTGACTGGTAATTTGATTGTCGAGAGGAAAAGGTTGCTAATTTTTGGTGGGTATATTTGCCATATTGGTTGATCTGTCCTTGGAACATGTTAACTTTTTTCTCTGGTTTTTAATTCGGACTATTATGGAAATGATGTCATGGCCACATTTAATTGCAAATACTCTCCCAAATTGTTTATTTTGTTAATTATGTATATATTTCTATAGTATATGTTTGTCTGTATGCAACATATTTGTTTTGAATACCATGTACCACAGCTTTAGTTTTGTATGCTGTTTTTCACAAAAAATCTCTAACAAATGATGTTGTGATTTTTATTCAACATGATTTTTTTTTCTCATTTAGTACCTGGATCCCATCTTATTCATTTTTTTATTTCCATGTCTGTAGGAGAATCACAAAAAAGCTTCTGTGATTTGTCCTGAAGCAGAGGTTGAAGCTTTGGGTGGCTGTCACGAAGACACTCCAGAAAAGCTTAGTGCCCAGTTAAAGAGGCTCACTCAAAGACTTAATAGTGAAAACCAAAGGTAAATTTAAGTGATTAATTGCTCATTTATTTAATATATATTATTTTCTAACTTCAAGCTTGATATTTTCTGCTGTTTTTGTACAGTTTACTTTATTTATGTTAATATATTTTGTTTGGCATATATTTATATATATATTTTTTATCTCTCTTCTTTGAAAGAATTTAAATTTGGTTTTGTGCAGGCACCCCGAATCAATTGATGACTTGAGAATGAAGTACGCAAAACATGAGCGAAAAATTAATAAGAAACGACAAACTTTTGATTTTTTTCGGAATAAATTGAATGTGAGTATGTTATATTCTGTTAGAGGAATAGAAATTATTTAAGGGGCACATATAAGATTCAAATTTGCAACCAAGCTATATGGATAGAGATGATACATGGTAAATATGGCCATAATTATATATGAATGTATAATTGATATATTAATTTGTATATGAACAGTTATGTATAAATACAAAATAATAGAGGGGGGATGGTGGTTGAATACACAAATATAGATATGACGGGTGTCCTGGAGTGTCTGATAATTTAGATTTGCAAGATAGGGTGTGGGGGACTAGTTGGATACACAACTATATATATGACAGGTGTGCTCTGGAGTGTCTGGTAACTTAGATATGCAAGGGGGACTTTGTGATTTGTGTTAAATTTTGGAACATCTCTTGGGCTGTTTCAAGGGAGACCTTGTGATTTGTGCTCAATATCAGATTTTACCTGGCTGGAATTTTACTGGTACTAGATTATGTGACTTTAAACACTTCTTTTATTTTACTCCATACTGATAGTCCCTTTATTTTACTCTAGTTATACTACTTGAAAGCATTATTTCCATCATGAGTACTTTCTTTTGTAATTTCGAGTTGAAAAATAGAAGATCCAATTTGTTGCAAAACCCTCAGGTATTGTAAATAATCTAGAAACAAACCTGACCGATTGCAAATTAAAATATTATTTTGGTTCTTTTGTATAGAGCAGTGGAGGCCTGAAAGCTTCGTGGACTGGAAATTGAAGATGACCTTCTCTATCGTATTTGGAATGAGGATAGCATCATAGAAGCTTGATGACTTACTGAATTATTTTCCCCAAGCCCACGATGCATTCATTGTCCAAATCATCATGCACTGAGCAAAATAAAGCATGTTTATGTTGATGGCATTGAATGTTACTGTGGAATGTTCAAGGAATTACAACTTAGAGCTGCTTGAAGCTGGAAAAATTTATTTTCAAGTTTGAAAAGGAAAACATACATCTCATTAGGATATTTGATCTCCTAAGCATGATGTTTGTCTTGAGTTACCTTTCCATGGACCATACTATTACTGCTGAAAGTCATAAAAATGCGCTAATAAATTTGGTTTTAGTGCTTATGCACATGTGACAAAGTGAATGATTGATTGATAAAATAAGAAGCAAACACATTCTTATATAGAACTACAATGAGCTAATAATAGTGAAGATATCAATAGACTAATCAAAGATAACTGAAGGCCTAATTGAAAGTAACTGAAAGCTTTAACCGATCCTAATTGAAAGCTAACTTAAAGCGTCATTAAAAGAAGAATATACCTAAAGTCTATTCTAATATCTTATTTGACCATTAAACTAAATATAATAATAATTTTTTAATACCCTCCCTTAATGGTCAATCTATTAACTACACCAAGCTTATCCCAAAATTTTACAAACTTGTCAAGATTCAAAGACTTGGTTAGAATGTATGTAGTCTGGTCATCAGTGGGACAATACTGCAACATTTGATCCATCTTCTACAAGTTGTGTAATGTCCCCATTTTCGTGAGCATTAGAGTTCGGAGGATTAGCCTATCAGTTGACCATCGTAGGCTAATGTTCAGTTATTAGAGGGTCCAGTTGGGTTTTAATGAGCTTTTCAGGTGGTAGTTGACATTGTTTACCTCTCCAGATTGTTGGTATATTCTGAGGCTAAGCTATTCAAAGGTTTTCGGTTCCGTTTTGAAGCACTTACTATTTATAGTAAGTCAGTTGGGTGTCAGTGGCCAACCTTTCTATTTTGGGAAAGGCATTTGGATGAGTAGTGGTTTTTGTGGTTGACCACTTGGTTTGACGAAATCGAGAAATAATGAGTATTTTTTGGAGTTATGACATTTTAATTATTAATAAAGTAATACTTTATTAATTAATTTTAAAGTGCATATTATAATGTTTCATGTTGACTTTATTATAAAGGGGCATTATAAAGTCAATTATTAAAGTGTATTTATGATGTGTTGGGCGCCCAAGTAATAAAATAATATAAAGTCAGATCAAAAGTAATTATTAATGATTTTAAATAATTAAAAGGGCCTCTTGGAGAAATCGACCCATTTGGAGGAAGTATAAAAAGGTTTTGAAAAGCAAATGAATTCATTCTTGATCATTTTTATCGAATTGGCTTTGAGCTTTGCATTTGGAGGTGGAGGCCTAGGGTTTTCAGCTGCAATGATCATGGAGAGTGTAGCTACTTCATATATTGAGCTTATTGAGGGTGTGAAAGATCATCTGCAGATAGCTAATTGGTGGCTTTATCTCAGAAGTCACATTTGTGCTTCATCGAATTTACAAGAGAGATTCAAAATAAGGGTTTCATCATCTTTTCAAGATCAGAAGATTGTTATCCGGTTATGAATGCTTTCAATGTAATTTCATGACATTAATAACTCTGATATAATATTATATTTGTACTATAGCATTTCCTTGTTCTGTAAATTTTATGCATTATCTAGCAATTTCTTCAAAAACTTCAAAACTAGAAAAAAACTCAAGCAAACTCAGGCAGATTTTCAGTTAAGCAAATTTCTCGCAAGGGCGGGATATTACAGTGGTATCAAAGTGGTTTCTTGCCATCCTGTGTTGGTTTTTCAAAAATAAATTTTTAGATGCTTAGGTTTTGAAGAGTATATTTTTTGCAAAGTTAATCAATTTTAGAAATTAATATTCAGATTAGGGGTTAATGGTTGCATAATTTAAAGGGGTGAAATTTTTTGGAGATAGCGAATATTTAAGAGCAAATAAAGGCTGAATTAGTCTTTAACGCTAATCCAGAAAAGACAAAAGAAGTCTTGGAAAAGACAAATCGCAGGCTGAGATAAGAATTGGAGCGCCACCTTCAGATAAAACAAATCAATCTGGAATATAATCGAGGGTTTGTGAAGTCTTCGCCAGGCAGATCAAACAATTTTTAAAAGAAATGAATAACAAATAAAGGAATCGTTTTTCATCCATAGTATCGGGTGTTGCTTGAAGGCAAATTCATGGGTCCTGTTATGACCTTTTCACACATCACCCCATTCACAATGGGGACCCCCTAATTTTTGCTCCGTTCTGGTCTTTGGCTTTGGTTTTTGGGTTGTTTTGCGTTTCTCTCTCTTTGATCTTTCTGTCTTTCTGGGGATGTCCCTATCTTTGACCTAATTGGAAATTTTGGCTAAGTCTGAAGTGCATTTTGATGAATTAGGGTTTTCATTCTTCAGGCTGGTTGGAGGTCGCATTGAGTTGGCAAATCGAAATTTGAGCTTGGTACTACAATCAAGAGACTTCAGGCAAAGATCCCATCAAATTTTTGTTGAGTTCTGACAACTTACTATTTTTAGTAAGTGCTCAATTTGGGGTCTTTTTCCTTGGAATTTTGGAATTCTGACTGCTTCACCACATTCAAAGCACTTCAAAGTACTCGCACACAAAGTTTGAACATAAATGGACAACTTGCTATTTCTAGCAGTTCAGGTTTCAGAGGCTATTTCGAGGATTTGCATGTGTGCTTTTTCAATGCATGTCTAGAGAATCTTTCTGGGTTTTTCAAGACCTTCGTGATGATATAACATGCAAGCCAAGATGATGACTTTCAACAATTCAGGCTTCAGAGGCTATTTCAAGGGTTTGCATACAGGATTGTTCAATGCATGTCAGGATATTCTTTATGGGTTTTTCGAGAGCTACGCAACGATGCAACAGGCAAGCAGAGTTGATCATTTTTCAGGAACTTACTATTTTTAGCCAATACTCGCATGCAGACCAGTTTTTTGGGTTTTTCTGGGTTTTTGAGGTCTCTAGGGCAGTATAACATGCAAGTGCATCTGACAGTTGGTTGATCACTTTTCAAGCACTTACTATTTTTAGCAGGTTCACTCCAGGCAGTCCCAACACTTCAGTTTCACGAATAGAGCAGCATGCAATAGAAACGGAGTGAAACAAAGATCGATTGAGGCACATGCAAACAGGATTAGGGTTTCCTACTTTCATGCCTACAATGGGGGGTGAAATTCGAGAAAATGTCAAACTGATGTACACCATCGAGATCAACATCTTTCAGAGAATCCACCGGTGAAATTTGAACAAAATCTGCATACTTACTATTTTTTAGTATGTCATTTCAGGGCTAAAAATAGCAAGTCAACGCGATGGGCAAGTGTGAATGGGTCAAACAAGTCGTCAGAATCACATGGAGCAAATTTCAAGTCAAGAGGAGTTGCAAAAGTCAGAAAATCACAAATTTACTAAAAATAGAAGATGGTGGGAAAATAGTTACGGTGCTGGAGTTTCAGCTTGATCACATCCTGCCTATTTCAGATCGAGAGGTTGAAGTTGTGCTGACCAGGTTCATTGACTTTGCAACCAAGGAAAAGGAGAAAGGAAACGCCCTTTTAGATGATGATCCTCTGGAAGAAGATGGTGGGCATTAATTACTCGTAGTGGTTTCTATAGAGTAGTGGAGAATCTCTTCTGTTCATTTATTACCCCACTCCTCTCTGTGGCGGTTTTTAGGGCAGAACCTTGATTAGGGCATATGTGGCTCAATCTGAGCCCTACATTGTAATCAAATCTGAGCCGTCCATTGGATTGGGCTAGATATAAAAGGGGCATCCCCCCTCATTTGTAATATATTAGATCAAAATTAGACTAGACACTAGAGAGTAGAGAGAGCATATAGTGAATAGCTTAGAAGTTAGCATAGCTTAGATTGAGGAGGAAAGAAAGCTTTCCCTTTGAAGGCTTTGTAAAAGTTGTTGTGAACACTCTCATGATATAAAGAGTTCTCATTGATTGGTGATTCCTTCTTTTGTTGTGAGTAGCTAGCAAGGCTTTTCGTCTTTCCAATTCACGTAGATTAAAGTAAAATAGGTTTTATTTCATGCAAGTGGTTGATAGTTGTGGAATGCGTTGTTTGGTTTAAGCAAGCTTTATTTATCCATACCACTAGCGGGCTCATAGACGGTGAGTTCGCTTTGCATGGTCAACTGGAGTACTTTTGCGCTTAACTTCAATTATGATTCATGTGTTAGTATGCATTGTTGTGATGGTATTTGCATGTCGGGTCATAGTTTGAACGTTTTTCATTATCCTTTGAAGATTGCATCGGCTCTATAGAGGCTGTCTAAAGGGAGGCAAAGCAGAACTTGGTTCGAAGCTTGCAGAAATTGATCTTCGTATCCCACATTTAGGAGTAGACAGTAGAACCCCTATCCCTATCCTTTCACTTTTAGTATTTTCCTTGTTAGTTTAGGAACCTGAGCATTATCGACAAATCATTCGTGTCTTGTGACTTCTTCTCTTCTGATCGAACAATTGTGTAAGTCCCCTTGGAATAACCAACAAATCACATCGAGCCAACTGAGACTATCCGCTGCATAAGGAACCTTGGAGTTGAATGCATGATCTTTTGGGCAATCTTAGCATGCAGAATACTTTGTTCAAGAGAGGATAGAGTATCCGTTGGGGAACTTTATTCTATGTTGGTGCGGTCATAAAACACCCGTCAACAGGTCCCAGTTTTCCAATGCAGCCTCTAGTGACTAGGACGGCTCACAAAGGATAGCTTTTGAATGTAAGGACAATTCCGGTTCAATTCGGGAGGCAAAATATTTTTAAAGAGACCTGATAAAATATGTGGAAATTATCCGGCTATTAGAACCGACAAAGGAAGACTCAACTTTAATTATATTTTACACAGTCCATGAATTGAGTTCATTGTAGGTGTTTCAGGTGATTTAATGCAAGCATATCTCGTAGTCCAGACAGTGCAAGTTATAGACAATGATCGCCAGGGAGAATAAACACAGGTAAAAGACAAAGAAATAACGCACAAGAACAAATCAGATTTTTTGGTAGCCGTCAGAAATTAAGACCTACAAAAGACAAATTCCCAGTTGCTTTTCATTCACTTGCATCAGGCTTCTTTGAAAAGGACAGATCAACTTATAAAACAACTAAAAACAAGGGAAATTTGGGTGTTCTGTAGTTGACATGGGAGTTTTGCAGAGAAAAGACAAACAAATAAAGGCAAATTCAATGGTGATAATTTGACATGGAACTCAAAAAAAGACAAGGAATCTTAAGAAACAAACAAAATCGCCAGATTTGAAGGTAATGTGAGGTGCCAGCTTGTGAGGCTGATAGGCAAGCAAGCATCACAAAGGGAATTAAATAGTATCATCCGCTAAAGACAAAGCGACCAACTTTCAGGGAAAAGGCAAATTTCTGCCCGCTGCCAGGTGTTAAAAACAAAGGTTTGGAAAAAGACAAATGGAATTGCCAACTCAAACCTGGTGAATATGACAAATTTTGGAATGAGACAAATGTTTGAAAACCTCCAAGGTTGAGTTAGTGTTTGCTATCTAAAGGATTCACAACTTATTATGCTTGCAATAATATTATTATTTGAAGCCAATTTCATTATAAGAGAAGTCGTGGGCAGCCTATGCCAATCTACAGACACATTATGTGGGTCGAGAAAACATATTATTGTGTCCGTTGAGCTTGCTGTATAAGCCCTGTATCTTCATTTACATTCTGAAGCTGTTTATAAATTTGCTGTTATTAGTATTTCAGTCTTTGCCATAACCTGAGATTCATTAAGTGCTGTCACCTCAAGTCTGGGAGTGAAAAGTAATGTGTAATATTGAACATTGATAAAACCAAGAATCCTTAAGATGAATGGCCAACTCAACGGGTAAAGGTTTTCAATCTTTAACCCCTACTCTTTAGGCTCTGTGGGACCATGGAGGGTATTTCTTGGTTGTGTTCATACTAATTATACTAAGATAGAGAACACTTCTTTAGAGATAAGTTCCTGCTGAATGCAAACAAACATTATGCATCAAAGGTTTGGCTAACCTTTACACAAATAACCATTCATTTGCTAGGAACGACGGTGTATTTCAAAATTACATCTCAGAATTGATAGAATTTGAATAAGTATTGTTCTTATTTTGAATCTATGGCTAGGCATTTCACTAATTCATCAGATTACATGAATTTTTGACAAATAGGCCAATGCCTCATCAATTGGGTAAATGGAGTCAAATATGAAATACTCAGTAATACACAAATTGTTTATCCTTGAGACAGATGGACTATTTTCATAATGCCTTACATTACGAAAACTCACAGTATCTAAAGCATTACTTCTTACCCAAATCCCGTGCAAGTTCTTACAAACCTACAACTCTCCGCAAGTATTTAATTAACTCTTTGAGTTAAAACATAAAACAGAGTCATACATTCAATTAAACCATTGAAGATAAATGAAAAGATACTTGATATATTCATTCATAATCTGCAACAACTGTACACAGGAGAGTACATACTTTAATTTTTGTAGATTTGTTTCGATATCAGTCATTCGTGTAAAACCATTTGAGACTATTACATACAAAACCCACACCCAAGACAATTAACTAGCAGTTTCATTAGGCATTAGGCATTATGCATTGT
Source organism: Sequoiadendron giganteum (assembly GCA_007115665.2). Lineage (NCBI taxonomy): Eukaryota > Viridiplantae > Streptophyta > Pinopsida > Cupressales > Cupressaceae > Sequoiadendron > Sequoiadendron giganteum. Next base: position 645,980,488 of record CM021103.1, on the reverse strand, counting down.
ATTTGTTCACTGTACTTGCATCCTACCTAGACCATTTTGGACTCAAAATTCCGACTTCTGTAATGAGCCTTGAAATCTCTTTTATAACACAAGAGAGCAACAAGCATCGGGCTCATTACAGTAACATTTCATAATAATTTCAAAATTAATTTCATTTAATTTTCGTTGGTTCTCGAATCGTTACATTAAATCATTCTTTTACCACGGGAAAGCAAAAAGGCAAAAAGAGCGCCAAGCCATTGGTCAAAGACGCCATGCAAGCCTTCCAAAAGTTGTTATCAAAATTGGCACGTTCACCAATACCAGAGAAACCACCATCATTATCAATGACATAGACTAATGAACCAATCACATGGGAGTCGAGTCACCACAACACCCAAAAACCAAACATCATTAAAAAGAGAATACGGGTGTTAATCGGCCTTGTTAGCCGCTGAGTAGGGGAGAGGATCCAGTAGTTGTGCACCTTAACTTTGTGCTTCTCAAAATCCTACTTGGAAATTTTAAATCACTCCAAATTTTTTACAGCAGCTTACATGGCAAGTCCCCTGCTTATAAGTTTCGTTTCAGGGCCACATCATCAAATATGATGCCACATCAACATGCTTTTTGTCAAGGTGTCCAAAAAGGCCCAAAAAAAGAGTGCTACCAATACTTGTGCATTCACATCATGGGTAGTTGAGCACTGATGTGGCATCACATGATTGGTTGCTTTTTAGATCAAAGGGATACATTTTGTTTAAGCTAGGGTACTTATGTCACAACTATTGGACATTATATAAACAACTACTATCACAACTATTGGGCATTATATTAACAACTACTATCACAACTATTGAAACATGCTCAACTACTGGATCCTCTTCCCTAAACACCCTCACTAGGCTTTTTGACAGAGAGTAGAGTTGCAACAATTACCTCATCATCTGAGTCATCATAAGGCACAAGAGAAATAGGGCAATGGCCAGCGTCAGGGCCGACTCCTCCTTCCACATATGAAGAATCATTAGAAATTAGAACAGGGGCACTGGGCTTCCTTGAACAAACCCTAGGACCCGTACTTGGCCTCCTTAATTCTTTCACAAACTCAACATGCCCTTTTCTTCTAGGCTTGACCAATTCCTCTAAACCGGTCTTATTTCTAAGATTGTAAGTACTCTTGACAATAATTTTCTCAACCTTCACTCAAACACTCGTCTTGCCTTTTGGGACAATTGGCGTTTTCACCACAATAGGTTTTGCTTCATGCACATATGCCAATGGTTCCTGCATATTTAACCTTCTGGACCTTCAGACCGGTGTAATGGGAGTACTTAGCTCACTCATTTTGTACCAACCATAGCCAAATGTGCAGGAAAAAACACTAGCCACAACTTTTAGAGAATTTCCACGCACAAACAATGAAAACCCCAACAGTACCAAACACAAAATACTACTGAACTGCAACAACAATACTATATGCATGCACACTTACATACCAGAAGATATCAGACAACCACCTTTGTGAGAATTCGTTAAGCACTCACAATTCACTCCTCCAATACTTGTGATAGTTGTTTCCGTGCCTTGATGAATGCAAATGATTGAACAAATTGCAAAAAACCCTCATTAAATAGAGGAATTGGAGGCGAGTTGCATTTAATGGCCATCCTAGTTCGCTCGCATGAGCAAAAAATCAATCACTGCATGTTGAATCTCAGTCGTCGATTGTCCATGATTTAAAACTCGATGAACGAGGCTCATTAAGGATCGCCACTTGCTTTATTTATCGTACTTAGAAACAACAATGAGGTGCTTTAAAGCTGCCACGTAGTCGTCCATATCCTTACTCCATCGTCCTTAACTCGCTTGCCGTCGATCCTGATAATCGTGAGATGATCGTGGCCATAAACCAAATCACATCGCCCATCGCGTCTTCAATTTCTGCTTTGGAACCTCATCAAGCGATGGCAGTGAAGCTAGTAATGAGATATTGACCGTTGATTTTAATAACAGAAGGATCCTAACCAGAGATCTTCATTTACATCGCTCATTGCATCCTTACTTTTCACCAAGCAATCTTAACCCGTGATAGACCAAGCCCGCACAATGAGGAGATACTCCACCCATTGGTGGTCGCGGGTTCCCTTTTGAAGAGCATGAGATAATCGACGATAGTGCTAAGACGAGTGATACGTTAAATACTTAACCGTATCTCTCATCGCGGGTTACCTTCCGGCGGTGAGAATGCTTCACGCGATGGGTGATGAACTTGTTGGTGGTAGGAAGAAAAATTGCATCGCTCGTCGCGGGATGGACACATGCAATTTCAAAAGAACGCGCGATGGGCGATGGACTTGGATGGCGCTAAAACACACGTGAGAATAAGTTGTTCATAAAAGAGGACCTCCTAGGCTTGACGGGTGACCTAAATGATGGGGCCGGTTAAAATGATTATAGCGAAGGCCATAAAATACCACTTAACTAACTGGTGACTTGATGGAACTGGTCAATAAGTGAACATAAGCCGACTGGAGAAAGCAAGGGTATAAACGTAAATAGAACCCTTAAACCCCAAATCCTAGTGACAACAAGACTTGGGCCATCAGAGACCTGACAATGAAATTTAGTGGAACCAAGAAAATTTTAGGTGTTCCACCAGTGACCGACCGAAAGTAATTAGATTGTTTAGTCAACGAAATAAAGTAAATAAATAAATCCTAATGTATGCAGCAAATGTTTTATATTATATGTTGTTATCGAGAGTTAAGTCCCCAACCATTTTGATTAGTTGTAATGGGTAGTTCCGAATGGTTGGTGTTCTCAACCACCATCAACAACTATATATGTCTTGCTTCACTTGTATCGGGGACAACACAAATGATTTTATATTATACTTATTGCTATTGATGAATGAGAATACTTTTGTTTAGTGCATATGCGCTGGTGAGTATTGGATATGTATGTTTTTTGTAAATTATATTCTCTTTTACTTTGCTATTTAATCAAGTTACTTCTGTAAGTAAACAACTAGAGGGTAACTCTTGTTTGTGTTGACATTTTTCTTCCATTTTTCTAACCTTTTTGTGTACCTTTGATGAAGAATTGAAGGGTGGTAGATGGTACCCTAGCATTGATTGAATGGCCTAACTAGAATCCCTTTTAGGAGGCAATTCTTTTTGAATTCTCCAAGTAGTGACAATGCATGGAAAGATGTTATTGGTTCGACTTCTCCTTGTTTTTCCTCTGCTTCTCTTTGTTCTCCTTCTATTGCCTCTTTTTCTTGTTCTTCTTTTTCTTCTTCGTCTTTGTCTTCTTCACAAATATTATGATGCAAATCCATTTTCTATTATTCATAAAACTCTTTGTAAAACCTTTCATTTGCTCTGTCATTACTAACTTGATTTCATCCTTCATCTTTTTGCACTCTTCCCTTATTATATCAATGATTATGGTATCCATCTCTTCCACTAATGGATTGTCTTTGTAAGGAGTCTTTCCCAGAGTGATGAGATTCCTTCCCTTGCCTCTTGTTGAAGCCCACATCATGGTGTGACAAAATAATTTTGCAATAAATCGCACAAAACAAATCCAACTAATTTAATTTAGTTTTTTGTAACTTACCACTACCAAGATTTCACTTCCTAGAAAATGTCTCTAGTTAATTCACTGCTTTGCAGTCTTGTCAACAAATTTGGTGGAACTCCTAATTTTAAAATAACTCCTTAAATTCTGCTCCAAATGACCTTAAAATCTCGACTGAAGTAGGATAAATATTTTCTTGATAAACCCTTTAGAAATCATTTTTTTTGTTGATTTGCAGCTTTGGGAGTGAACTAGGCGGAAACCCTAAAATAACCTTAATTCTGCAAACTCCTCGAATTTTGCTCCAGTTGCCTTCAAATTTATACTGTATGAGCTTCCATATGGTCTTGAAAACCTCTTTAAAAATGGAGAACAAATTCACCAAAATTAGAGAGACACACACTTCCCAAAATGACCTCCAAAATTGAAAAAAATTGCCTTGCCTTCATGGTGCCAAGATCATGCTTTGATACCACTTGTAATGTAACATCTTGCTTAATTAAGGAATATAATAGGAAATATACTGCAAATGCTTGATAGTAGTATGCCACTTTGAGGGGGCAACCTTCTAATCCACTTCAAGTGGAATACCCTCAATAGTCTTCAATAAGAACAATGCTCAATATGATGATAATAACTAACCACTAACTCCTATACATACCTAATTATGCCTTGGTTGAGGCTGACTTAGATACTTAACTATAACCTCTAGAATGATCTCCTATATATGATTATAATAAATATTATGTAACCTATTCAAGAGTTAAGGTAGCCACAAGCTGACTTATCATAACCCAATACACAATATAGGGTAAGGGGCATAACAGAGTCAACTTCTTTTACATAATTATTTTTTTACATTGCAATCAGGCTTTTTCCCTATTAACTGTGCTATATAAAAATTGATAATGAATGGTTACCTTCCTGAATAAACAAGTTATAGAACAAATGCTTTAAATATTGGCAGTTTGGTATATCATCAAACAGCAGCAAATGGCAATAGTGGAATTATGATGCAAATTTTGATGGATAGGACTTGCACAATTTCCTAATAAAGGATATCAGAAACAAATTAGTTACATACCAATCTATATTGCACCCCGAGTATAACACAAAAGCAATGCTAAAAATAGGTGACATGTTTAATTGCAGTTGCCATCTATTTTTTGCTTTTTTTGTCAGATTTTTGTTTCTTGTTTCCTGCCTTCCGACTCCTTGTACTTTTAATATAATATACATGCACATTGACAATGAAAACAATGGCATTTTGTGAATTTGTGTTCTCTTATGTGAACTCTCAATTCAGCTCTAATGTTATATAGTAAGGCTCTATAATGTAGATGATGGACGCCTTACCGATATCATATAAATGTTTGATATTTTCCTTTTTTTTTTATTAGCCATTCTTTGCAGTCTCAGGAAAAATTGCCGCCCAAAAAATGCATCCCAGAAATGTGTCTGCCTCTTCCCTGCTGTCCCTGCCCTGAAAACTTGGTGTAACCTAGGCATAAGAAAAACATGGACGTTCACTAAATTAAGTGAATTCATATTGTTTTGATAAAAGATAAAGTTTGTAGGTCACAACCTAGGAATTTCATTCCATTTACCTTATATAGCACAAAGGAATGTCTTTCTCTTTACCATGTATATATTTTAAACTTCGCACCTTATGGCAACTTTGAACTGCTTTATTGTTCAGTTTTATTCAGATCCTAGAGTTCTTTTTGTTGGATTATTGTCATTGATGTCAAAGGAAATGATTGGTTCATTATTGGATGATGATTGCTAAAGCAAATCGAAGACCATTCAAGGAAGATCCTCCATTAAAGAATTTGCTTTGAGAAATTGCTGGGAAAAATAATATTATATTTAGGCCGACTATACCTTGGAAGTTAGAATTAATTAATTTTTTTTACCCACTTTGGGCCGTCCCATTTTGGCACCCAAATGAAGAGTTTAAATTAAATAAAACAATAAACAAATCTTTATTTGTTTACGAGGGTGACCTGCCTTGGCTAATCGCCCAACATTGGGTGAATGGAAATTAAAAATGAAAAATAAATTTTAAATTATATTGGGCCGACCCATGTCTAGCATCCAAGGTTGTGATAAAAAGTTGCCAGTGTTGTGAATGATCATGTCTTTTCATGAAATCACCCTCGTTGGAGAAGATGAAAAGATGATTTTGAGGTATCCATACATGAGGAGATCTAAAGCAACCAAAATCGGACTATTAGAGCAGATCTGGGAAGCATATTAGGGCAGACTTTTAAGCATATTGGAGCAGATCTAAATCAAAGTTATACGCAGATCTGAATGAGATTTGTGAGCAAATTGTTGAAGATTTTTATGAGCAGAATTATGAAGAAAGTTTGAACAATTTTTAGAAGAGATTTTGAGCAGATTTGTAGTGGTTGGTGCCTTATCATAGAAGAAATTGGTGTATTTTACTAAGTTGGTGCTTAGTTGTGGGGATTGGTGTCTCCTGTAGGTTGGTGCCTACAAAGTTAGTAAAAAGAATTTTATAAGCAATATTTTGTTGTGGTTTTCTCCCGAGAGGGTTTCCATGTAAATCTTGTGTTATTTATTGTTGATGTGGTGTAATTGATATTATTGTGTTTGTTAATTGAAAAGTAAAAGATTGGATTATACTGATTCACCCCTCCCCTCTCATTATAAGCATTTGTTTCATCACTTTTTACCCTCTTGTATTTTTGTTATGTAATGATTGTACTTTCCAGTCCCATTCCTTGGCTCTGGTCATTTGGAGAGATAAGTATGATTTTTATATTTCTTTATATTGTTTTTTTAATCACCATCTAGGAATTTTCTGCTTTGTACTTTATAGGTTTTTTAATAAGTACATATCACACATGCTTGTACTTGTGAATGCTTGAGAGCAAGATTCCAATTGCTCTGGGCAAGGTTTTCCTTCTATTTGTGCACATTGTCTGTAAGTTCTTACTTGTATCTGTGCATGCATGCTAGAATTTTGTATATTATGGTATCTGCATGGATTTTAGTGTCCTGATTGTGTGAATACCACTCTTTTTTAAAATCATATTCATTCTTTACCATTTGCACTAGATGGTTGCAGTTGCACAATCTTAAACAATGTTTTTTCCAATTGAATTCAAAGCATTGGTTGGCTTTGATGTTCTAATATTTAACCTGCTAAATTTTCCTTTGAAGTTATTTATAGTATAAGGCAGGCTTTATTAATTGCTTTCTGCTAGGGTTTAATGTTGTAATGTTATTTTGAAATTACATATTTCATATGTCTGACATTACTTATTGTATACTTGCATTATGGAGTGATTTCTTTGAAAATATAGTCACTGAAAGATGGGTTTAAAATAGGATAGCTGCTGTAGAATGGTCTAGTTTGGCCCTGCTTTGGTTCATACATAACCCTTTGAAATACTGTTTTTATTAATATATGTCTGTAAATAAAAATATTCGTCCAAATGATATGCCATGGGTGAGTTCAATAGGTGTGAATCTTAAAGCTGTTATGGATGGATCTATGTTGTCTTTATTTGTAATGTTAAAGTATTTATTCATTTATTCTTATTAAGCATTTAGCGAGTGCTTGATTGATTTTCAAATATTTTACTTGCATGTGATCATCATCTTTTCATTGTGAATGTACAGGCATGTTGTGAAGCACTGGAATTGCGACAGACCAAGTTTCAAAGAAATGCATCTCTATTGAAACGCCAATTAACATGGCAGTAAGTATTTATACGGATTTTATTTTTGATGGTATCAGTTATATGAATCCTTTTGAGTGTCTTTGCAAGATCGTTTTTGTCTAGAAAACCATGCTTCCTTTGAATTTGTTCTCTTACTTTCAAGGACAATTGTTTTTCTAATTTCTTGCTGAAGCAAGAATTTAAAGAAGTTATTCTTGCATATGTATGTACAATATTATTATCTTATTCATTTTAACCTAAAGAGAGGACTCTGTGTGATTAAAGGGTTTGTCTACTGAAACGTATTTTAATTATAATTTTGTCATTCATGTTTGAGTTGCAATGATAAATAAGCCCATCTCTCTGTTGAACATTTGGGGAATCGTGTGAATTACATAGCTCTGAGGGCTTTATTAGGAAACCCACAGAGAATATTGTAATTGCACATTGTGCTTTTCTTTTTCTTTTTTCCAATTGGCATAGAAATCAAGTTTGGATTTGAGTCTTTGACAGATGGATAGGAAGGATTATTTTTAGGTTAAATAACACCTTTCCCAGGTTATACCTTTTCAATAATGTTGATATTTGATATTAATTGAAACATTTTAGAATGGGAGATTTATGTTCAAAAACCAAAGACAATTATTATATCACATTTTCATGGAATTTGTGATTGATGTAGATGCATTTTATTGGCTATATTTGTTACAAGGAATTGGAATTTTACGTTTAGTGTCTTCCTTTGGTATCGATATCTGCTGATTAAAATTATAATTGTTTCTGAATCATATGTATTGAACTGATAATGCAGATTTAATGGACATCTAAAGAAGAAAGGAATTAGTGGGCACATTAAGGTTAACTACAATGAAGAAAGATTATGCGTAGAGGTAGACATTCTATTAATATGCCCAGTTAAATTAGTTTCTTATTCTACCTTTTGGACTTTATGAACATTTATATTTTAATGTCATAAAAATCATGGCTTACTGCTTTGTAATCTGCTATTTATCGCCCTTTTCAACATGGATAAAATTTTATATTCAATTCTGGGTGTTTCATGCCATTGAATGATAATTTAGAAGTTGAGTAGACAGGGTTATGGTACTTTGCTGTGCTGAAGATAAGGCTGTCTTTATTAACTTACAGAGAGATTGGAATTATTTGGAATTTAAAGCTAAATTTAGTACAGGGGTTTAATAAGCCTTCAAGGAAATTGAATAGATGCAGTTTTGTTTTAACTGGACAATTATACCTCACAGCAAGTTATTCAGAATTATAAACACAGAACTCATCTAACAGATTCAGACTTGTTTATCAGACATCTGACCATATAATTGCTGATTCAGAAAACACATACAGAACAACATCTGCCGAGACTGTCAAACACTTCACCATAACATTTTGCTTATAAAGATTGAGGAGTATGACACTTAAAATTTGAGATCTCAATTTAGTCCTGTTCTGATTATAAACAATGAATAGATGCTGTTTGCAGATGTTCATAAGTTCCAAACTGGAGTCATGATGTCAACAATGAGTCTGGGATTTTAGACCTCCCAGCTCTAAATGATAGATCATAGATATAATACAGATTTAAAAACTGACCAAGAAATGCCATATCGAGATAAAATCTGACTTACAGTTCATATTGACCTGTTACACATAATTGCTGATCTGCCTATGATTAGCGACACAATTTTCGGACTGGGTATGATACATCTGGTATAGACCGGTGCACTCCTAGGTCGATGTAACTGGCAAGATCTGGCTCACGAATATGCCGCGGCCAGTAGGATTTGACTCTCTTTGTGGTTGCTGGGCGTGTATATTGAACTGGAGATGAGGTTGCCTATTCTCTATGCTGTGATCTGAAGTGTATGGATGTCTTCCTTGCCTGATCAGCTATGTGAAGGGTGACCAGGAGGCAGAGAGGCTATGTGGATGATTGAAACCAGAAGTGCTGGCGACCCCTCTTAAATCCTTTTCATGCAAGCATGACTCAGACTGGATCTTGGCAGTGTCTTAAACCTTCTCTGATCTGTTCCAGCTGTCCGCCTCCCTGAATTACAAACAACTCTATCAATTAGTCCAATCTGCCACCCCAGAGTGGAGTCACCAAGATGTTTGAGGAGAGGATTTGTTTCCTCACCTAGGGTTTTCACTGTTGAGGGATTTCGTCCCCAAAGAAAATTCAAATTTTGAGAATGAACTGGAAAAATATGCAAATTCCGATAATCGAAACCTTCTCCCGTGCTAGCTTTTTATACCTGTTTGTTTTAGCCTTTTAGGACTGAAGGGCCCAAAATTGGCACTCAAGTAAATTCAAATTCAGATTTATGTTTTTGTTATTATTACTATTATTATTATTATATTACTATTACTGTTGAAAAATACTATTTTTAATTAAAAATATAATTTATTTATGCAAAGGAAAGAGGGGACATGACAAGGGGAATTTTGCTGTTCTTGGAATAGCTCTATTCTCTGTATTCTGTATTTAGAAGCTAAATGCAAAAGATTTAGCGGTATTTTTAAAAATCTTACTATGATGTATGAATTGGAAAGACCATTGAACCATTTCAGGATATTAAATGATGAGTTATTATCCAATTCATATTTTTGCATTTTTAAAATTATGAAGGCAAATCTTAAGCAATTCTGGTGATTTCTTGTCTCATGTTGAAGATGACATTATCTCAAATATTTCATCTTGAAATGTGCAATATCATTATTTCATTTTATTGAGTTTGAAATTATATATGTTATGATATGTTACTGCTAATTTAAGGTCACGAAGCATATCAGAGATTTGGTATTACCAGTCCATGTGAGTGATGAGAATGCTTCTGATATAACTATGTGGGTGAATTTTGCATCAATACTGTGCATCATACTCTATGATCCAACATCAGGACAAAGAGAACATACGAGATTGCTAATTCCTCACTAAATAGATGGGGGGTAGGGGGGATGGAAAAGAAAACAAGAGACCAAAAAAAGAGAAGAAGAAAGCCTAAGGATTGATAAAAAACAAATTACAACTTGAACAAAGCATGTAAAAGAGGGAAGAGAAATCGGCACTCAAAATAATATTGAAAAATTTAAAATATGCAACAATTTAGTACAAGCTAGGAAAAAACAAAAGAATATAAAGTTAATAATATCAACCTAGTCCTATAATGTTTTATGAAAGGTTCTAGTCTATAATGTTTGTTGATTAGTTTTCCTGCTAAACCAAGCAAACATTCAAAGATCTGTCCTACATTCATTCGTGAAGGTACCCCTAATGGATTTAATACCATATCCACTGGTGTTCCATTCTGTAAATAAGGCATATCTTGTAAATACAACATAATACTAACAAATATTAAATAATACTAATTAATGCAGACAATTGAAGTTCTGAAGAGTATAGTAAATTAATCTAAACGAGACTATTATTGCACTAAAAGACAAATTTATATAGAAGGAATATTACTAAGATGTATTAATAAAATAATACTAAGAAGAAAGAGAAAAATCTAATATCATTGTTGTTTGTAGTATTTTACAAAAGTAAAAAGCATGGTTATAGTACTAATGGTATGGGTTTTAATAATATTACTGGTATTATTGTTTGCCAGAATCATAATGATAAACGAGACTATTATTGCACTAAAAGACAAATTGATATAGAAGGAATATTACTAAGATGTATTAATAAAATAATACTAAGAAGAAAGAGAAAAATCTAATATCATTGTTGTTTGTAGTATTTTACAAAAGTAAAAAGCATGGTTATAGTACTAATGGTATGGGTTTTAATAATATTACTGGTATTATTGTTTGCCAGAATCATAATGATAAACGAGACTATTATTGCACTAAAAGACAAATTGATATAGAAGGAATATTACTAAGATGTATTAATAAAATAATACTAAGAAGAAAGAGAAAAATCTAATATCATTGTTGTTTGTAGTATTTTACAAAAGTAAAAAGCATGGTTATAGTACTAATGGTATGGGTTTTAATAATATTACTGGTATTATTGTTTGCTAGAATCATAATGATAATATTAAAATTCTCATAATAATAATATTATTAAAATAGAGTTCTGCATTGAAAATTCAAATAATACTAATTACTTTATAAAATTAAAAATAGTGAATACTAAATATTACTATTAAAGTTTTTAAAAGTGATAGTAAATTAATCTAAATGAAACAATTATTGCACTAAAAAGGAAAATCAATATAAAAAGAATATTTCTAAGGCGTATTATTAAAATAATACTAAGTAGGAAACTAGAAAAATCTAACAGTATTGTTATTCTTAGTATAGTTCAAATCTAAAAAGATTCAAGAATAGTTATAGTACTAATAGCATAAGTTCTTAATCGAATACTCATAATAATTATCTAAGTTGCTAGTTTTGGTACGGATTCAGATGCAGGTTCAGGTTCGAGTATTCCGGTACTGCAATTTTTTTTCCTAGGGTACGAGTATGGGTATGGGTACGGGAGTATATATATATATATAATTTATAAATTATTAAATTATAAACATAATGCCATAGACTCATAAGCATTCTCAAAATTATAATCATATTATCATAATGCCATAATGCCATAGAATATTGAAACAATGAAATACGCCACACGGTAATACCTCATTTGGTCGGCCAAGTCAATAAAAGGCAATTTGGGCACTTTTTAGGGTTTTATTTTATGTTTTTAAGTTGAGTTTTTGCCTTTTTCTGGGTTGGATGATGTGGGTCCGCCTGGGTCCTTCTGGGTTCTCCACGGGCTAGGCCAGGGTGGGTTCTCCATTTGCTACCTGAGTTCTCTGTGGGTCCTTCTGTGAAGGACCCACAGAGAACTCAGGTAGCAAATGAAGGACCCACAGAGAACTCAGGTAGCAAATGGAGAACCTAGGCGAACCCACAGAAGGATTGAACCCGAACCAGAACCCACACGTATTTTGGCCGGTATGGGTGGTAAAATGAAGAACCTGATATCTTAGATAATTATTTTATGAAAATAGAAAAGTTCTACATAGAATAATTCAAATAATACTAAGTAGTAATATCAAAAAAAATCTGATAGCCATAATATTATTAGTATAGCAGTAGTCTGAAAAGAGTAGTTAAAATACTAATAATATTATTATTCTAAAGATAGTAATAATATTATTGTATTTTTTATTCTCAAAATAGTAGTTTTCTAATAATAATAACTAAGTTACTGGGTTCTTCAATTTAGCCCCTCGTACCTGTACTCGTACCCATACGTATGGGTTCGGGGATCTTTATGGTCCTTTTGAGGGTTCTCCTTGGGTTCACCATTTGCTACTTGGGTTCAATTTAGGGCATCCCAAGACGAAAATCCTATTGTTTGAGGCGACATTCTTATTTTCAATTTAAGCTCCCTTGAATTTTAATCACACTCCACCTTTGAACAAGTCCACATGCCTTGATGGTGACATGCATGGTTGATGCGGATTTGAGTAGAGCTTCTTAAAGCAGAAATTCTTAGAGCCTTTCCTGGTGATTACGATCAATGGAATAATGATCGTATAATATTGGTCCTTCAATTGGATAGGCAGGGGGCTACAAATAGTGATTCAATTACCATATCTAGATACTCACAATCAATTGCCTTCAAAAACATCACCCCTTTAGGGGACATTGCTATAACATTGATTATATGATTATAATTTTGAGCATGCTTATGAGTCTATGGCATTATGTTTATAATTTAATAATTTATAAAATATATATATATATATACATACTCCCGTACCCGTACTTGTACCCTAGGGAAAAAATAAATTGTCGTACCGACGTAGTCGAACCCGAACCTGTATCTGAATCCGTATCCGAACCGGCAACTTAGAATTATAATATTATCAAGAAAGTAATCTACTAGCAATGATAGTATCCACAAATTAGGGAAAACACAACTATGAAGATGAAATAAATATAGAGCATACAAAGAATCAAAGGTGGGAAAATTGAAGGAATAACAAATAGAGCAGGGACTGTGAAAGAACTAAGAACATGCCTACTCCCTAATAGAATCAAGAACACAAATAAAGGACCGGGACAGGAAAGATTATGAAAATAGAAGTATAATGTTGCATTATTATTCAAACGATAAAGTAAAAAATAACTCAGGTCACTAAACATATGTCAAGCTGATAGTTATCTATATCAAGATTTCATATGAGTTTGAGGTTTAGATGTTATGGCATTTTTATTTGATAATTACAGGTGACCAAATATATTTCAAGTTGCTTGATTTGATGGTTCTGGTTTGCAGGTTAAGATGCCTCAAGACACGTCTAGCAGTGCAGTTAGAGATACACGGGGGTTATCAGGTCTGTTTTACTTTTTGTTTTCAGTGACTTATGTAATAAATATTATCTTCATCAAGATGCTGAATTCTTTCCTAGTTGATGCAAGTTCCCCAGAGCATAACCATGAGCAAAAATATTTATCTTTTTTCTCTTGATGATATCTCGTTCACTTGTCAAGGCTTAGGAGGACAAAGAACAGTGTTGAACTGCATTACTTGGCTTTCAAAATATCTAGCATAGATGTTTAGATAAAGTAGGAATTTGAAATATTTTTATATCATCTAGTGACTAAAAGTGGTCAATGGGTCTTTGAAGAATACTAACTGAAGAGCACAAAGATATACTGAGAGAGAGGGGGGGAGGGGTGTCAATCAGTATATCAACAAACTTTTACCCTCTTATCAACTTTAATTTCTAGCACAATATCAACTATGCAATATGAAACAATATAAACAAGTTGACTCCAACAATTGTATTTTAATGTTTATATGAAATTACAATGATAGTAGGCACCAACCTACTTGAATCATCAATTTGTAGTTTAGTAGGCACCAACTTACAAGGAGCACCAACCCCTTAATCTGATTTAGTAGGCACCAACCTACAAGGAGCAGCAACCCCTAACATTCGTAGGCACCAACCCCCACTTGCCAAGCACCAACTCAGCAAAGATAATAACTAAAAGAACAATGCTCCACCTTTAATGTTGCTTCTTCAACAGATGATGGACAATACAACCACTCTTCCTCTTGATTTTATTTTTCTTGAATGATGTTCACATAAATCAACATATGATGAATTCACTATACAAATCCGCCTCTTATATTCTCTTCATACGAATTTTGCCTCTTATATTCTTTTCATACAAATTTGCTCAACACGTACAATCTATCTTCTTGTCTTACCTCTGCAATAGATGATGATCTTTTTCACAAATCTGAAATATATCTTCACAAAAGGACTCTGCACATCAAAACTGCAATCCTATCTTCTCATGCTTTTCTTATAGAATCTGCATACTCACAATCATTCACTCTCATTCTTTTTTGTGATGTATGATGCTTCTTTAAGATTCACACAAGTCCTTTAACTCTGCTCTTTTATTTCACATTCTCATTCTCACACACACTACTCTCTGTTCTGATTTTACACAGCCATTACTCTTTTCACTACTTGAATGATCTGCCTTTATATCTGCAATGTTTCTATGAATGGATGCAACCCTTTGAAATGGATACAACCATTTGAACTTCTTACAATCTCCTTATATAATCTGCAAATAATCTTCTTAAACTTTGCTTTTCATTTGTTTGGTGTATATATACTTCTATGTCTTTCACACCACTTTTCTTCAAATCTGTTTGTTCCTCTTCAATTCTGCTCATAATGTTTTCTCACAACTCAGAAATATATGTCATTGTGTTGTTTCTTCCTCTTCCTTATACTCTGAAAATAATTTCATTGAATTCCTGTCTTTATATGAACTCCTATCTTCTTAGTTTTATATGTCTTCAAATGAGGGTAAAGGACATACCCCAAAGATCACCACTTTTTAGAATAGATACATCTCTTCAAAAGAAATTGCTGCTCTCTAAGAAAATCACGTATTTTTGCAAATAACAATTGCTGCCTTAACAAATGACTTTGTCTTCTAGCAATTTGTCTCATATGGTTTTGTCTTATTCACTTTGTCTTTTAGTGATTTTGTCTTTATCTACTTTTGTCTTTTTCTGATTTTGTCTTTATGTGACTTTTTGTCTTTTTATTAAAAATATGAATTGTTGTTTTTCACTTTTAATTGCTGCCTTCTATCTGTTAGATTTAGGATCAGAAATGAAAGCAATCAGAAAATGCAACACATAAGACAATGAACACAACAAGATACCTTGGGAAAACCCTCCTACTCGAGGGAGAAAAACCCAGCAAATATATCTCTTATATATTGAAGGAATAAGAGCAGAAATCTGCTTACAACTCAGGCCCAACACAATGCTGAATTTGATACAATGAATAATAGCACCTCTCCTAGATGCAAAGATACAAATGAATATGTTTCTCCTTGAAATCGGTCTGCTGCTACAAAATGATGATCTGCTGCTACAAGATGATGATCTGCTGCTCAAGTATGAACTTCTTCTCCTAGATGCAAAGATACAAATGAATATGTTTCTCCTTGAAATCGGTCTGCTGCTACAAAATGATGATCTGCTGCTACAAGATGATGATCTGCTGCTCAAGTATGAACTTCTTCTAGGAATGGGAATTATGATGAATGAACTTGATGATCAAATGAATGATCATCACCTTGTATTTATACAAAACTAGGTGACTTTTCATTTGGGTTGGCCTCTTTTAAGAAACAAGGTGACTCTTCATAAAATTATTATATATAGCAAGTCCGACTTGCCTTGGTATTATTTATCCATCATTTTTAAATTTGACAGAAAGATATCTCGCACGGCTATAACATCAACACTCCCTCTTAGCTAGGGAGGTATCTTTCCAGATATCCACGTTATGGAGTCTCTCAACATGACGCCCACAATGGCTACACCCATTTGTGGAAAACTCAAAGGTTCATCACGGAGTCTCTCAACGTGATGTCGTCATGGAGTCTCTCAACATGACGTCCATCATAGCTACTCCCATGTGTGGAAAGAAACACAAGTACAAGGGTTCATCACGGAGTCTCTCAACGTGATGTCGTCATGGAGTCTCTCAACATGACGTCTCATCTCAGTCACAAAGATGAACAAGGGCTTGCACCTCATATTTATCCCTCAGAGAAATATACACTACAAGAGCTTTCACCTCATATTTCTCCATCTCAGAGAAATATAGACTACAAGGGCTTTCACCTCATACTTCTCCGTCTCAGAGAAATATACACTACAAGGGCTTTCACCTCATACTTCTCCGTCTCAGAGAAATATGCACTACAAGGGCTTTCACCTCATATTTCTCTGTCTCAGAGAAATATACGCTACAACAAATCTTCATGATGATGTGACTCCTCTGAAGCTCCAAGTACTTGCATCAACCTCTTGACCTCCTTGTCCGAGATTGCCTCTATTGGTTTGTCAGACTCCCTTTGAATGTTAATTCTTCCTCTTCGAAGAAACTGATCGACTTTAGAATAAGAAACCTTTTGAATTGACTTTAGAACTTGGCTCCTTTTGAGATGTCCCTATGTCAATTTCTGCAGAAGAAACATGTTGTGTGGACCTCAATTTGCAATCTCGAGCAAAGTGACCGTACTTGTCACACCTGAAACATTGAATTTGAGAGAAATCCTTCTTCTTTGCTTCTGGGGCAAAATTTGATTCTCTGTCTCTATTCCTCTTTCTTCTTTTGCCTCTATCTCTAGAAGTATGTGTAGCAAAAACTTGATTTTCTACATCATGATAGTTTCACCCAATTCCTCTTGTTGCCAACCTGGACTCTTCTTGAATACAATCAGCTCAAAGACGATCAAACTTGGGCAACTTGGATCTCCCATTGATGTTCTGAATAAAGGGTTCCCAAGATTGAGGAAGACCATTTAGTGCCAACATAACAAGATCTCTGTCTACTGTTAGAGTAATAAGTTATTCCACTTAATTAATTTAATCATATTGGTTAATTAATTTACTTATTCTTTTAGGTTGCTTAAGCTAAACTTAGATAATTATTAAGTGTGCACACTAGGGTTTCAGTTAGGGTTTCCTATTTTTAGGTTTTCTTGATCTCCTCATAAGGATTGATCACATTGTAATTATCATATTATTCAATAATCAATTTTTGGTTTTGAGTTTGCACATTTTTGCTTGAGGGTTTAGAGAACATCTTATTGCTTGTTCTGGATATCTATTGCATGTGACAGGTGATTGCACGCAGGTGATTCTTGGGGACTGTGAAGTTGGATTTATCAACTTCTACATCTACAATTATATCCCCAATGGTGCTCAACTGATCTCTCAAATCAACGATCTTCATAAAGAATGAGATTACTAAATCTTCTTTAGCCATTTTTACATGGTGAAGTTGTCTCAAAGCAAGTGCTCTGTTGGTGTTGTTGATCTCATACAATCCTTTTAAAGTATCAAACATTTCTTTAACTGTTTTCAACTTGGAGATGATCAGTACTAGGTGATTCATCACAGAGTCTATCATGATCTTTCTAGCCTTCATGCCATTTTTCTTCCACTTGATTTTCTGAGAATCATCGGAAGGCTCAGGCATATCACTTTCCACAAAATCAAGAAGATCATTCTCCTCTAATGCAATGAGTACCTTGGGCTTCCAAGAGTTGAAGTTTGAAGCTCCATCAAGCCTATCTTCTACCTTGACACCGCTCACAATCTTCTTTTTCTGCACAAATTTACTTTCAAAGACCTGCCTTAGATGAAAAATTGACTTGACTGCTACACAAATCTGATTAGATCTTTTCTTAGACCCGCTCTGATACCATGTTAGTTTTAGGATCAGAAATGAAAGCAATCAGAAAATGCAACACATAAGACAATGAACACAACAAGATACCTTGGGAAAACCCTCCTACTCGAGGGAGAAAAACCCAACAAATATATCTCTTATATATTGAAGGAATAAGAGCAGAAATCTGCTTACAACTCAGGCCCAACACAATGCCGAATTTGATACAATGAATAATAGCACCTCTCCTAGATGCAAAGATACAAATGAATATGTTTCTCCTTGAAATCGGTCTGCTGCTACAAAATGATGATCTGCTGCTACAAGATGATGATCTGCTGCTCAAGTATGAACTTCTTCTAGGAATGTGAATTATGATGAATGAACTTGATGATCAAATGAATGATCATCACCTTGTATTTATACAAAACTAGGTGACTCTTCATTTGGGTTGGCCTCTTTTAAGAAACAAGGTGACTCTTCATAAAATTATTATATATAGCAAGTCCGACTTGCCTTGGTATTATTTATCCATCATTTTTAAATTTGAGAGAAAGATATCTCCCACTGCTATAACATCAACACTATCAACACTTAATCAGTACTTCAAATTTTATTTGTTTTGTTGGTTATTACCCAACTTTAATTGCTGCTATATTAGAATGATTGCTGTTTCATGTTTGAGACTTCACCTTCAGATTTGCATCCTAATTTTGTTCATGTCTGAATCTACTTATTCATTCTTTACAAATCTGCTCATCAGTTCTTCAAACGTCTGCTCATAAACTCTTCCATATGTCTTTTTGAAGGTTTGTCATACATCTCTAAATCTGTTGCTATCAACCTGCTACGCATGGATGATAGTCTTGCCAATAATCCTATCCATTTATTTTTACATCAATGACAACATTTGTCCTGTCATATTTGACATCAATGACAACATTTCCAACACTAATACAGTAAGAGCAGAAGGCATTTGCTAATATTTTAATTTCTAAGCAGAGTAAGTTCACCATATAAGATACAGGGGTAAACTTGATAACTAAATGTAACAAAATAGTTAAACTACATTGGACATGGAGAGAAATGCATTCTGCTCTTAGAAAAAGGTCACACACGAGGTATTACAATTTCCTTTTTATCATGGTAAAAAATGTAGTTTTGGTGAGTTAATGACTATGTCACTGTAACATACAGGTGGAGAGCGTTCTTTCTCTACGCTTTGCTTTGCGCTTGCTTTACATGAAATGACAGAGGCTCCCTTCCGTGCAATGGATGAATTTGATGTGTTTATGGTAAGAAAAATAATCAATCCTTGGACCATTTGATCTTCAGTCCCCTTGATAATTAACTTTACTTGATGATAACTGATTCAGAATTGTCACACAGGATGCCATTAGCAGGAAAATAAGTTTGGATACTGTTGTGGACTTTGCCAAAGCACAAGGTTCCCAATGGATATTCATTACACCACATGACATAAGGTATTGGTCATTTCAATAATTTACAATATTCATTGTTTTTGGTCAGGCAATTTGTGAGAGTGCACCTTAAAATAAGGGCTAGGCATGTTTTATTGTAGTTCCTACAATGAACCAAGGCTTTGAAAGGTGTTGCTTGCAATTATATTCTAAAATCAATAATTTTTGAAGTGTTTTTGTGCATATCAATGAAATTGCATATTCTTTGTTCTAAGCATATATTTGGCAGGTTGATAATTCAAGGACATAAATTTACAACTATTTTTTTTATAGGTGGAAGAAAATTCTATTAAAATACAAAATATAATACAGAGATTGCAGAAACCTGAGTTATCGTATCTTGGAACGACTGATGAACTGATCTATAACCCAGGGTGCAAGCAACATGAAACCATTTACATCCTTATTTTCATGAGTAAACTTAAATATGGATTATGCTGTAATTTAATTGCTGTTCTCTTTTAACTGATATTACAGGATATACAAAAGATTTCCATAAAGTCCCATAGAATAGCGATTGCCATTTATTGATGCAGACAAGGATTGGGTGCCTAGTCAAAGGCAACCGACCTTCGCAGCTCGACACAAAAGACCAATTCACAAATGCAGCAAGAATAATAATCTGAAAATTAAAACTCAGAGTTCATCTTACAAATTACTTATTGGCACACAGCTTCGCAATAGGATAGTACAATAATTTTACAATTCTCTTGAACTTCTGCCTGGACAGTCTACACAGGCAAACAAATAGAACACTTCCCCGATTCTTGATGTTGAAAACTGTTAGCTTCGAACAGAGGGAGTGTCCTAAGTATAATCCGCTTTCAACAAATTGAATACATATATATGTCTTGAATTATGATTGATTGTCGGCTCTAATATAAAAGTCTTGTCAATCGAAAAGTCGTGTCTTTTCTCAACCATATATATGGGAGTCTTGATCTTCAAAAGTAATCATCAAAATCAATAAATGTTTTACTCTTGCAGATTGAATCTCCAGTCGAAGATCATGAGACAGATTGACTTTAATCGATCCTTAACATGGTATCAGAGCCACGTTTGAAAAGATTCAATTGAATTCTTGAATTTTATTGTGGTAGTCGATTGACTGATCGCCGACGTTTCTTTTATACTTGTGGAAATAGACGTGTATTTCAGATACTGAACATTCCGCTAGCAATGTCTTTTAATCATAGTTGGTGTATTATAATGGGGGAAGCGGACTAGTTATTCATCACGGAAAATTATTATAGCATGGTCTCCATTTGGCTTGATGTGGTTTCGTTGCTACTAGACGTTTGAATGCTCGTATTTGACCGGTTCTTTGTATACTCCCGTATATCTCCCGAGGAGCATTGGTTGGTGTCGTCTGTGTCATATGTACTGGAGCAAGGAGTCGAGGAGATCAGCGGAACCTGTGAATACTCATCGACATTGAGAATTGGCATTTTATTGATTCTCAAGGAAAAAACTAGCACCATGATTCTTGGAGTTCTATCGCTTCGGTTGGGTGATGTGAGAAATCTACAGGAGTCTCTGAGATATCGGGTTTGACATTCCACACGGATACTGAGTTGCGACCTTCAGATCATCTTTCTCTTTTGCAGATTCAAAGGCCCCGTGATCATTGTAACCACCTAAGCAAGTCATATCACAAAGCTCGTATCAATTTGTGCGTCTCATATCTTGATTGCATCTCTATTTTTTTATCGGAGAACATTCAAAATTTTTGAAATCAGGCTTTCTCTTACCTGTAGAGTATATTAGAGTGACCCAATATAGATTATTAGGCCTTGCCGTATATTACCGGAATTTGCATGTTTTTGTGCGGGAGATATATCGGGAAGTATAGCGAATAGGATCTTGTCGTCATCTTTATGCCAACTGAAGTCCTCAACCAATTATCATTGAATGGAAACAGATATTTGCTATCCCCATGAAGTTATGGTGTTCTGAGATGAATACAAATATTGGCGGAAGTGTCCCAGAATATATATATGCCAAGCACCGGATATGCTATTGTCTAGTATGCTGTATGGAACATACATCATATTCACGGAAGAATGGGATTAACAAAGGCGGTGGACTGTTGTAATTGCCAAGTGCACATACTCACTTGGAATAAGACAAACAATTATAATGATTCCACCCTTTAATGTATGCCATCGGGAAAGGAGTTAGTGCTACTGTGGAGAAGTTGCCACCAGGGAGTTTGGGACTTGGGTCTGCTGCATTATTGGAGTGCCGTTGAAGTCTGAAGGAGAGATCTTCGTGTAAAGCCTTGGTCGAGCCTCCGACTTTGGCCTTATTGAAGACTACAGTCATGAATGATCTGTAGCTTGTCTTCTGTGCGTCAATAAGGAGTAATTAGGATCATGGTTGAATGCATCTACTTGGACTAAGGTCAGGGGCTTCAAACATGTGATGTTGATCAGCTAACAATAACTATGATCTTGCTTGGAATTAATTAGAGGCGTCGCCACTGCTAAAGGCATAGCAAATTGAGAAGTCCTATATCAGGAAAAATGCAAACCTAAAAAGGAGAGTCTGACTTCATCAAGATAAGTATTTGTTTTGTTGTTTATATTTCTATGTGAAACTCGGTCTGCTGAGTTGTACAAATCTGATAAAACTTATGAGTAATGATCTTATCCATCTCTAACTCTCTAGGTGTTGCTAGTAAGTGTGCTGCATCTGTTTCATAATCTGGTGGATTGCAGCTGAAAATGGAGTGCATTGTAAATTTGAACGGTCAAAGACCATGTTCAAATTTAACCTTGCCAGGGGCCTGTGTTCAAGCCGTGAAGGTTGTGGACTGATCTGAGCGCAAGAGCAATACTGTGTCCAATAATTGCATCCATCAGAATATTTAAAAGGATAAGTATTCTTTGTTTTGTTTGAAATCACCTTTCTAGGCTGAATTTTTTCTGTTATATCATTTATTTGGATCATGTGTGATTAGTAAAGAGAGATCGTGTTTTCTCTTGAAATGTGTTCACTGACATAAGATCCCTTGAAAATTCAAATTATTATTTGCAAGTCATTTTTTTCATGCTAGTTGTGAAGATTTCTGAGTGTGACTCTAAAATAAAAAGAGAACTGCAATTTCCACGATCCCTGTTTTTCTAGTCTAGTCTCCTGCCCTTTTTGTTTTTGATAAAGATAAAAATGGGATTTGAAAGGGTCCAGACCCTTTTACAAAAATACAAGTCATCAGGCAAACAAAATGACTACCATGAGATATGGGATTGGAAAAACAGACTAAACAACAAGAACAGACAAAAGGCAGAGGAACAACATTAACACAACAGGTTAAAGACTTGTTTGTTATCTGCCAGTTTTGGAAGCCCACTGGTAGCCTGCTATTCTTTGGTGAGAAATTTAAGTAGATCAATCAAAGAAACTCCCAGGGTTCCTCTTCAATAGAACTTGTTTTGCCTTTGAGTGGTGGAATTGGCCTAGGTTCTCTTGGCTAGGCCCTCTTATATAATCTCCCTTTGTCATTTTTGAAGTGCATTTTTCAGAATATAAAGATTAGTAGCTAGTTTTTTATGGATGGCTTGCTGAAATTGACAATCTGGGAGAGGTTCTTGTTTGATTCCACCCGATTCTTCTGCAGGGTGTGGAGCTTTGACTCCAAGTTCTCTCAATTTTGGAAATTGGCAGAGAATTTTTTCACTTCCTGCCATATGTCTTCATCCACTTGGGTTTTAGGTTGTTCCTTGGCCTGTCTGAACACCTTCATCTCCATCTCTTGCATTCTCAATTAGGGTTTTGGAGTTGGTCAAGGAACCATTTCATTAAATTATTGTGAAGATCGAAACTTTCCTAAACTTTGTCCACAAGAGCTTTTAGATTATAATAGTTAGGATGTTCCATTTCTTCTTGAATAGTAGGGTGGCATGGGGGAGCCCTAGATCCTTTTAAAGCACATTCCCATCTTAAGTTAGGTTTCTGGATTGGGGGCTGGGATGATCCCTCTTTGGCTTGTATCTCAGGTGTTTGGTCATAAAGAGCTTGACAAGGGGCTA
This sequence comes from Sequoiadendron giganteum, assembly GCA_007115665.2. Classification (NCBI taxonomy): domain Eukaryota; kingdom Viridiplantae; phylum Streptophyta; class Pinopsida; order Cupressales; family Cupressaceae; genus Sequoiadendron; species Sequoiadendron giganteum. The sequence continues at coordinate 645,956,963 of CM021103.1, read as the reverse complement.
GGGATGGAAGGGGGATTGGCAGAAGGGCCTTCCTTCAAAATAACTTTCCCCTTTTCAGCTAGTAGGGGTTTGTGGCTAGGGGGCATGGGAGTAATGGAGATTTGAGTTGGATGTGGCTTGGTAGGGTACACAAGGATTTTAACCGTAGGGTTAGGGTTGGATTTGTCAAGGACCACAACTTTGGGGTGTTGGGGGTGATGGGAATCCACAATACCACCCTTAGGAACAAGGGAAGGGGATGGGCCAATTTACTTCTCTTTGGATTGAACTAGGGTAGGGTTGACAATCTTGTGGATGAATGAAGGGGTGGGCAGGCTTGCATGCTCATATCTATAGATACAGTAAATGAGGCTCTGGTGTTGGGCCAGTTGAGAATAGCCCAAAAGCACATTTAAAATAGACTCCTCTAGGGATATGTTAGCAAGAAAGCTTGGGGACATAGATTGAAGTTTTGAGCCCCAAGTACTTTCTGAGTGTTGTAGTTTATACCCTAGACTCAATCATATAAAGGGATCAATGGTTTGATCTAATTCTAGAGAGAACATCAACTAGTTATTTGAACATAAAAAAATATCACATAACACAATATAGATAGAATTCCAGTATCAATATATTATTAAGATCAACTAAGTACATTCATACATCCTTATATCCCTTTTTTACATCAGATACATTCATCATATATCTTCCCCTATACTTTGTATTTGTTCTTCTTTATAATCTTACTTACTCTCTTCCTATCTCTCTCTCTTCTCCCATACATATCTTTTCCTATACATATATCTACGGGATGGTATGTGATCCATCTACCCTATCCCTACCTTATATGGTGTCTCTTGAGTCTTATGCTCCACGAGCTCTTTACAGAAAGATGCGGTAGGATTAACTCAACTATGTCTGAACTGGTATTTTCTTTCCAACAAGAACAAAACAAAAAGAAAGAAAAACTTATTTTCTTGTTATGTCTTAGGTCGTCTAGCATAGGGAAATGATATGAGTCAATGTGTTTATACACGCTTTCAAGGGTAAAGTATCTCATTAGCACTTTAGCTACCTCTTACCATGGCTTGGGTAGGCCCTCACATTTGAGGCCATTTTGAAATCTCAAAACCTAGTTCTTCCAAGAATAGGCAAATTCATAAGATAACACAAGACCATATCCGCTCACAACTTCAAGGAATGGGGTAAGGTCGCTATGCCCAAGGATATTCCAAACAATGGTATTTCTATGGACCTCACAAGATAAAGGTTCTAACCTTAACAAATCACTACCCATGGCTCGAATTTCTCTAATAGACTTGCAAATCTTGAAAACTAGTCTTAATTTTTTCTAGCAGTTCGATGTGTCGATCATTTGAATGGGAAGATAGATATTGCCAGTTTAATTTGTACATGCCATGATTAGTGTTCTCCTTCTCTGCTATGGAGATTGTGTTGATATGATTGACATTGGTACTCTTCATTTATTCTCCTTGTGTTGGGCCAAGCTAAAATGAAAGGGGCAACATGGGATTATCTAATTTTGATGGACTCATTATCAATGCTTCATTTGATATTAAGGGATAGGGTGTGCCAATTCAAGCAATCACCTATTGTGCTTGCTGTGTTTTGCCAAAAGGTTTGCATTCTTATTTCCTTCTCTCTAAACATGCAAGATTTGAATACTTTGGGAAAACTTCCTCAACTCCTTGGTGTCGTCTATAGAGTTCTTGTAGGACCGATTAGGGACAATATTCACATTAAGCATGCCAATTATGATTTTAGAGGATCCTTCCACAACAATCTTGGTAATGCTAAGGTTTCTTGCCAAACCAAGACCATGAATAGCAGTTGAAGCTTTGACATAGTTATTGGTTTGGATTCCTAAGTTCATGGTGAAGGAAACAATGAACTCAACTTTGTTGTTTCGCAAAACTTCGCCTCTACTTGCCTACTTGAGGTTACCTTTAGAGGAATCATCAAACTTTAGCTTAACCCAATCTGGATTAGCGGAGGACCAAATTGTGGTTCTTCTTTTCTAAATTTTGGTGTTATCCACATTGTCTAGACCTGATTTGATGTTCTATCTGGCTGCGATTTCCTTCTCAATAGCATTGGGCGGCTTTTTGGATTTTTTTATCTTGATTGTATCCATATACTCTTGGATATCATGACAAATTTTACCAGGCACCACTTGCAAGGTCCACTTTTGTTTTTGAAAATCCTATTATATCTCTTCTTCTAGATGCCCTAGCAGGTGTGGGGAAGAGCTTGCATCCATAATTCTCTCACAATAGGGGGGCAAAAGGGGGAATCCAGCTAGCTGCCAGCATCTTAATATCCTTAGGCCAGACCCATTGGGATTTAAATCTTTCCAAAATAGATTGTCTGATGCTCCATTAATAGGGGAATTCAATTAGCAAGTGATTGATGGATTCTTCAGCACACTGCATTTGTTGGCAAGAGAAAAACATCTATTTTTTAGAATGTCCAATGTAAATTTTTTCTTGACAAGTGGTCCACTAGAAGAAATTTATTTTGGAGATGAGATTGTGGTTCCAAGTGCCATGCCCTTTTTGTTTCACATATGCTTAATTTTACAGCGAAGTTCAGATAGGCTGCTGCCCAACAAAAATAAATTGTTGTCAGCTAGTAATCCCCACGATTAGGAATGAATGAGTGAAGGAGATGTTAGTTATAAAAGCTGCAATGAATGGTTGAGTGAAGGAAATCCTTGTCATTAATACCACTCACAACCACCTTGAATCATCCAACAAAAACTAAAAGGTATCAAAGTCAATAACTTTAGTGATAGTAGCCATTGGTTAAAATTCCTCATTTGAAATCTCATGCCTTCACTATAGTTGTCTATCATTAAGGCTATCAAGATGCCTCACTGAAATGCTACCATAAAGGGTTGAGTGCAAGACCATGCACACCCCAATGAATAGGTTAGGGATGTTTGGAAGAAAATGCCACGTGAGAGGAATGAGTTAGATGCATTTCCAACATAAGTTGCATCATTCAGGGATGAAGCAAAGGGCCATGTCTTGCAAGAGAGGTACGCTCCTAGCCAAAAAGACAAAGAACTTGAAAACACACAAAACTTAGAGAAAAACCAAGATTTGAATGGCCATGTTTTTGGGCGAGCAAGATTGCAGGTGATCTCAATGCTCTTGCATTAGACATGCTAGGTAAGTGGAAGTGGAATGTTTCATGAGTTTTGCAACTCCTAAACATTTTATGAAATTTGAAATTGAAGCTCCATGCTTGGCATGCTTAGACGCATTAATCAAGGTCGTTTTATCTGCTGCCTCCTCCTTCCATTTCATCAACTGTTCCTTGTATTCCTTTCCTCTTGTTTTTTTGACTACTTGGGAATCTATTATTGTTTCAACCTCATCTTGCTTCTTTTTCAGGCAACTATTGTACCCATTGTTCCTTTTGGCAATCAAGATATGCATCTTCTCCTTCACTAGTCTACCCTTCATAATACTAGTACAAATCAACAACATTGAAAATAGGTGAAAAGTCTACACCTTTAGGAAGCTTTATCTCATATGCATTGGATGCAAACTTTCTTAAGACCTTACATCATAGTAACGAGACTCGAACTCGGCTCAGACTCAACTAGGGTGAGTTGACTCGGGGGACTCGGACTCATCGCAGACTCGGCAAAATGAAAAAAAAAGAAAAAACCCTAGAAATTTAGAGACTTTTAAGGATTTAAAACTTGTTTCAAACACCGTTTATTGAATAAACCTTAAAGACACAATAACATCATTAAATAGAAGCAATTTTGATCACATATACAAATATACAACACAAATTGTAGTCAAGCTGTTGAAGGAAATAGCATACTTAGATATATAAATATAGTCAAATGTATACAAAACTCATGGAATATGAAATCCATGACATCAAATGTTCCATATCAATATGAAATATCAAAAAAATAGCCACAAGTCTATGGCTTAGTGGAGCCAACATCCTTCCTACGAAGGCTTCTAAGGGTCCTCGATGATGTAGCAGCTGCAACCATAGTCTCTGCCTGTGTCTGACTTTCCATGCCACTCTCGACAACAACTATGTCTCCTTGTGCTCTAGCCTCCTCCTCAGCCATGGCTACAACCTCAACCTCTCTCTCTGCCTGGTCCACCCAATCAAGGTCCTCGTCACTAAAGACTGCATTTGTAGCCTTAGTGATCCACTCAGATTGTGGATCAACCTCCTCTAGCCTGATTGGGGTGTTGTCGTGGTCAAAAAACTTACAATATCTGAGCCGAAGGTTGTAATGAACATATACCAAGTCATTCATCCTCTCCACTGTCAGTCTATTGCGCTTCTTGGAGTGTATGTGCTCAAACATACTCCAATTGCGCTCACAACCAGATGAATTGCATGGCTGACTCGATATACGAATGACAACATTTTGAAGGTTTGGTGTATCAAAACCAAACATCTCCCACCACCTATTTGAGATGAGAAAAAGAAACAAAATCAATCTCATTTCAAGTTTCAAGTTCAACATTTAATAATAAATTATAATATAAAAAGATGAAAATTATGCCCTTAAATATATTTTTACTTGGTAGTAATGTCGTCCTACTCTCTTTGCACAAATGACGTGCAAAAAAGTCTCCTTGTGCCTTAGTGAAGGAATCTATCTCGTGCACTATCCGTGTAGTAACAACAGGCAACATTTGCTCTATTGTCGAGTAGAACCCACTAAAAATCTCTCTTTCTGCATGGAAATCGCGTTTGAATTGGAAGGCCGGATTTAGGAAACATGCAACTGCATGGATGGGCCTATGAAGTTGGTGTTGCCATCTCCTATCAATGATCTCCCAAATGGGACGATACTTCTCCTCAACTCCACCATAGACGGATCTAATGGCCTCTTTGGCTCTATCCATGCCCTCATATATGTAGCCCATTGCGGGATTCTCCCCATCAACAACACATAGGAGAACTATCAAGGGCTCGGTAAACTGCAAAGTGCAAACATTGTGAAACATTAACTTAAGTAAGTGTGAACGGAAATAAACAAATAAAAGTAAAATATGAATGAAAATTAAAACATAATGAAGAATTAAATTTTACCTTCAGAATCTCCTCCGCTGGTGTCCAAAACCCTGGCTCATAAAAAATGCAATCAACCACAACAATCCCTGTAGTGCTTGTAGCATAGGATGAGGAAGACCATTCCTCACCAACAAACATGTGCCTCTAAGTTGCCTTTGACTGAATCAAGGATTGCAATGTGATAAAATTTGTTGCAAACCTAATGATGCCAGGACGAGCCAACTTCCTCAACCCTGTGTATTGCCTCATAAGGTTAAGCACCCATGTGTGATTGTATACAAATTTACAAATGTTTTTTGTGGCATCCACACATGTTTTGATCCATGGGAGCTTTCCAAGATCCTCCAACATGAGGCCAATGTAATGGGTGGCACATGGAGTCCAGAATATAGTAGGGTACCTCTCCATCAATAATTTACCAGCAGCAACATAATTTGCTGCATTATCTTGTCACCACTTGAACTACATTCTCTTCACCCACCTCAACTATCACCTCCTCTATAGACTCACAAAGGTATGTGGCATTTTTGAATTGGGCGGAAGCATCAATAAACTTGATGAAGATGGTGTCACCTGAAAAAATAAGAAAAACCAATTAGTCAATAAATAAAAAAACATAAATCAGCCATATTAAATTATTAATCACTAAATCAAATTCAAATTTCAAATTAATCAATGCATTGAGGGAAGTACAATTACCTTCGGAGGAAACTACAGAATTGAGCAGCGTCCTATTTCTCCTATCGGTCCAACCATCAGTCATGATGGTGCAACCCAACCTCCTCCACTGCAAGCGTTGCTCCTCTAATTGTGCTTTTACATCAGCCACCTTTTGAGTCAAAAGTGGGCCCTTTAATTCATCTTCAGTAAGGGCTTTGAACCCCGCCCCACATATGGTAATGGCATCGACCATGTTTTGCCAAAAGGAGACCTAAAACATGTCATAAATAAATTAATAAGTTTCTTAGATAAGTATTGTAAAATGAAAAGTTTTAACTTTAAATTTGAATTCGATAATGAGATACATCTAGAATCTAGATTCTAAAATTTAAATATAAATTTTAAAACAATTAAACGAAAAAGGATTACCTGGCTACATGGAAGGGAATGGTGCAATAGTATCTGAAGTCTGCAATTGTTTTCTTGGCTGCATCATGTGCATCCTTGTTCCAACCCATGCTCTCAATCGGCAGTTGGGAACCGGGAGTAGTGTGTGGTACAAAATATGAGTTCACCCTAAATTTACGAACTCTAGGGCCAATGCTAACACTCCCACTACCACTAGCAGTAGCAGTGCCAACAATAGGAGTAGCATTACTAGTAGTAGTACGCATAGCTGGTGCAGTAGCAGAAGCACTAGTACAAGCACTAGCACTAGGACGGTATGGAGGCATGGAAGAAGCATCTCCAACAACACCAAGTCCCTGTCCAACACTCGCCAACTCTTGCCTCTGCCTCTTTTTCATTTCTTTTTGCATTTCAAATGTTTCTAATTGCACTTGCACTTCACAATCAACCTCAGGAAGTGCTTTAGTGCAACCCACTGCATCATGGACAGGTATGCGTGCAATATGATATTTCAATCTGTTTATGCCTCCATGAAATATTGTTTTGCAATATTTACATTTTGCCTCTCCTTTTTTCATTCCAAGAAATATTTCAGCATGTTTCCAAGCAGGGTCTTTTCTGCCTGGGGTTTGAGACATTGTGAAAATATGGTTTGATTTATGCAAGAAAGTGGCTGCAATAACAAGTAGGGTTTCTAAAATTATTTAAGTTGCAAGTAGGGTTTGTAACTTTGTAAAAAAAAAAAATGTATACTCAAAAAAACAATGATTTTACAATTACGATGAATTATTTGTTAAAAAAACACAAAAAAACCAAATAAAATCAAACTTACCTCTTAAATCTAGCTTGGAATGCAATGCAAACTCCTCCCAATTGTTGGTAATGAGCTCTCAATGCACCTTCTTGTTGGTTTGAAGCTTCCCAAATGATTTAACACCCTGGATTTCTCTTCAATAGCTTGCTGGTTGCCCTACAATGATCTCTTCTTTTTCTTCACAGCTCTCTCTTCTCCTCCTATTTTGCCAAGTGAATGAATTGAGGTTGCTTTTAGGGCTAAAGAGACAATATAAGTCAAAAAAAAAAAAAAAGTTAAGTTTTTTTTGTTTTTTGGCCTTTTTAGCCTTTGCTGCCGCCGACCGCGTCTTAGGCTCGAGACTCGCCTGGAAGCGGCGCGTACGACGAGTCCGGCCAGGACCCGGCCAGATGCGCCCGCGTCCACGTCTAGGCTCCCAGGACTCGGCTAGGGGTGCCCGGCTCGGGACTCACCGAGTCCCGTAACTATGCCTTACATGGTCCAATCTTCTTCTATTTCAACTTATTGTAGGTTTGTTGAGGAAATCCTTCTTTCCACAAATTTGCTAACACCAAATTTTTGACTTGAAACACTTGTTCTCTTGAGATCTGCATGCTGCTTGTACTTATTTGTGTTTTTAGTTTGAATTCTTTGTAACTTCTTGGTGCAACTCATGTCTGTAATCAACAAAATCTTATGCTACAATGCTTTTTCTACTTAAATCAACATTATCTCTTAAGTTATCCAATCCCCTTGGGCTATACCCAATTTGGAAAGGAATTTAGACTTACTTATGTTAATTGGTTATTAGAAGCAAGTTTTGTTTGTGCCAAGATTAAATCCCATTGAGTGGGCTTCCATCCAATGAAACATCTCGATAGGTTACCTAGATTTGTATTGACAACTTCTATTTACCCATCAGTTTGGGGATGATTTAAGTAGAAAACTGCGTATTTACACATTGCTAAGATGAGTTTTATTGTTACCTTCACTTTTAAGAGCTGAAAACTGTGCTATTATTGTTTATTGAAATTCATTCCTAACACCTTTCATTGTCTCTGTGATTGGTGCACAAATGCCATTGAAATGTTGTATATTTTTTTATAGAAGCTTGTTAAATCATGGAAACTTCTTGCCTTGACTGTACTTTTTGGATATGGCCACCCTACGATGGGTCTCACCTGTTAGAAACCAAGATCAAACATGCAAACCAGAAAAAATCTTCCACGAGAAAAAACAGAAAAAACAAGAGCAATTTGCATGAAGATGTGCAAATGAATTGTATTCAGGAATTAAGAAATTACAAAAGATGAATTGCTTTATAAAAGCAAAGTATGCATAACCCTAAAGGTAAAACTTAATGTTGATTTAAAATCAGCTCAACTAAATAAAACTTACTTATTAATTAAGTGAACTAATTATTACCTAAGTAAGCTTAATAAAGTGTAATTAAATAATTAATTACACTAACACCCCCCTTAAGTGCAACTTAGGGAGACTAAAAAAGCATGCACCTAATGCTAGGATGAATGCATGAAAACATGAATGGGTCCCAGCTACAAGTCCATGTTAAGTACCCATGTACAAATGTAATGAATGGGAAAGAGGAGAAAACCCAGTGGGACAAACTCCCTCGCCCCCCCTCAATGAGATGACTTGTTGCAAAGAAGCACTGGAAGAACATTGGAATCCTTAATTTGGCAAGCAAGGAAAGATACCTCTGTTTACAAGAAACCATATGAGAGTCACTAAAGGACTCAGGCAAAATCATGATAATGCAATAGCAAACCCGATGCCAAGGAACACTGGAAAATTCACAAACTAGAACAACCCCGAAATCTGTGAAGCAATAGTAGATGAATAAAAGATGCCCCCCATAAGAGGGAATGATATGATGAAAGAATCTGGAAGCTATGTGTATTTCGATGCCGATGCCAACTGTGACTAAAACTGATCCATAGGAGTAAGTACAATGAAGATTTTGGAACATTAACCATAAAATGAATGGCCCTCAAACTGAGATGTGACCCGATGTGAATCTGATGCGATTCAGGATCATTAACCATAGGCTCTTGTAAATGTAATCAAACCTTTCACAGATAGGATCCTAATACCTAAGAAAAAACTAAGTTCAGAAATTTTGTGTAATATAATTCTAAGTCAAAATGTATTTTCCAAAATTCTTACGCAATGCAATTTCCAAATTTCTCTTTATAGGCGAATGTACTGAATGCAGAACATTAATTGATTTCGATGATGCATTCACTGTTTTGAATTCCTATTTGAATGTAGATAGCCAAGCCTCAAAGGATGCGTCCCTTGAGAGGACGTGTCTCCACATGTGGAGACACGTCCGCTCAAAGGGTGTGGAGACACGTCCGCTCAAAGGGCGTGTCCCTTTGGGCGTGTGGGCCTTCTCTACAACCGGGTGTTAGTTAGATTAACTAACTTAACAAATCTATCCCCTCACACATGGCGGATACAACTCATAGGAATTCCGATTTTAATTTCAATGTGAAATTCGAAAATCATTTATCAAAAATTCGATTTTATACATGCATTATAAAATTCGATTTTACTTATTAGAAATATTAAATATGAAGAGCAATTTATCGTATATATAATAATGAAGGTGTTTTATAACGATCATAATTATATATCTGACTGAAGCTACATTTCATCAACAACTCTCAATCTGAGATGTGAACCGATGCGAACCAAAATGTGTCAAACTATGAGCAAGATGTGGCCAAAAGAAACTACAGAATCCAGATACAACTCATGCGAGTTGTCATCAATATGAAGATGAGATCAAAGTGCATGCCATGCAGCTACACTCTAATCAAATTATTATGCAAGAAGCCCCCCTAATGGAACTTTATATAAGTTCATTTATTACAATACTCCATGATTGTAAAAGGAGAACATGCATAAATCAAAGAGAAAATGCAAATCTAATGCATGAAAACAAGAAAGAGTGCATGCACAAACCAATGTTCACATCTGCCTCCATGATAACCTCATATATGTGTAGAGGATGGAATCAACTTTCTGATGCCGCTTGAATCGTGAAAAAATGATAACCGAGGCAAAAGTTATGCCCTCCGAAGTGAAAACTGCTTCATCTGACTTCAAAGGCCTGCAAAATAAATCTATAGCATAATTTGGATAAAAATACTTGCACCACTGGATCAGGCTCAGAACTAGCTTTCCAACGATATCTCGTTTTCAAAAAACGGACTCCGTATGCTCAAGATATGACCATTTTACTAAAAATGCTCATTTTGGCTTTAAACGAAATATCTTATTATGTTAAAGGTTAAAAAATTAATAAAATTTTCAGTTGTACCTTCATGGCACAAAAATTGAGGCTTCTGTATGGACCCGTACAGTCGTACGGTTTTTTTTGGCATTGTTTTTGAAAATCCCAAAAAACACAAAAATATCAATTTTCAGCAAACCCCATCATATTTTATATGAAAATAGGGGTTTTTGGGCCTTCTGAGTGCACCAGCATGCACCATTTGAGAGATCAAGGTCGAAATTTCTCAAAAAATAATGGAAAAACCCTCTGATCTAGCAAAAAACTGCCGTAGCTTCCAACCCTCACAGATCTAATAAATGGAGATGAAAATCAACGAAAAAAAAAAAAGCCAATCCTGATTTTTTCTAGCGTTTTGAATCCAATGGAGATGTCCGATTTAATCCAAAACGCTTCAGAAATAGGCTCAAAGCATGAAACCCTCAAGGAACCTCAAACATGCTCTGCAATGAATTTTTCCAAAAACTGAGAAAGGGTTGCAAATCAAGGCTCTGATACCATGTTAGAAACCAAGATCAAACATGCAAACAAGAAAATACCTTCCACAAGAGAAAAGCAAAAAAAACAAAACAATTTGTATGAAGATGTGCAAATGAATTGCATTCAGGAATTAATAAATTACAAAAGATGAATTGCTTTATAAAAGCAAAGTATGCATAACCCTAAAGGTAAAATCTAATGTTGACCTAAAATCAACTCAACGAAATAAAGCTTACTTATTAATTAAGTAAACTTATTATTACCTAAGTAAACTTAATAAAGTGTAATTAAATAATTAATTACACCAACATCACCTTTGTTGAATGCATTTTCAAACCCCCTGGGAAATGACAATTCCTAAATACATTAGTTTGTTCTTCATAAAACTGCACTTCAAATTGATCAGCAACTTTATTCTTTTAATCTTTGCAAGACTAACCTCAAAAGCTTCAAATGTTTCTCCGTTATTTTATTGAAAATCAAAATTGTATCTAAATAAACAATCACAAGTTTACCAAGAAAGTACTTCAATACATCATTCACCAATGTCATGAAGGTGCTCGGTACATCGGTCAATCCAAGTGGCACAACCAGTCACTTGTACAACCCATCCTTTGTCTTGAATGTGGTCTTCCATTCATCCTTATCTCTAATCCAAATTTGATGATACCCACTTTTGAAGTCAAGTTTTGTGAAATATTTGGCTCTACTTAAACAATCCATCAAGTCATCCATTCGAGGTAATGGAAATTGGTACTTCATTGATGGCTCATGAATCCATTCACATATGCCATCTTCCATTCTTTTTGGATGCTAATATTGTTGGTATTGCACATGGGCTCAAGCTCTCCCTTATCAAACCTTTATCTAACAACTTTTAGACCTGCCTCTTTACTTTCTCATTCTCTATTTGCGTCATCTTGTTTACTACCTTGTTTGGTAAGTGTGCTTTAGGAATCAAATCCACGTGATGATTGATACTCTTTATGGGTGGTGACGCATTCAACAATTCCTATCAAAGAATTACAACATATTCTTCCAATAATTTCTTCACTTTGGGTAGAATTTCATCTTCCCTATCTGTCTTAACTAATGTAAGCTCAAGAGTAGAAGCATATCATGCCTTTTTTCCTTTATATTTTTTAAAAACTGCTTTCCTGAAGTCCAACATACCTTTCAACTGCTGTCCACTTCCTCTCTCCTATTCTTCAATGGGCTCAATATAAATTATTTCCATCTTGTACAATTGTGGGGGTGTTCATTCTTGCCATCATGCACAAGTCTCCCGTCGTGTTGCGATGATCTACTCAACAAGACTTGACAACCATCCATGGACATAATATCACACAATACTTAATTCGTAGTAAAGGATCTCATGGAGCTACTACAGGAAATATTTTTATGGAGTAGGGGGTTCCATTAGAAGAAGAAAGTAATGCTACATGATAAAATAGACTCTTGTGCAAGAAAATAGGAGCTCCAACATTTTAGACTTTAGATTTAAGTGGGTGTCTTTGGAGTGGGGCTGAAAGTTTCCCTCACTCGCTTCTTAAAATTTTACTGCCACAATTCATTTGTAATTTTTATATTCTTGCCAATAATCTTTAGATTTAGCTATATAATTGTAAATTTAACATTCCTTGTTGCTAAAAAAGAATCATGAAACCGCTAGCTTCCCAAAATTTTGGAGCTTAAAAATTTAAGTTTGCCCAGTATTAAAAAGTCCATGGTACCCCATGTTAGATTTAGGATCAGAAATGAAAGCAATCAGAAAATGCAACACATAAGACAATGAACACAACAAGATACCTTGGGAAAACCCTCCTACTCAAGGGAGGAAAAACCCAGCAAATATATCTCTTATATATTGAAGGAATAAGAGCAGAAATCTGCTTAAACTCAGGCCCAACACAATGCTGAATTTAATACAATGAATAATAGCACCTCTCCTAGATGCAAAGATACAAATGAATATGTTTCTCCTTGAAATCGGTCTGCTGCTACAAAATGATGATCTGCTGCTACAAGATGATGATCTGCTGCTCAAGTATGAACTTCTTCTAGGAATGCGAATTATGATGAATGAACTTGATGATCAAATGAATAATCATCACCTTGTATTTATACAGAACCAGGTGACTCTTCATTTGGGTTGGCCTATTTTAAGAAACAAGGTGACTCTTCATAAAATTATTATATATAGCAAGTCCGACTTGCCTTGGTATTATTTATCCATCATTTTTAAATTTGAGAGAAAGATATCTCCCACTGCTATAACATCAACACCCCATGCTTATAAAAGCTCTCAAAAATTCTTAGCAACACCTGCTGAGATATTTTAGGAAGCCCCCCTCCATGGGACCACAATCTTATATGCATCAATGTGAAAATCTATTAAACATTGCTTATTTACTAGGAGTTGATGCTCCTTCTGCAGTCATAAGACCTTGTATGCCTTGGGATGTTTAAGCCTCTTTAACTTGAGCATCTCCACTATCTCCTTGGACATCGAGTTGTTTGTGCTTCCACTGTCAACAACAACATTGCAACATTTTTGTCTAGAATTGTATATGGTTTTGAATAAATTCTTCCTCCATGTGAGCTTATGCTCTTCCATTTTTTATTTTAACAACATTCTCTTCATCATGAAAGATTCGTTCTGGAAATTCTTTTGTATGTTGGGGTGATGCTCTACTTCTCATTAGCTTGGGCAATGTGATTTCTTGCCTCACTTGTTTTGCCATGGTCCTATTGTAATTGTGGACATTTGAAGGCTCTATGACCAACCTCCGCATGTGTAATAGGTGATTACTGTAAGTCTTCCTCTTCCACATTATGTTTTTCCTCTTAAAGGAATTTTTCCTTTCACTTGTGTCTTGATTGAAATTTTCATTTTCAAAAGTGCTAGATTCCCACTTGTTTGTCTGTTGTCTTTATCATCACTAAGTTGTGCTCTTCCTTTTGAGTTGTTCTGCTACTTTCTGGCCAATTTCTCTTCTATCTAAGGCATAGAAAGGCTGTCTCCACCGATTTTACTTCGATCATGCTAAACTCATCTTGGATTGACATTTGGATCCTTTAGATGTACCTTGCAATCTTTTCCTCGTTGTCTTCTATATGATTGAGTCATATATTGAGCTTTTAGAACTCTTCTAAGTAGGCTTTGACATTCATCTTCCTCTGCTGTAAATTCTGTAATTGCTTTAGTAAATTCAATTGGTAGTATACTGGTAAGAATTTTGCTTTCAATTTTGCAACTAGTCAATTCCATGATCAAATCTTCTTCTTTACTCTGCTCTGTCCATCTATCTCCACATGATCCTACAACAGGTATGCATGATCCTTCAATTTAGTACTTACAAATCTTACCCTTTTGTCTTACATTGACTCAAAATCAAAATATTTATTTAGTTCTGAAATCTAGTTTATGAGCTCTTTAGAATTTTGTTTCCCATTGTAGCATGAAGTTTCTATCCTACGGTCTATTTCCTATGCGTGACATAGCTTTCAATAATGGTTTATTTATGTAGTTTTCCATTCCTCCTCCTTTGCTTACCGCTTCTTCCTTTTTATGTTCACTCATGTCTTCAATACACACACCTCTTCTTTGTGTTGCCTCTTTTTGCTTCCAATCTAACTGCCATTACCCTTAGCATTTCTTTGACCATTTGGTCTGCTTTTATGAGCCATGTTTTCCACTGTAGTTCTTTGCAGTCTCACGATCCTAACACCTGCAACAAATTTTTAAAACTTTCCAATATTGACTAGCTCTAATACCACTTGATGCAGATAAGAATTGAGTGCTTAGTGAAAGGCAGCTGACTCCAGCAGCTCCTCACAAAAAAAATCTCATAAATGCAACAGGAATAATGCTCAGAAAATTAAATCTTAAGAGTTAACATTACAATTTACTCATAGGTACACAAACTAGCAACAAGACAACACAATAATTTTAGAGTTCTCTTAAACCTCAACCTGGACAGTCAATGCAGGCCAGCAAAAAAGATGCTTCCCAGATTCTTTACCTTCCATGACCCCTGTTTTTCTGTTCTTGTCTCCTGGCCCATTTGTTTCACGTACATGTGTTTAATTTATTATTTTATAGCACAGATCTGCCCAAAATAGTTAAGCCTTCACCCAGCAATAAGAAACTGCTGTCATCTAGTAATTCACATGATCAGGAATGGGCGAGTGAAATAGATGTCAGTTATAAAAGCTGCAATAAATGGTTGAGTGAGGGAAATGCCTGCCATTAACACTTATGACCACCTTGGATCACCCAACAAAAAGGAAAAGGTGCTGGTCAATAACTGTAGCAATAGTAACTGCCAGCCAGAATTGCAGCATTTAAAATCCCATGACTTTACTAAAGTCTTCCAGCATTAAAGCTGTCAGGACACCTTACTGAAACACCAGCATAAAAGGCTGAGTGCCAGATCAGGCAGACCCCAGCGAACAGGTTAGGGATGTTTGGCGGAAAATGCCATGCGGGAGGAATGAGTTGATGCATTTTTGGCAGAAGTTACTGTTGATCTCTAATGCTGATGCTTAGGAGATCAGTTTATGGGAAGTTCTGCAAATGGGGGACTAAGGTGCGCTTTATAGAACAACCTCCGGGATTTTAGAAGCCGGCTCTTTGTTTCACTAACAGGGGGAAGAAAAGGAAGAGAAGATGAAAAACAGTGCATAAAACAAAGTATTCTAAGGCGATGCGCCAAGCTTTTAGAACATTTCAAACCTGATATGGCATAATAAAATTTTAATCAAAACAGTTCAACAGACATCCAAAAGAGTATTAAACATGATTTAGAGTTCTGCATATGCTATTTTTACTGAAATTCAAATAATAAAAGCCAAAGAGAAACGTTTCACAATTTGCAAAACACCTCATATAGACATAAAGTATGGATTCCAACAAATAACAGAGATCAACACATAGTAAAGGAAAAACAAGGCACAGTTCTATGTATTCAGTCTATCATTTCTTCAAGAACATGCTAAGGTCTGTGTTACAAAATTGCCAACTCCTAAAACAAGAGACAAGATGTCTCTTTATAGAAAAACCCCTTCCCCGGAGGTGATGGTTCCCTTGTTTTACTAGTAGGTTGAATTTTGCAACTCAGTAAGGGTGCACTTCTAAGTGATAATAGTTACATCATTCAGGGATGAAACAAAAGGCCAGATCTTGCAAGAGAGTTATGCTCCCAGCCAAAAGGACATAAAGAACCTGAAAACACACAGAATTCAGAGCAAAAACCAAAATTTGAACAACCATGTTTTAGGGTGAGAAGGATCGCATGTGACCTGAATACTTGTGGATCATTTATAATTTTAGAATACTCTGCTAATTTTTTAACTATTTTTTAGGATTTTCAATTTTTTTTTCTTATTCCATAATGTCTTGTGGAGTAACGGTAGGTATTTTTGATACTCTGGTAATTTCAAAAACTTTTCTATGATTGTTAGAAATGGTTATTGTTATTCTATAGGACTTCTAAAAATGAGCAAAAGAACAAATTATTTCTAAATTTATTTTCCATTAACAGGCTTAAGTGATGTATATGTATGGTAAATGCAATGTAGCTCATTGATAGGTGATTGTCAGATGTGCTACAGATTTTGAATAAGCTTTAAGAGTAGATCATCGAAAGTGTCCAGTTTCTTAGTGGTTAAGCCATTTAAATCACTTTTTCTCATATCTCTGTTTATTGCTCAAGTATGAGATCACACTTATGCTGCATAAGGACATTTTGCTCAGAAGAAATTCATATTATGTTTGCATTTATTTGTTATCTCTGTTTAGATATTCATGTTTAATTAACTCCTCAAATTCAAATTTAGTTGCTTGTCACTGTATCTTAAGACTTTCGAGGTGATAGGAAACCACCTTTCAAATTTATAGATCATGATTATGACGAAGATTTGGATATTGGTTTGTTCATACAAACTTTTGATGTTTTTCCCCATTAATATGCTGGACAAGCTTCCTGTTGGCATTATAGATATGTAATATGTGATGTACCTACTTAATTGCATATCCACTTGGGCTACTTACATCATGACTTTAGTTGTAATAATACTATTTCTTTCAAGAGTTGGCTGACTATGGAACATCTTATATTGCATGATATATTTCTATTTTCTGGTGTGCAGCATGGTAAAATCAGACTCTAAAGTGAAAAAGCAAGAAATGCCAGCCCCTCGTCGTTGATTGGTCTAACTCAATGTATAAGTTTTCTTATACTTTGAATCTGATGTATTATCCTCTTGGATTTCAAAGCATAAAACTATGAACTCTTGGTTCATCTATTTCTGTACAATAGGCCACAACTTAATACATTTTTGTATCATTATGAAACTTTCAAATAATGCTTTGAATTCCTCGATCCGATGTATTCTGTAATTCTGAAGCCAGAGCTACTAACCACAACAGCATATGCATGCATGAAACCTCATTTAATTCTTTGCATGTAAACATGGTGGATAGTCTTTTGTAGTCTATACAAGGGTATAGTTCATCCGCAGAGCTTCCCTTTCTGTTTACAGGGTTTGGCAATTATCCAGCTTTGCTAAGGGCCCTTTTTAGTAAATTGGCATAATTTGTTAATATTACATTAAGTTGGATAACTGGCAAGGGTTATTAATGAGCTTTTTATTATAATCATTTCTTTGGCTAATTGTTGTTTGTAGGAAAGTTGAAAGAAGCAATAGAAGTTGAAACTAATTGTCAAATGTCGTGAGAATAGAAATAAATTGGAATGGAGATTTATGAAATATTTGTTTTAAAAAAGCTGTCTGATTTGAAATCATTTGCCTCTATCTTGGTTATTAATGAAATGCATTATCTTTATATACGTCGGTCTTTATGGTTTCGAGTAGCAACATGCTTAACTTACGCACAAGGCCCCTGTGTTAGAACAAAGAGACTTATCTTTTCTTATACATGTACACTTTCTTCCTCCTTTCCCCGATGACTTCCAAGCCTATCACGTCCTCCCACTGGGAGAAAAACTCAATTTAATTAAAAAATTCACTGGAAGGCGTCTAAAACTTTGAAAATAATCCCCCCATAAATGACTTTTTAGTGGAATGTAATAATAAAATGATACAATGTTATTTTCTTCCATCGGCTTTCTCTGCCAGGGCCAGCTTCAAGTTTCAACGCAAGTGTTACTACGATGTCCATAAATTTAGTGCTTATTTAAAAAATAAATAAATTTTAAAATCATGTTAAAAATATAATTATATAAATTTAAATTTAAAATTACTTCTCGATATCGGTTTATATAATTAATTTAAATTTGAATATATTTAGTTAAATTTTGATCTCACACAGGTGTTACGAACTAGACTCGCGCTGCCAAAACTAGGGCAATGACTAAACATGATTTCTTAATGTTATCAACATGCATTTAAAATAAATATAACAGCAATATTTTTATACAATGAGAGTCCTTAAAATTATAATTACATACTGCCAAGGTCTTATCTCTTCAGTAAGAATTTACAGCATGGGCTATAAAGCACGACAAATATTTTTTTGTTAATGTGTAGGACATATCTATGATTTGAATGTTCTATACAAATGAATCGTATAAGTGATCCACATAGTAACCAACCAAAGAATTATAATGGACCAAGAATGGTACGGCAAGGCTTTTGAGTTACATGTTATTTTCTCCATTTTTTCATTAATATATCTTGCTTTTTTTGTTCTTTTATCGATTAGTCATTTGTGGTTTAAAATATCATTTTATTTACTTAATGCGGTTGAGCTTGGAAGACAACACCTCTTCTTATTAGGCCAATCGTAAGCCATTATAGAGATTTGACCGGGAAAGTTTTGCGTGTAGAGGCCCTCATCCTTCCTCAATATCCAAGGTGGAGGAGAGATTGATGGATCCTTGGACCTTTAAACGGCTCAAGTGACACTGAATCTCTTTGCCAGCCTGATTGTCTTGTTTCTTTTCCGTGTTCTCATTTTTGTAAGTTTGTTTATATATGTTGTGAAGTTGTATGACAACTTGAGTTAGGTTTTATATTAAGAAAGAGAATTAAAAAGTGCAGTAAAGATGTCTAGAGATCTCGACGAGTATGAGAGTTGTTTATATTGTTGCCCAGACTATTGGTTGCCTTCGCCGTGGCCCACAAACTTCAATTTGCAGATTCAAAGGTCAATGTTATCCTCTTGCGTGTTAGTTTGGTGGATAAGTGCATGTTCTTTATGATGTAATCTAGAATTTTTAGTTGTCAAGTTTGGGCTTTTTAAATTGTAGGGTAAGAAGCTTAAAAGGTGAGAAGGGATGGTTGAATGAATGAATGAATGATTTTAATAACGTTCATGAAGTTAAAGCAATTTATGGGATCAAAGAATTGCATGTGGTCCCACAAAAATAGGGCACCAAAGGTTAAACAATTTGTAACATCTTTTTTAAATTTGATCTTTGGCAATGAATTTTGATCAATAAGTTTGTAGTTTTGCCTAATCGTCTCTTCAAACAAGATGTTCAAATTGTCAACTTTTAAGGTGTCTTCATAGTTGGTATGGATGTCATATGTTGAACATTCCATGACGAAGTGCCATTTTGTCTCTACCACTCTCGTGCTGCAAAAGAAGCATATTCTTTTTTCCCACTCCTCTTTAGGTTTTACCCATTTGTTAATTCCACATTTTAGATGATGATAACTAGTCTTTAATTGGGCCACCAACATTTTTGCTTTCCATTTAAAATCCGCTGCTATGTAGACTTTCTTCATGATCCTTCATGGGATTAAATTCTTTGATATAATTTTTTTTTTTTCTCATTTTGTTTTGTCCATACGACATTTTTTAATTTTTTTCAAACTTTTTTATTTTCTCATTGGTATTTGGACATTCTTGTATATTAATGTTCCATCTCTTCATCCATTTGTCATTATGTTTCATCCATGTGTTCTTTCTTCTAGTTAACTCTTCCTCCATAATCATCTTAGGCCAATGATGCTTTGCCATATTTTGAGTTTTCTCTTGTATATTAATGCTTCTAGAGGGAAAGTACTTGTTTCACCCAATAGAATTTCATATGGAACAATTTTGAGATTGCTTATGATTAAATGTTTTTGGATTCTTTCTACTTGCCTCTATTTTTGATTTGACATGGTGCCTCAAATTTCACACCCGTAGAGAATCATCAGAATAACCAACAAACCAAATAGCATTCTTTTGGTTTTCCAATCTCTTAAATTTGCATTCTTACATCTATCTTGTATGGTGGAATATAACACCTTGCTCCCTACTTGAATTCCTTTTGCTCTGCATGTTTCCCAATTGAGCTTGTTCAAGGTATTTGTATTCATTCATTGTTTCCAATGGGTTGCTTTCAAAAAGAAAATTAATTTGTTTCTTTTTATTTCTTCATAAAGAGATAATTACTTTGGTTTTGCTAGTGTTCACTTGCATCCCAACTTCTTGACAAAAGGTTTCAAGCGCCCTTAAGTGTTCCTTAAAGACTATGAGTTGTTTTATCAATTAATATGAGATCATCTACATATCAGAGTAACTTTATTACATACTTAGCCAACTGAACTCCCTCCTCACCAACCTTGTTTAACCACTCTTCTAACTTATCAATGTATAGCCTATAAAAAGCTAGGGAAAGCAGACAACCTTGTTTGATGCCAATATTGTTGCCAAAACACTAACATTCAATCTGCGGTTCTAATTTTAGCTTTGACTTGCTCATAAAGCTTATGGATTGTATACCTAATCACATTTGGATCTCCCAATTCCTCCATTCTACCTACAATTTGTCACGGGGTACCATGTTGAAGGCCTTTTTAAAGTCTACAAAACATCTAAAGGCCTCACGACCTTAGGTATTCCATATTTTTTCAACCAATAACCTAAGGGTAACACCATGATTGATAGTGGAATGTTTTAGTTTAAAACTAGCATACCCTTTAGCTCTTTCCCCCTCTTTTTCTACCCAACTACTAATTTTGCGTTCAACAATGCTTCCAAAAACTTTCCCAAGAAGGTGATTAACCATAATATTGTGGTAATTTGATGGGTTATTGTTATTGATGCTTTTGTATAAAGGGATCACCACATCGGTAATCCAATTTCTCGTGAAGTCCTCTGGAGTGACATTATTGAAGATGCATTTGATATGAGGTGAAAGGACCTCAATACCCCATTTTAAATGTTACATTTGCAGTTGCTACACCCTTAATATTAGAGTATATCAGGTTATAAATAGTCAGCTTGTGGCTATCTTAACTCCTAATTAAATCATATTATCATTATAATATTGTTATTTAGTTAATTAGGTTTGCCTAGGGCTTACATAGGGTTATTTAAGAAAGATTGGGTGATATCCTAGGTATAAATAGGTATATATAGGAGGTTGTGAGTCTTATTTCATCAACATGTTGAGTATTGTGTTCTTATTGACGACTATTGGAGCTATCCCCCTTGAAGTGGATTAGGAGGTTGCCCCCTCGTAGTGGCATATTAATATTATTATCAAGTAATTGTAACATATTTCTTATCATATTCTTCTATTGTGCAAGTTATTTCATTATAAGTGGCAAAATGATGTTGCTCCAAACAATCTCATTCAACAATTACAGAGTGGTCATAGTAGTTTGGATAAGTTTTGTTGGAAGGGAGATACTTTGTGGTACGAAGAGCGATTGCATCTTTGTAAGAATTCCTCTCTCAAACAAAAGATTCTCACAAAGCTGCACGAGTCTCCAATAGGTGGTAATTTAGGGTTTTGAAGACATATCATCGAGTCAAGAAAGTCTTCTTTTGGGAATGGCTAAAAGGGGACGTTCAAAATTTGTGGCAAAATATTTGGTTTGTCAAAGAAAAAAAGGGGAGACAATTAAGACATTTGGTCTCTTGCAATCCTTAGTTATTTCTAGCTAATCTTGGGAAGAGGTCTCCACGGACTTCATCACACGACTTCCAAGATCTAATGGTAAGAATGTCATCAATACAGTAGTCGATCACCTCACTAAATATGCACATTGTATTGCATTATCACATCCTTTTACAACAACTACAGTGGCAAAAGCATTCTAGGAGAATATTCAAAAGCTACATGGTATACCTAAGGTTATTGTTAGTGATCATGATCCTATCTTTACTAGTAACTTTTGGACAAATTTATTCAAATGTTTGGACCTACTTAATTGGCTCATAGTTCTTCATACCATCCTCAATTTGATGGGCAAACAGAGAGGTTGTTAATAAGTGTTTGGAATGATATCTACATTGTTTCACTTCACATATACAGTCGCAATGGGTAGATTGACTACCACTAGCAGAATGGTGGTATAACACTTCCTTCCACAGTTCATTAAAAATATCTTCATTTATGGCATTGAATGGATATCATCCTCCTTCCATCACATCATTATTGAAGGTGTCACCAAGAGTTCACGTTGTGGAGGACCACATGCTTCATCAACAAGTACTTTCAAGACTTCAAGAGAATCTAACACTTAAATAGTGTTTTGGCATGATGAACCTAGGATCTAAGGTATAGGGCTAGGAAGGACAAGCTCTAGATATTTACCCGTTTGAAAGCGACTTTGTGGTTATAATGGGTGTATAGTTATTAATTAAGTGAAAACTAAAGAAATCATGGGGTAATTAAAATGAACCAAGATATATGGGGTGACATATTAGTAAAGGACATATCACATCTAGGTGGGGAGGTGGATGTCACTTGGGTACTCCCTTTGCATGGTGAGATGCCATACATACTCTAGTCAATAGAGCCATCCCTTCATGCTTTAGTGAAAGACACTCCAATTATTTCTATAGGATTGTCATCATGGATGTCATTAGACTTAATGTTTGACATGAGACCCATCTCTAACCATGTTCTTATTAGATAAGATTGGTTCCTTGTGTTTATGTTTGTGTTGTATATTTCATTATTGGTATGCTTACGCTACATGATGTGGATTATCTCTCATTCTTATTATTGGTGTTGTTTTTCCCCTAAGCATGTTTATTATGTAATTGGATGATCCTTCTTATTGGCTTGATATTAATTCAATGTTGATCATGTTTGGTGGTCTATTTTGCATTTGATTTCGATCATGCTCGGTGGCTTATTTTGTATTTGATGTTGATCATGCTTGGTGGCCTATTAGCATTTGATGTTGATTATGCTTGGTGGTCTATTTTATATTTTATTTTGGTCATGCTTGTTGGCTTGTATGCATTTGATATTAATTGACATGTACGCCCTGATGATTTATCTCATTGGATGCCATGTGGTATTATGATGATTGTTCATATTGATTGGTATGTTTGTGATCCATGCTCCCTTGTTTTGGGAGTGTTGTCCTTCTACCCAAGTGATTATTTCTTAGCATGGTGGGATGGAGCTAAGGGTGCCATGTGTTTGAGTGGTATGGAACCAACATTGGGGATTAGAGTTCATGGAGGCTTCAATTTGGAGGAGCTTTAGTTAGCATGCAAGTTGAGGTTCACTACCCCTTGCCTTTAGTTTCTTATTTTTGTAAGTTGATGTAATATGTATAATTCAAGACTTGAGTCCTCTTTGTAAATTATATTATGTTATTAGATGGCCTATAAACCTCTAGCATAAGTGGTGATGATGTTATCTTTATTATTATATTTTCTCAATGTTGGTGTTAAATTTTCATAATGTTTCATATGCTCTTTATCATTTTGTTTATGCTAGTAAAATGAAATTAGAGCACTTTTAGATTTTGGCTTAAAATTAATTCAAGGTTTTGAGGATAATATAATTTTGACTTTGGTTCTTGTGTGATCTAACTGCTAAGATTAGGGTTGTGCATGTGTGAGAACCCACCATGGGGTGGTGTCATTTTGGTTCTTCCCTTGGTTGAAGGGAAAATAGGGCATATTAAGAATGTCTTCCATTTTCTCACTAGGCCTCCCATCCTACAAGAAGCATCTCCTTGGTTGGTTAGTTTGTTGGAGCTTGGATGGGGTTGTCCCTCTTAGTCTCCTAGTCATTTTTTATCATTTTGGTTTTAGCCCCAAGCTTTGTCCCTAGATCTAATATACGAAAATGGTCGTGCATTTAGTATTTTCTAGAGCTATGGCATGTGGTCAGGACTACAATGTAAAAATAGAACTACAATACAAGTTATAGACTCTAGCATTTTTTGGACACCTACACAATTCCAAGGCACCAACATATTTCTAGGACATCTAAGTAGGGGTGCACTAGTGTCCATCTAGTGCATTAGTGTCGTTTGGCATGTTTTTGTCCCCTATTTCATGGGTCAATGAGTTATTTAAACCATTTATCAAGGAACTTTATCTATGATATTTCTTCCCTTGGCTTGGTGAGTCTTCCAATGTCATCACTTTGTTAACAATTGTTGTACCTTAAGAGTTATGGTATCTTTTACATTGGAAAGCATGATTTCTTGAAGGTAACTTATTATTCCAATTGGTGGAGGTATTGTAACTTCCAATAAAGAAACCTCTTGTGAAGGTTGCCCTTTTGTTTTGGTATTGTTTGAGTCATTGATGAGTGGATTGGAGGTGGTTGTTACCCTCATCCTACTCCTCATTTGGGAAATTGGTAGTCATGTCATCTAGTTGAGATGTGATAACTCCTAGTCATTATTCCATTTGTATGGGTTTCCTTCAATATTGCTAGTGTCTTCAAGTGTGTTTTGGTCTGGAATCAAGGTTGACGATTCCCTCATCCTACCCAAGTGTTGTGTTCATAAGAGAGCACAATAATAGGTTAGTACCCAATCATCATTTGGGTGTTATTCAAATCTCTCGTAAGTTCATTATGGTAACTTCATCTCATGATTGCTAATTCTTCCATTGGTGCCACCTTGCTTGTAGCAATAGTGAGGTCATCCATGTTTTTAGTGTCCTTATGATGTTGAGTTTCACATAACACTTATGTGCATGTTTTTGTATAGTGTTACATGATGTAGTTGTATCTTGGTTGTTGGTGTTGTTATTTCAAAAAAATGTTTTATGACTAATGTCTTAGGTGTGTGTCTTGGGGAATTACAAGATTGTACTTTTCTTATCACAAATAATCTAAATTGTCTCACAATCAAAACACATACGCACAGATAACCTATATAACCAAATTTCCTCCTTGGAGACATGGGTAACAACAATATACTAAGCTTTAGTGATGGATATAGGAATAGTGGGATACTTCTTACTCATCCAGCTTGTTGCACTACCAAACATAGTAAAAATATAGCCACTAGTGGACCTCCAACTATCTATTTATCAACCCAATTTGTATCAACAATGCTATGTATGTTTAATATCTTATCTACATTGTTAGTACTAAAATACAATAAACAATAATTAGAAGTACGAAACAAATATATAAGTATACTCTTCACATAATTCTAATTCTCTCTACTAAGGTTAGATATAAACCTACTTAATACTTCCATTTGTGACTAATGCAAACCATTGTATACATCAATCTACCAATAACACTATAATATGGAACACTAGACATATCAACAAAATTGTCCTCAAATTTGAGACAAATATCTAAAGTAATTTTAATGTCAAATGATAAAGGAATTCTAACTAGCTTATAGTAAGATTTTGTAAAATAGTGTTCACATACTTACTCTAAGACAACAAAAGCTTTCTATGTACAATCACTCCTAGTTTCCACACCCAATATATATTTATGCCCCTAGATATTTCATCTCAAATGCGCTTGAAATATGAAGTTTTATCTTGTTAATCATACCCTTAGTGTTACTGAAAATAACATGTCATCCACATACAAGGTATAATTAATATATGATCATCAATACATGTAGTATAAATACAATGATCATCCCTAGTTCTTATAAAACCCAACTAAAACACAAATGAGCCAAATTTTTTATACCCAATCTAGAATTATTATTTCAAACTATAAAGAGACTATTTCAACCTACAAACCAGGTGTTTCTTATATTTTACCTTAAAAAATTTAGGTTGTTGCATATAGATTTCTTCTTATAGAATTTGATCAATTTCAAAATCATAAGTAGCAAATATGGATAAAATAAATCTAATTGAGGATAATTTAGCATCAAGAGATAATATTTTTCCAAAATCAGCTCTCTTTAAGAGTAGCCCTTAGCCACTAGTCTAGCCTTGTAGATTTCCATTAAACCTTTTGCTATATATTTCTTCTCATATCTACCCATTTACAACCAATGTCTTTCCTTCCTTTTGGGAAAATGAATAAGATCCTAGGTGTCACACAAGTCTAATATACTCACCATCATTTGAAATAATGGTGACCCTGTAGGATCTAGGTTCATCATTAATGCTTAACAAATCAAATACACAAGGGAAATATAGCGGGCTATACCTATCAAATAGATTATGTTGTCTTGTGAATATTATCAAAGGAGAAGTATGAGATTCTTCATCTTGTTCTTCTACATGCTCAACACATTTAGGTTCTTCTTACATAGAACTCCTATTTGAACCCTCTTCTTCCTCTCCATCCTCCAATCTATCATTTAATTCTTCTACATTTTCATCTTCTTGATTTAATTCAAACAACATTATCTTTTCCATGTCTTTATCTTTTAATTATTCAAGAATAGAAATATCTCTATAGTCTATAAAAATTGCATCTTTAGAATACACAACTTTCAATGTTAGAGGATTCCAAAGCTTACAACCCTTAAAATTTTCACCATATCCAATGAAGATAAATTTATATGAATTTGAATCTAATTTAAATCACTTTTATTTAGGCATGTCAACTAAAGCCTCATAACCAAAAACCCTTAAATGTGAAATAAAATGTTTCTTATATATTCACACTTCATAAGGTGTCAAATCAAGAGCCTTAAAAGGATATCTATTTATCAAGTAACAAACAATACTCATATCTTCTATCCAAGTTTAAATCATCCTCTATACCACTCCATTCTATTGAGGTGTGTATAGAGTAGTCCTTTGCTTAATAATACTTACATGCTTACAAAATTCATCAAATTGCTTAGAACAATATTCTCCTCCATCAAATCTCAAAAATATTATCTTAAACTAATTTATTTTTGACTAAGGCTTTAATTTTTTAAAACAGTGAAAATTTTAAATTTATGTTGCATAGAATTTAAATCTAGGTGAACCTTGAAGCACCATCAATAAAGGTCACAAAATATCAAGATTTACCAATATAACCAACATCCACAAGATCAAATACATCCATTTTATTTTTTATTTTTTATTTTTTTTATTAGACTGCAGGAATCGGGTAGCATGACCCCCTATAAACTGTAGTGTGCCTGGTAAAATTTTTAACATGACCGGTGGCGCTGGCGCGGCACGCCCTCCGGTATCAAATACATCCATATGAATGGTTTATAATTTACTATTTTCTTTATAATTTTCTTAGGGAAATGATGATCATTTTTGTTTACCAAACACACACATCTCACAAAAATAAAAAATCTCATTAGAATAGGAAAATATTCCAATTTTAGTTTTGCTCACAATAGTCTTTAAACCCTTTTCACTTATGTGGTGCCATAATATACACACATTTTCATCTTTTAGTTACATAGGCGAAATCACAAAAAATAGTGGCATTCAACCTAAACAAGGTTCCTACTCTTGACATTTTTCTACCACCAAGTTTCTTCTCACCAAACTACAAATTTTCATAATAATTTTTCATGCATTCCTCAATCATTCAACTTGGATACCAAAATTAAATATTTTTCTAATCCAAGAATAAGTAAAAAACTTAAGAGGTTTTAAATTATCCTCTCAACACTAAAACAAAACATTAACTTTCCCCATCAAACAATTAGATATGTATTGTTGTCCCCAAGGTATAACTCCCCACCATTAAGTTTTCAATGTATGGATAACCATGTAGTGCCCCTCCCATTTGCATCTTGTTAGTGCAATAGTGTTTTAGCTTCATTATTTCCTTATGATTTTTGTGTTGATTATTTTTATGGATCTAAATAGTGTGTATGAACCACCATGTGTTCTAGATGAGGTTCCTCAACATGTCGATTGTTAAAATTTTGTACATTTACATGTTTGGTTATAATTATGCTTTAGTTCACCGTGATGCATTATTTATGTTGTTATTAAATGTGATCTTGATTATTGATGAGAAAAAAAAGGAATGATTTATATAATGAGTTATATAATGGATATTAATTTTTATGTTTTATGATATTAGACCTTGTTGGGTGATTATGTTGTGCTTTAGATATATATACATTGAGTTAGTACCCTTTACATGCGTTGAATGGTTATAGGTACATGGTTATTTCTCTAATTGGCTACACAGGTCTGAATTATTCCTCAATAGTGGTTAATTTTGAGATGTCACATTGCCTCCCTATTCATTCCCTGGTCAATACTCGAATTGAGTATATGTGTCATATTTGACCTTATGATAACCTAGATCCAGTTTAGGAGTTATTCTTGAATCCTTATGTGTCGTGAATGACCAATGAAAATCTGATTTAATTAATGGTTTTTAGTTATATGTTTTCACAAATGAAATATTAGAAATTTAAATGATTCTTATATTTATTATTAAAATATTCTTTGTGATTTTAGTTATGAGAATATTTAGCTTTCAAAATATTTTGTCAGGAGGTTGGGATGCAGATGAACACCAGCAAAACTAAGGTTATGATATTTACCTTGAAAAGAAAGAAAGAAGCTATAAAATGTCTTCAAAGGCAGTCCCTTGCAAGTGGTTAGTGACTATAAGTACCTTGGCCTTGATTTTCACTATAGGCTTAGTTGGGAGACATGTAGAGAAAAAATGATTCAAGGTGGATGGAAAGCTTTATACTCTTTGCAAAACAAATGTAGGAGTGCTGAATTATGGGACTAGAAAACCAAGAAAACTCTCTTTGGATTGTTAGTGGTGTTGGTGGTTCTCTATGGGTGTGAAGTTTGGGGTGGCAATACTTCAACAATGAAGTGGAGGAAAATTGAAAGACTACAAAAACATTTAATCACAAGTAGCCTCAAAATAAAATCGTCTGTTCCCTATGAGATTGTCCTTGTTGAGGCTGGTGCCTTACCTGTGGAGACATCGACTATGATTCGTTTACTAAGTTATCTAAAGAGGCTGGAGAACATGGAGGTGTCATGTTGGCCCAAAAAGGTAGCAACAGAGAAACTAAATAGAAGGAAGAGCATCATCAGCGCTCAACTACTCATGATGTGAATGCACAAGTATTGGTAGCACTTTTTTTTTGGGCCTTTTTGGACACTTTGACAAAAAGCATGCTGATGTGGCATCATATTTGATGATGTGGCCCTGAAACGAAAGTTATAAATAGGGGACTTGCCATGTTAGGAGCTGTAAAATATTTGGAGTGATTTGAAATTTCCACGTAGGATTTTGGGAAGCGCGAAGTTAGGGTGCACAACTACTGGGTCCTCTCCCCTATGGTCCATCAGGAACAAGTCAAAAAAGGGAAACGTGGAAGCGGATTTTTGGTGTGCTTCAAGCCTTAGTCGATGCTTTGGTAATAATAGGTAGTGATTTTAATTCCACACTTTCTTGTGAAGAAAATCAAGGGGGTTATAAAAGTTTGAGTATTGTGCAAATGGATTTTCAGCAGTTTGTCATAGGGAATAGCCTTCAAGAAGTTTTCACTAAAAATGGGAAATTTATGTGGATGAACAGGCATAGGGGCTTCACTAATATTGCAAAGAAGTTGGATCAATTCTTTTTAAGAGGTGGATGGAATGAGAAACCATATGTGGTGGAATCTTTTATTCAAGCGTAGACGAGATCATATCACTATCTAGTCACTCTAACTGTATGTAATGATGCAGTTCCAGTAAGGAATTTATTTAAGTTCGAGAAAATGTGGTTGAGGGATGGAGGGTTGAGACCACTAATGGAGGTGTGGTGGAATAATGCTCTTCATGTGGAAGGCACCAAGGATTTCAAATTCTTCAAGAAGTTACAATTTATAAAAGGAAATCTACGAGAATGGAATAAGAGGCACTTCAAGAACATATTTGAAGAAAAATTAAGAGTAGAAGAAGCTTTGGAGAAAATTCATGTTAAGGTATTGCATCAAGGTATGGGAGACTTTGACTTTCAGCAAGAGCAATCTTTGAATAAGGAATATACAAAAATATTAGCAAGGGAAGAACTGTTTTGGCACCAAAAGTCAAGGGAATGTTGGCTAAGGGAGGGTGATTAGAACACAAAGTTCTTTCACAATTCAATCAAGCTAAGACGAAGCATAAATAAAATCACAAAAATAAAGGGCAGTGTTGGTGCAAATTTGGTTGAAAAAGAGGATATTTATGAGGAAGTCGTGAGATACTTTCAAAGTCTCCTCAATTCGCCTTGTAATAGTAGTGATGAAATTGTAGCTGAATTGTTGAATGTAATTCGAAAAGTGATAAATGAGCAACAAAATCTTATGCTTAAGCAAAGGGTATCGATGGAGGAAGTGAAGGTGGCTGTTTTTTAGCTAAGCAACGATAAAGCCCCAGATCTCGATGGATTCCCGACATGTTTTTATCAAAATTTCTAGGAAATAATAAAGGTAGATTTATGGGAGGTAGTAGAAGAGTCTCGTATGCACTCTTATATGTTAAGAGATTTAAACAACACTCTAATAACCCTTATTTCAAAGAAAAAATATTTTTAGACCTTTGAATATTTCCGCCCAATATCTCTGTGCAATACGATATATAAAGTGATATCAAAGGTGGCAGCGAATAGGCTGAAATTGTTGTTAAAGAACATCATATTAGAGGAGCATAGTGGCTTTGTTCCACAACGTTCTATTGTGGAAGGTATCATTATTGCTCATGAAGCAATTCATTCAATTAGAAAGGAAAAGACCTATAAGAAGTTGGTTAAGTTGGATATCATAAAGTCTTATGACCAAGTGGATAGATCTTTCCTTCTGAAAGTGCTGACTAGGTTTGGTTTTTCATCCTCTTGGGTCGAATGGGTGAAGAGCTGCATTGATACACCTAGATATTCAGTGTTGGTGAATGAAATCCCTTAAGGTTTCTTTTCAACAAAGCGAGGTCTTCGACAAGGTGATCCACTTTCACCTTTTCTTTTTATTATCATGGCTGAAGTGCTAGGCAAATATATTCAAAAGGCTAGAAGTGAAGGGAAATGGAAAGGTGTGTGTATTGCTCAAAGGGTGGAGACAGTGATGCATCAACAATTTGCTGATGATACTTTACTTATGGGTGTGTCTTCTACAAGAGAAGATTGTGATATAAAAGCCACACTGGAAAAGTACTACTTAGCATCAAGGCAAAAAGTTAATTGACACAAGTCTAAAGTTTTTTTCTTTAATACAAGATTAGATAAACAACGAGATTTAGCTCGGATTCTTGGGATTAAAATTAGAAAACTGCCTGGGAACTTTCTTGGGTCTCTATTATTTGTAGGTGCTTGTAGATCTAAATTTTGGAATTATTTGATAGAAAAATGTGTAAACAAGATGGAAGGTTGCAAGGGGAGATGGCTCTCATCAACATGATGCATAATAATGTTAAAATCAATCATTTCAACATTACCTATTTACTCTATGATGTGTCTAAAGCTGCCTGCAAAGATTATTTCAGTAATGGAAAAAAAAGATGAGGAAATTTTTTTGGAGTGGCAGCAAGGAACAAGATAAGATTCCATTGCTAGCATGGGACAAAGCGTGCACACCAAATTTAGCTGGTGGAGCCGGCATTAGGAAGTGGAATATAATGAATGAGGCTATGGGAGCAAAGCTAATATGGAGTATGGTGAGTAAACCAAATCAAAAATGGGTTAGGGTTCTACAAAGGAAGTACTTGGATAATGCACAAAAGGAGTGAATACTCACAATTTAAAATCTACCAAATGGGTCAGCAATTTGGAATTTTATGATAGCCTATAGAAAGGTAATCATAGAATATGTCACTCTGCAATTAGGATTGGGCGAGCAATAAATTTTTTGGGAAGACTCTTGGGAGGGGTACCCCATGTTAAAGGAAGATGCAAGGTTAATGGATATTGAACGAGAGATGGAGGAGAAGTGGGGAATGAAAGCCAAAGATTATGTAATTTGAAAGGATGTGGAAGAGATGGAGGAATGGGTGTGGAAACCTATTGAGGAATTAAATTTATCAGCAGAGCAAAAAAGGTCATTGCATACCATTTTTCAAGAAAGAAAAGTGGTATTATCAAAGGGTAGGGATGAAATTTCTTGGTGTGGTTCAAGTGATGGAAAATACAATGTAAAGCTCGAGTACTAATTGTTGGAAGAAGAAGGGCATGAGGAGGGTTGGTCAAACCAACTTTGCTAGAACATAAATGGTCTACCTAAGGCAGGATCTTTTGCATGGTTAGCCATAAGGGGGCGCATTCTGACTGGTGAGAGACTTAAGAAATTGGGGTTTCATGGCCCAAACCGTTGTGTAATGTACAAAAAAAGGGAAGAATCTTTGGATCACTTGCTACTACATCGTGAGTTTGCATATAACGATTGGATGTTTTTATTAAAGAAGCTGAATTGGAAATTGTCATCCTTGGAATCTTTGAAGGAAATGTTCAAAGGTTGGAGAACGAATGTGAAGAAATCAACTTTTTCATGCATTTGGCAGGTCAGCCATTCTTTTTTTGATTTGGGAGGTATGGAAGGAACACAATCACAAAAAATTTCAAGGAAAAGAGTTAAGCTTTGAATCAATAAGTGCTAAATTAGAAATGGCTATATCAGAAGTTGTGAATGTGGCGATGGGGAAACAAAATACAAGCAAATATCCCTTTAGTCAAGCTGATAGATTTTTGCAACAGAGTTGGACACAAATTAAGCTTCCAGTTGTGTATGGCAACACAAATGTATGTTCGAAATTACCTACAGCTAAGTTCGTTCAATGGATGAGGCTTGAATCGGGGTGGATCAAGGCAAATTTCTGAGAGAGCTTCAAAAGGGAACCCAAGACCTTTGGGGGCAGGATGTGTTTTTAGGGATGAAGTAGGAAATATCTTGGTGATAGGTGCTCAAAATCTTCTAGATGGGACAAAAAGTGAGGCTCAAGCTTAGGCTGCAATGCTAGCAATAAATTTATCAAAAAAAAATCTTTCCCCAAATTGCATCTGGAAGGAGATTCTCAAAAAATGGTGAATGCGATAGCAAATGGGTGTTCTCAAGTGTGGAGGATAAATAAATATGTATAGGTTATCAAGGAGAAGCTGGAGGTATTTCAAGATTTTCAAATATCACACACATACAAAAGTGGCAATGGGGTGGTTGATTCTTTAGCTAATTGGGCAATATCGAATAGTCACAAAAAAGGCAAAGTTTTTTGGGAAGATTTTCAAGATATTGAGGAAGAAGAGTTTTCTATTTGGTAAATATGTATATTTTTAAAAAGAAGTTTCCTGGTACAAAGAAAGGGACAATATACATTGTTTTTGTTGCTTTAGTGACAATGAGCAGTGACTGGCGAACATAAATGGAGGGTGTAAAGTCAAGCTGTGAGGGGTTTCAATGATTGGAATATTTTGTAGGATGGTTATAATGTTGTGATGGTATCATCATGTGCTATGGATTGGTAAAGCATGGGGGAAAGTTTTTTAGGGGTGAGTAGGATGGTAAGAGGTTAATGCCTGGTGTGTATTTTTGTTGGGTTGAGGAATTTGGTGGGGAGAGAATTTGTAAAACCTAGTTGAACTAGCTAAAAGAAGGGCAAATGTATTTTTTGGGGGTTGGGAGGTAAGCTAAAGACGTTGAAGGTGGATTGAAAATGTAAAGTTGATATGTAAGCTTTTTATTGAGAATAAATAAAATATACTACAAGGAATCCTTGCCTTTTCTGATAAAAAAAAAATTCTTAGTGTCTTAAGAAAAGAAAAAAATAGAATGAGAATAGAAAAGGAAAAAATAGAATGAGAATGAAAATGAAATAAGCTACTATTTAATTATATTCTGAAAATTTAGTGGATTGGGAATCACAGATTGTGTTTGATTTAAATACGATGCAAGAACATTTAGGGTGTAAGAGCAATCTTGCATTTTTTTTTTTGGTGGGCTAAAAATAGCAGGGTTTCTATTTTTAGTAAGTTTGAATTTGTGCACGTATAAACATGAAATCTTGCATAGGGCTCCAGAATGGTGAAATGAAGACAATGGTGAAGAAATCACTTCAATACCATTTGTCATTTATGAGATATTAATGTTTTGTCTTAAATATCCCTTTTGAAATATTCAAAGTCACTTTTGAGGTACCCAGAGGTTTCGTATGGACCTGAAAAATGGTCAAAAACATGGTATAATGGAAACATACCATTGTGGAACATGTGCTCAATGATATGTTTCCAACGATGTAGACAGTCTATCAATTCGACGCCCGAGTCAAAAGTTATGGCTCCTTGAAGTTAGGCTAAAATTTAGGAATTTTCTAAATTCAGAATAAAGGGTAACTGAATTTGTTGGGCACCAAACATAGAAGTGACAACTCATTGGAAAGTGAAGAAGTCTTATAAAGTGGTTATAAAGGAAAATGGATTCATTATGAATGAGAAGATAGATGAAATTCTTGTTTTTTAGCACAAAACAAAGGTTGATGTTTCAATGGTCATCATTGCCATTTGTAGACTTGCATGTCTGATTTTCTACATGTATTTGCAGCCCAAATTTCTGTAATAGTGGTCTTGTGACCAGATAGTTGTGATGCATTTGATTACATGTATGTAGATGATTTATGAGAATATAATAAAGTTGCATGTTTATTGTTCTTGAATGCTATTTTCTATGTAAGGTGTGTTCGAGGGAGAGTCTCCCTTCATCAAAATATATCATTTCAATTCTGAATTTCATAAATTTAAATGAATATATGTTTATATGAATTTAAATCATGAATATAAATGATATATGTTATTTAGAAACTGATTGATGTGTCTATTTGGATTCAAGGAAAATTGGTAAATTGTTGGTTGGGTGAGCATTCAAAGGTAGTATTTGACAAGGTTAAATTCATTGGGGTAGGAATCAGTAGGGGATTGTGTATGTTAGTTCGTTGTGGGATATTATTTGGTGTGTTTGACGTGGTTTACATTTCAAGTTTTAGAAGAATTAAGGTATTTTGCTTGTTTTAATTAATTTGAGCTATTTATTTCAAGTTTGTTTGTAAGAATGGGTTTAGGGGAGTGTAGATTCCTCCCAACCTATGTTATTTCATAATTTAGCTTGATAGATTCATTGTTTTATTTAAATTTTGAGATTTTTCCAAAATATGAGGTTATGATAACCATTTTTTGGGGAAACGAGTGAAAAGAGTGTTGTTGGGAGCATATAGTGTTAGAAGTATTGTCATTGATGTCAAATGCCAAAGAGAATTATAAAGAAAAATGATATGTAGATGATCAGATGAATATTCTACTTTCAGACTTGGCACTATCAAAATTTGACAAGAAATCTTCAGATTCCATCTTATGCTCAGATTTGAAGTTCAGATATGGATAAATCAAACTGTGATATTCAAAAGCATTAAAAGTAGGTTGTGCATTTTCGAAGATGTAATAACACGTGGACCACCTTGATGTGGAGTCATGAACAAAATCATATTATCCAGCTTCCAGGCATCTTTGAAAATGTCAAAGGATCTGTTATCTCTCAAAAACGCAGGCTATATGCCTCAAGAAGATGCCAACTTCTTGATACGCTTTAGGGTAACAGACAAGGTTAAGAAAACTCAACCTTCTACTCTTTAGGTAATGCTGAACCTAGGTGGGTATACCCAATTGACTCAGGAAAGCTCAATCTTATTCAATTAATCTACAAAGGCAATTCTGAAATGAATTAACACTGGATTTAATGATTAGTACATACCAATATTTGGAAAGGATAGACTAAAACTTAACAAACGTGGAGAATGTGAATGAAACTTAAACTGAGAAGTAAGACCAGTGCCTTATGGGATTTACGGAGTCAAGAAAATTTCAAAGACGGGTTTATTTTACTGGCAAACATTCA
The DNA here is from genome assembly GCA_007115665.2 of Sequoiadendron giganteum. Lineage (NCBI taxonomy): Eukaryota > Viridiplantae > Streptophyta > Pinopsida > Cupressales > Cupressaceae > Sequoiadendron > Sequoiadendron giganteum. The sequence continues at coordinate 645,921,249 of CM021103.1, read as the reverse complement.
AGCTGTTTAGTATTTTATTTGGTTTATAACTTGTATAAACATACCATTTCTGATCACTGAGTTTCTTCTTAATAATCCCAATTTATATTCCCTGTTTATTATGATCAACGCAAAGAATTTTAATCTTTGCTTGAAAGAATCAATGAATTGATCATACGAATACAACAAATGTGCATTGATGAATGATGTAAAAACTTGTTTACATAAATCCAAACAACCAGGAAACACAAAATAAGGAGACAACCTCAATAACACTAATCAATAATTACCATAAACAACTGATGCCAGAAAATGTTACGCCATTATATTAAAAATTATGTTCTTTTGATATCTCCATCATTTACATATGCTACCAGTCTTATCCCCTTTTTTTTTTTTACAAAAAAGCCTCTCACTTTTGTCTCTTGAAAGCGGCTTTTATGCATGCAAAATATGAAAGGACGCGTCCCTTGAGAAAATAAGATTAAACAGAATACGAAAAGCTATGAAGACAATTAAGCCCTTGTTAACCATAAGTGAGTTGTAGCAAGGTAATCCAAGTAATCTTGACGATTAAAAGTATCCGCATCTTCAACGGCATTCCGAATTGCGGTTTCCATTTTAATCATATCCTCCACCCGCTCACTCACGTCTTCTAGAGATGTATCTTCCGCAGAGGATGTCTTCATAACCTCTTTTAGCATCGCACCACACTCGTTCCTCCACATAGCAGCATCCTTGACTTCTCCTTTAGCATCAAAAAGTGTAACCATAACTGTATTAGCAGCTTCAGTCAATCCATTTTTGTCCCCGAGCAACTCATCATAAAACTTCTGATGACGACTGATAATATTATTTGCTCCTTCAGTTGTAGTGCTACCAACCTCGTTACGCATGGTCAATTCTTGAAATTTATCCATTACCCGTTCCTTCATCCTCTCATGCTCCTTTATTGCATTCATAGTAGAGGAAAACCTTCCCCACAACTGATTTAGCCAAGATGTCAAATTGACCTGCCACTTCTTTACAATTGTTGTAATAGCATCATACCTTCCTTGATTATAAGCACTCGATCCAACCCAATGTTCTTTTGTCTGGGAACTTTCTCCTTGAGTAAGCATTTTGGTTGGCATTGCAGGAACACCTACCAAATCTTTCAACCTATCATTCTCTCTGAGCAGTCTCTCATTACTTGCTTTATACATCTCTCGTTCCCTTATCAACGCCTGAATCTGTGCTTTATTCAATTTGGCAATATCAATACCAATTTCTGTAGTAACCACAGGGTCTACCTCTCCAACCTTTAAGGTCATGACATGACCAAATGCCTTTTCAGTATCAATCACCACTAATTTCCTATGAGATGGGTACAAATCCCATATCATTAATGAACCTTCATCAGTGTTAAATTTCGATCCTGCATATACCTCCATTACCTTATCCTTATCCAATTTATGCACAATGTTAGTATCCTTCAGAAAACTATCAAATACTAATGCATAATTTAAATCAAGACTAGGGAAAATCATTACTCAAGCATTCTCCAACATTTTCCTCCCCTTTTTAGGAGTCATATTTGCCATTTCCTCATCTACACATCTTCGTAATTGGTCCAGAAGCTGCTCCTCATTCCCAGAAGTGATTGAACCAACTCCTTCCCTTATTTCTTTTCCTTTCTGTTTGTACAAGAATGATTTGAATTCTGGAGAGTTTATAAATTCATTATCTGAAACAAATGAGCTATACTCCATATGCCTCACATCAACATCTCCTGTCTCCGGACTCTGTTCCCTAACCGGGCAAACATATTTCTGATTCCTCTGTCTAGACATCTTCTCTGTCATACCCTGTGGTACTTTACACGCTGAAATGTCTTCACCTCCAGAAGACAAATATCCTGTATCCTGTAGCCCCTGATTATAACTCTCAACCACAGCTTCAGCTTCTTCCTCATCCAGATTTATGATCATATCATCAAAAAGATAAGGCACATGATGATACTTCCCAAAATTAATCCTCTCCTTAGCTGAGTTGATATACCCCTCAGGATCAAAATCCTTCCTAGGTGGTCCCCTTTTCATATTGTATTGCAACAATTTATCAAGAATTGAATTATATCCTTCCTTTGCTAACACAGTGAAATCACCAAAACATAATGTGCTAGGCATGAAAGCCTGTTTCCCATATGAACTAAAAAGCATCACATTACTAAAGTCCAATTGCCTAACAATCTCCAAATAAGCAATTCTATTTGGAACTGTCCTTGGTAAAATAAAAGGAGTATCCTCAAACCCATACACCCTAATCATTGTGGCTCCCTCCAAACAGTACCAATCACCCCAATTATGATCAATTGGCCCATTGAAATCCTTTGGCCGAAGAAACCTCTTAATCTCAGGGGTTAATGAGTAATTACAAGGATGTCTATACAATTTGTATAAAGTTTTCACAAAATACTCTTCAAAATGAATGAAACTAGAGTTAACAAACCTGCTATCCCAAATAGCAGTCCACAATTGAATAGGCAATGCTTCACCCTCTTTTCCAACCTGAGAAATCTTCATTTCTGATGGCCATACTCCCAACTCTTGTCCATAATACAACACTAAGTGCATCAGTAGTGAATAATGCCTTAAATGAACAATAGAAGCTCCACTCTTTATGGCTATCAACCCTTAATCAAGCTCTTTGGCAATATATGAAGCATAATCAAATGGCCTGGAGTTGTGATACTGGATATCTGCTGTGATAACCATTGGCACAATTGACATGAACTCTGGGGCATCCATTCCCAATACTTGACATACTGAAAAATATGTATACTTTATATAAGATTCAAACAAATCTACATGATAAGGAGGCCCCTCAGAATCTTGTAACGGTTCTGAACTGTTACCCTTTTTAATCCTATGAATAGGCAACCTCCAGCCCTTATATGTTGTATCCATACGTGAAAATTCTTTCTCCAACTCTTCACAATTGATTTCCTCATTACAAAACCCTTCTAGCTTGAAAACTTCACCTAGGGCTTCTCAGGATACATGTATCTGTGGCTTTCCGGATGGGTCACATATAGCCTTATGCTTTGGATCATAGTTATCAGCAAGAAGTTTTACCAATTCCGTATTCACAAAGACATTAGGGCATACCAATTTCCCCACATTCAATTTCCATGGGTTGCAAACTGGTTCAAAACGGTGCCTTCTATGATAATGGAAATTGAAAAGCTCGTAACCCCTAATTGCAGTCCAGACATCACCTATGAACTTACATTTGTCATCCAATTTATCTACCTCTGCCCTAAGCTGTGCAGATCTCCTTGCTTTTGGGCCCGAACCAGGCAGTTGGTCAATAAGATCCTGATTTAATCTTCTCTCAACGCCCTCCTGTTCTGTATCAACCTTTTGCCTTTTTCCTTTTGATGAGCTGGTCACAGCCAGCTTTCTACCTTTACCCTTTCCAGAACCAGAGGACTCCATTTTTAAATTTATATAATCGAAAACACAAGAGCCAAGAAATAATCACTTACAGTCTTATACTTTGAGCTTTTCAAATTGAGAATAGCCCCGGTTCTCTGCTTCTCACACCAACTCTTCTGCAATCATTTCGGATAAAACAAATGATTCAATCCCTACTATATTATTCCGTCGCGCCATTAATGAACCATGAACGAACATCAATTTTAAACTGGCACTGTCGCATCAGACGTCCCTTCGATAAGAGATTTTCAAATCTGGGGCGAAATCATATTCAACGTCTATCACACCCTTTCGTCAAGACAAAAGTATAGTCTTATCGAAATTCAGACTCCAAATATGACAACTACTACTCCATTTTACATGTCGTCATAACATTCTGAGTTGGGGAGACATCACATAGATTCCACCATCTCACACCGATATACATCCCCTTCACACTGTGGTTACCAAGAAACTTTACCGTTCTGACCGAAAACTTAACACTTCGGCATATCCTCTGAACTGTCTCACCGAAAAACTATAACTGAAATTATATTTTCGGCAAGACAATAAAGCTTCGGGAAGACTCATACCGATATCAAATATCTTACCGAAAACATCTCCATAGGCCTCTTTCATTCGGTGAGACTTACCTCGAACCACTTTGTCGATGTAACATTTGAACCTCGATGAAGCTTACGCCGAAGGATCCTTTTCTTAGCGATACATATCTCCATCGGTATATATTTTGAGTCAGCAAGACACCAATACCTTTTCCAGCAGTCCCAAGATTTCCTTACATCAAGTTCGGCAAAACAAATGTGACCTCGTCAAGACTCTCCCCGAAGATTTTAAGTCACATCGAAATACTTCGCATATAAGTCAATCGGCAAGACATAAGGATGTCGCTATGACTTCATGCCGATACTTATTAGTTAGGCCGAAACGACCCCTCCATACCCCAGTCGGCAAGACTTACTAAGTTCGCTGTGATGTTATGACGATGCTCCAACATATGCCGGTATGAGTCTTTTAGTTGCCGAAACATTCTGCAAAGTCCCACCGACTATCTGCAACCAATACATGTTAATGATAACACATCTCGAGAAGACTTCTACCATGTCTTGCTGATAGGGATCTTTTAATGAAACAAAAGGGAACAAGTGAATTCAAGAAGGGTCAAACAACATAGAATAGGCCAATTAATGACATGAGGAGACTTTAAGCTTAATGTAAGGGCTTTAATGATGGAATCTCACAAATACAATAGGCTGTAAAATTTAAAATTTCTACAGTTCCAACAGGATCGAATGCATTTCTGAAGGCAACGATTATATTTATTGATCGAAGTTCTGAATGCTAGAAATCAAAATTTGTATGAAGCAAATTGAATAAATCAAAATATGTATGAAGCACAATCGAATAAAGAATGAACATGATCAGCTACAGATCGAAATTGATTAATAAAGCAGTATGAAGATAATAAATGTTCTACAGATTGCAAAATACGGCAGTATGAAAGTAACTAATTTGTTTTGTTAATCTATTGATCACTAACAGCGTGTATTTGTTCAAGAGACATATCTTCATTAAAGGGCTTAGTCTCTAGGGACACATCTTCACAATAATAGTGGTGTGACTTAAGGCAAAGAGACACGTCTTTTCTCAAATTAAAAGGATGCGTTGTTTTCAAAGGGACGTGTTGGTTTCTTTTCAAAAGGAATATCTTATTCTAAAAGGATGTGTTCATGTCCAAGAAACACGTCTTTTAAAGTCTAAGTATACGTCTATTCTAAAAAAAAAAAACAGATAATAACTTTGAGAGAATATACGATTTCCTCTAAAATATAATTTTGTTTTATCTGCACACAGAAAATTAATTAGCAAAAGACATGTCTAGAAGAGTATGACTGAAGAATGAAAGGGCAAAATTCATGATTATCAATTGGTGCAACCTTTGAGCAATCTATATATTTACGATCCCATTCAAGGTTGAAAGGTGTGGTTGTTGTTTTGAAGATTAGCAAATCAGTCTAAGATTCCCATCTCCTTGTGTGGGCTTAGAGTGATATCATTTATCACATAGAGCAGATTGGAGAGTTGGGTTTGTGTAGATTTGATTGAAGGCAGTCTTACATCCATCAAGACAAGGTTTGGTGCCTTGCACTAGGGGTTGGTGTTCCTTGTAGGTAGGAGCCTACTAAATTTGTAAAGGTCTAGGTGTTCCTTGTAGGCTACATTCTACTAAATCATCTTGTTGTAAATCTGTAGGTTGGTGCCTACTTTGAAAAAAAATCATTTTAGTAAAGTTGTGTCAACTTGTGGAAATTGGTTCACATCAAAAGATTGATTTTAATTAGTTTCAAAAAGAATAAAATTGAAAGTTTGTGTTGATTTACTGATTCACCCCCCCCTCTCAGTAAATCTTTGTGCTCTTCAATTGGTATCAGAGTGAGGTCCTTCTTGAAAGCTTAATCGCTTGAAGGAGATCCTTAAGAGCACATATGGCGAATCTAAGCAACACTGTGAAAGCACCCATCTTTGATGGGACTAATTATGTCTTTTGGAATATCAAGATGGAAGCATACTTGAATGGACTTGGGTTTGATGTGTGGCAATCTGTTGTTGATGGGTATTTACCTCCAGCTACCCCTCCAATGGATCAAGCAGGGAAAAAGAGAAGTGAAAACAATGCAAAGGCTAAGCATGCTCTTCTTTGCAGCCTAACAGATTCTGAGTTTACAAAAGTCATGAGATGCAAATCAGCAACGGAAATTTGGGACAAACTTCAAAATATTTATGAAGGAGATGCAAAAGTTAAAAAGGCAAAGTTGCAAACTCATAGAAGAAAGTTGGAGACTCTCAAAATGGAGGATGATGAAGATATTGCTTCATATTTCCTTCGTGTTGATGAAACAGTGAATATCATGAGGGGACTTGGTGAAGAGATCAAGGATGACTTCATTATTGACAAAATTCTAAGATCTCTTTCTACAAAGTTTGAAGCCAAGGTTGCAGCATTGGAGGAATTAACAAACTTGGATCAGCTAACCAAAGATGAATTACATGGAATCTTTGCTGCCTATGAGATGAGGATTGAAGGAAGATCACCACAAAAGGAAGTCTCATTCAAAGCATCCAAAAAGGGCAAGAACAAGCATGAAGAAAAGGATGAAAATCAAGTGATGAAGCAGAAGCTTACTTCATGGGTAAACTTAAGAAAGGAAAATTAAAATACAAAGGAAATTTTCCTTTTAAGTGCTTCAATTGTGAAAAAGTTGGACATTATGCCTCAAAATGTCCTCAAAATGAAAACAGCTCTAGTGAAGAAGAAAAAGAAATCAGCAACAAGAAAAAGGGAAAGAAGAATTTCAATAATAACTCAAAGAAGAAGTTTCAAAAACATAAGAAGAGTTTCTATTCAAAGAAAGATAGTAGCACCTCCGAAGAACAAAGTGAAGATTGCTCTAGCAATGGTGAAGAGGAAATATTGTTCATGGCTGAATGTGAAGAACTAAATGTTGATGAAGAAGAAAAGATTGATCAAGAATGTAATGAAGAAGAGGAAGTGGATCTTGAAGAAGAACTGCACTATGCTTATAAGAAGAATGAAGATTTGAAGAAGAAGGCTACCAAGTACAAATTGAAGGTCAAAGTGATAACAAAAGACTTGCAGAATTCAAGCAAAACCATTGAAGATTTGAGAGCTCAAATCATGGAAGCTGAAAGAAATGAAGAAGAATTAAAAAACAAACTCAATACAAAGGAGATGAAATGTAACAAGCTGGAGCAAGAGATAGCAATGCTAAAATTGGAATTGGAGAAAACAAAGGTTCAACACACAAAGATTGATGAAGAATCCAGCAAATTGATTGAGCTAATGAAGGCTCAAGATTTTCTTCAAAACAAAATGGGAGGTAGTTTTGAAGAACAATCCAAGAAGGTCACTAACTCCAAAGAAGATTTCAAGACCTTCTCAAAGCAAGTTGAAGAAGAATGGATAAGTGTTGATCCTAAAAGAAAATCAAACACTAGGAAATCATATACATTCAATGGGTATTGTTTTCTATGTAACAAATTTGGCCACAAGGCCTTAAATTGTAAAAATAAAGTAAAAAATATTCCTAGCTACCTTAGGAGAGATTATAATCCTTTCACACCATTAATGGACTATAATAGTCTATGCTACAATTGTAATAATCTTGGGCACAAAGCACAAGCTTGTAGGACAATTTCTAATGATTCTCCAAAACAAAACAAGAAAGAAGATAAGTCCATTAAAAGGAAAGAAATGCCTATCAAAGTATGGAGGAAAAAGGAGAAATCAATGTTCATTCAAACCGCTTTACAGGCTGAAAGTAAGAAGGATAGATGGTACATTGATAGTGGGTGCTCAAAGCACATGACAGGTGACAAGAGAAAATTCATCTCTCTTGAACCTATTGATGAAGGAACAGTAAGATTTGGTGATAATACAAGAAAACAAATAAAAGGAAAAGGAACACTTAGTCTAGATAATGGGAGAACAAAAACAGAAAATGTTTTGTATGTTAAGGGCCTAAAAGAAAATCTTCTAAGTGTTAGTCAACTTTGTGATCAAGGACATAGTATCACATTTCTTTCTAATACATGTGATATCAAGAAAGATGGAAAGTTGGTTGCTCAAGCTGAAAGGAAACATAATTTGTATATATTAAAGGAGATAAGTTGTGAAAGTTGCAACCTAGTACAAGAGGATGAAAGTTGGTTATGGCACAAGAGGCCAGGCCATCTCAACTTTGATAACATTGTCAAAGTTAGCAAATCAAATGCTGTGAGAGATATGCCAAGAATAACAAAACCTTCTAATATCATTTGTAGAGAGTGTCAACTTGGAAAGCAAACAAGGTCAAGCTTTAAGTCTAAGGAGAATTCCTCATCAAAGCCATTAGAACTCATACATACAGATCTTTGTGGGCCAACCAAATCCAAGAGCATGAATGGAGAAATATATTTTGTGTTGCTGATTGATGACTTCTCAAGAATGACTTGGGTTGCATTTTTGAAAGAAAAATCTGAAGCCTTTGATAAATTCAAAGCTTTCAAAGAGTTGGTTGAAAATGAAGCAAACATCAAGATAAAATGCCTTAGATCAAATCGAGGAGGAGAATTCACATGAAAGGAATTTGAAAATTTCTGCATAGAGCATGGAATTAAAAGGCAATTTTCTGCAGCAAGAACCCCTCAACAAAATGGGGTTGTAGAAAGAAAAAATAGGACGGTTCAAGAAATGGCAAGGGCAATGCTAAATGAAACCAAGATAGCAGATTCCTTTTGGAAGGAAGCAATTCATACAACAGTTTACATCTTGAATCGTGCACAAATAAGAGTGAACAATGAGAAGACACCATATGAACTTTGGAAAGGTAGACCAACAACTGTCAAGTACTTCAAAATTTTTGGAAGCACTTGCTACATTAGAAGAGATGGAGAAGATTTGAGCAAATTTGACACAAGAGAAGATGAGGGAATCTTTCTTGGCTACTCATTAAAAAGTAAGGCATATAAATGCTACAACAAAAGAACTCACAAAATTGTTGAAAGTGCTAATGTAAGAATTGATGAAGGAAAGCAATTCAAAGAAGTTGGACAAAGTGATCACCATATTCAAACTATGAATAATGAAGACAAAGAGGATGAGGACTCCCAAGAGGAAGAAAAGGAGGAAGAGGCAAAGGAAGAAGAATCTTCACAAAAGACTCCCATGAAGACACCAAAGACACCTTCCAAGTTTGTTCAAAAGAACCATCCTGAAGATTTGATTCTTCAAGATAAATGTAGATCTACAAGGAAAATGATGAATTACAATGAAGATTGTCATGCAACATTCCTATCTCAAGTTGAGCCCAAAACTTTTGAAGAAGCAAGCAAAGACAAATGTTGGATTGGAACAATGAATGAAGAATTGGATCAAATAGAGAAAAATGAAACTTGGGAACTTGTTCCAAGACCAAAAGATAAGAATGTAATTGGCACAAAATGGGTTTTTAGAAACAAATTGAATGAAGATGGTCAAGTCACAAGGAACAAAGCAAGGTTAGTGTGCAAGGGCTATGCACAAGTTGAAGGAGTAGATTTTGAGGAAACATTCGCACCAGTTGCAAGGATTGAAGCAATTAGAATGTTTTTATCCTATGCAAGTCACAAGAAGTTTAAGGTGTATCAAATGGACGTCAAATCTGCTTTTCTTAATGGAGATCTAGAGGAGGAAGTTTATATTGAACAACCTGAAGGCTTCTTATTATCAGAAGACAAGGATTATGTGTGCAAATTAAAGAAAGCTCTCTATGGGCTTAAACAAGCTCCTAGAGCTTGGTATTCTAGACTTGACAAGTATCTCAAAGAGCAAGGTTTCAAAAGAGGAGATGTAGACAACAATTTATACATCAAAGAAGAGGATGGACACTTACTGATTGTGGTGGTGTATGTAGATGACATCATTTTTGGTGGAGATAAGGACAAAATGTGCAAAGAATTTTCATCATGTATGCAAAAAGAGTTTGAAATGTCAATGTTGGGAGAATTTTCATTTTTCCTTGGGCTACAAATTTCACAATCAAGTAAAGGTATTTTTATCTCCCAAACCAAATATGTGAAAGAAATGTTAAAAAGGTTTAGAATGGAAGATTGAAATCCTGTGGGCACTCCCATGGTTACAGGTTGCAAGCTAAGCAAAGATGATGAATCCCAAGAAGTGAATCAAACACTATATAGATCAATGATTGGGAGCTTGTTTTATCTAACTTCTACAAGACCAGACATAATGCAAGTTGTTGGAGCTATGGCAAGATTTCAAGTAGCACCAAAAGAAACACATGTTCATGCAGTAAAGTGTATATTCAAGTATTTGAAAGGCACAATGGATTATGGTCTATGGTACCCTAGTAGCAATGATTTCACTCTTGAAGCATTCACATATGCTGATTGGGTTGGAAATGTGGATGATAGAAAAAGTACAAGTGGAGGAGCTTTTTTTCTTGGAGGAAATCTAGTGTCTTGGATGAGCAAAAAACAAGAATCAGTCTCTCTATCTACAACAAAAGCTGAATATGTTGCAACAACAACATGTTGTACTCAACTTTTGTGGATGAGGCAAACTTTAAGAGACATCAAGGTGGAGTATGATCATCCCTGCACTATCTATTGTGATAACACTGGTGCAATCAATATCTCCAAGAATCCAATGATGCACTCAAGAACCAAGCACATCCCTATTAGATATCACTTTTTGAGAGAACAAGTAGGAGAAGGACAAGTGTGTTTAGAATACATAACTACAAAAGAGCAAACTACTGATATATTTACTAAACCACTTCCAAGAGATACATTTGAATATCTAAGGGACAAATTGAGAGTTGTTTCACATTCATCAAATTAATTGATGGAAGTATGTATTTAGGGGGGGCTACGCACAAAATCTTGTAGCTTCATGGAGCTGACATATTGTTGGAAGACCCCTTGTCATTGATGTCAAAGGGGGAGAAATTGGACACAGGGGGAGCAAACAGAGGATCAAGTTGTCATTGGAGAAGTTGCCATCAATGACAAAGGGGGAGATTGTTAGAAGTATTGTCATTGATGTCAAATGCCAAAGAGAATTATAAAGAAAAACGACATGTAGATGATCAGATCAATATTCTACTTTCAAACTTGGCACTATCAAAATTTGACAAGAAATCTTCAGATTCCATCTTATGCTCAGATTTGAAGTTCAGATATGGATAAATCAAACTGTGATATTCAAAAGCATTAAAAGTAGGTTGTGCATTTTCGAAGATGTAATAACACGTGGACCACCTTGATGTGGAGTCATGAACATAATCATATTATCCAGCTTCCAGGCATCTTTGAAAATGTCAAAGGATGGAATGCATTTCTGAAGGCAACGATTATAATTATTGGCAGCGATTATATTTATTGATCGAAGTTCTGAATGCTAGAAATCAAAATCTGTATGAAGCAAATCGAATAAATCAAAATCTATATGAAGCACAATCGAATAAAGAATGAACATGATCAGCTACAGATCGAAATTGATCAATAAAGCAGTATGAAGATAATAAATGTTCTACAGATTGCAAAATACGACAGTATGAAAGTAACTAATTTGTTTTGTTAATCATTTGATCACTAACAGCGTGTCTTTGTTCAAGAGACATATCTTCATTAAAGGGCTTAGTCTCTAGGGACACATCTTCACAATAATAGTGGTGCGACTTAAGGCAAAGAGACATGTCTTTTCTCAAATTAAAATGATGCATTGTTTTCAAAGGGACGTGTTGGTTTCTTTTCAAAAGGAATATCTTATTCTAAAAGGATGTGTTCATGTCCAAGAAACACGTCTTTTAAAGTCTAAGTATACGTCTATTCTAAAAAAAAAAATATAGATAATAACTTCAAGAGAATATGTGATTTCCTCTAAAATATAATTCTGTTTTATCTGCACACAGGAAATTAATTAGCAAAAGACATGTCTCGAAGAGTATGACTGAAGAATGAAAGGGCAAAATTCATGATTATCAATTGGTGCAACCTTTGAGCAATCTATATATTTATGATCCCATTCAAGGTTGAAAGGTGTGGTTGTTGTTTTGAAGATTAGCAGACCAGTCTAAGATTCCCATCTCCTTGTGTGGGCTTAGAGTGATATCATTTATCACATAGAGCAGATTGGAGAGTTGGGTTTGTGCAGATCTCATTGAAGGCGGTCTTGCATCCATCAAGACAAGGTTTGGTGCCTTGCACTAGGGGTTGGTGCTCCTTGTAGGTAGGAGCCTACTAAATTTGTAAAGGTCTAGGTGTTCCTTGTAGGCTACATTCTACTAAATCATCTTGTTGTAAATCTGTAGGTTGGTGCCTACTTTGAAAAAAAATCATTTCAGTAAAGTTGTGTCAACTTGTGGAAATTGGTTCACATCAAAAGATTGATTGTAATTAGTTTCAAAAAGAATAAAATTGAAAGTTTGTGTTGATTTACTGATTCACTCCCCCCCTCTCAATAAATATTTTTGCTCTTCATAAAGAGCAAAAGAGTATCTTTAGAATTTTGAAATTTGAAAAATAAAATTTGAAGAAATTTTTTAATGGTGTTTTGGTAAAATTTTATAGTTTTCAAGTATTGGAAAAATGAGAAAATTTGAATGTTTTGAATGAAATATGATGAATTTTAATGTTTTAATGAAAGTGTCCTTTGTGAATTATTGTAGTAATGCTTGTAGAAAATTATTAGAAATTTTTGATGAAGTTGAATTTTGTGCATCATTTTTCGTGCCACACTTGGTGAATGTGAAGAGCCTAGGAATAAGACTAGAGAGGGACCAGGGTTATGTGAGTGGCTCCCAACATGTCCTTGAACCAAAGTGGGAAGTAGGTTGATCACAAGTGGGGATGCTTCTAATCAAGTGATAATTAATGAGACGTGACTAGTTAATTAACTAAGGTAATGGATGCCCCTCTCATGCCTTGAATGCTAGTACAACTAAGGATATTTGAGAAGACATGCTAGCTCAAGGAGCTTGGGTCTTGTAATATCAAGTATCCCCATTCGTATGAGAGGATTACTTGGTTTTGTGGGTGCCATATCTTCAAGAATTGTAATGAAACTCCATAACTAGCTCTCTAGCACCTTACCCTAGTGTTTTGTGTGTGTTATCCACCATTAGTGAGTTGGCCCAATGATGATCCTTGTGCTATCCTAGTAGTGACTTATCCCATGTTTTATGCACTTGGTGAGTTTTCCAAAGGATGATTTTTTGTATGGCATTGGTGAGTTGGGCCAATGTAGATTGTGATGTAATATTGGTGAGTTGCCTAATGAGATCTTTTATTTGATCCATCTTGTATTTGGATGAGTATTTTATATGATGTTAATATGGAATGTTTTCATCTTGTATGGCATGTGTGTAAGCCCTCTCCCCATGTGTTTGGTGTGAGTGTTGTGATTGTGGCACATGTGACTATCTCCTAACATGGTGGGAGCAGATCTTTTGATTCTATGAGGTCGGGTGGCGTGGTAACCATTGTTGGGGATCAAAGGTTTTTGGCTTGAGGGACATAATTATACCATGTTCTACCAAGTTTATTTCATGTATTTAAATGTTAATTCCTTTCCTACAATTTTTAATATTGATGGCAACAGACTTCTCCTTGAGATGGATGTAAAATTGATAAAAGAGAATATTATTGGCTTATTTACATGTATCGATGTTGGTACCAAGAATGATTTATTTATACTTTTCTTGATATAATGATGTGAAAATTCTAAAACAAACTTAGGAACATCTCATTTTGTTCTTAAAATGAAAATTATGGTCACGCTTTATAGTTGGGAAGTCTAGTACTATATCGAGTCAGCCTTTTCTTTACTATATTAACCCAAACTATCTTAAAAATTGGCTAAGTCTAGTTGGGCGACTAGGAAGTTTGTGCGGCCTAGGGGTATGTTTGGGTGACCTTGTCATTAGTGGGGTAGACCAGTTTGGTAGGGTTAAAACTCAAGTTTTTATCTATCTTTGTTTAGGAAGCCTTGTTCCCATACAAAAGAAAAATTAATTCATCTTAACCATGGTTATCCAATTGTTGTATTAATCTTAATGCCTTTGATGAATAATTTTTATGCCTTTTATATTTCTTGTTCATGTCATTTTAGTAGTTGGAACCCTCGAAAACCTACTCAAGTATCCATGTTTTAGGACTTGATCTTTCTTCTTTGTTTCGAAGCTGCGTATGGGAAATCCATGTAAACAAAAGTTGTTCCTCATGGTTCTAGGGGTCTAGTGGTGTTGTGTCCATGCTCTTATGTGTTTTTTGTTGAGAACTTATGGCTTCTCTTGCCTCGTTTTGCATGCCTTCTTTTGAAGTTGTCTAGTTGTCAAAGCTAGGGTTAGGGAGATTGTGCAACTAGTCTTATGAAGTTTTGGGAAGGCTGTAATCTTTCATGGTTGGCCTTGTTGGTGTCCTCCATAGTCCTTGCAGGTCATAGGGTTTTGGGGAGTAGTACTCATGTGCTTTCTAAAGTTGTGTTGCGACAAGATGTCCTAGAAGGTGTAAGGTTGCTTGGAAGTGACTCATCACCATTCTAGTTTGTGTTGAGTTGTGCCTCTTGGTTAGGAAACCTTGTGTGAAGGTTTTCCCTTGTGTTTAGATTTATGAAGTTTTTCTAGATGTAGATTGGAGGTTGATGTTTCCCTCATCCTATCCTGGTGTGGTGTTGTGAGAGAGCATGATTGTGGTTAGTAAATGATTATCACATAAGTGTTGTCCTCTCTCTCGTATATTCATCGTGGTGGATTTATCCCATGAAAGGTCAGTCTTTCGTTGTTGCCTCCTTACTTATGTAATGGTGAATTTGCCTTGTTGTTCTTGTCCTTGCGACACTTATGTACACGCTGTTGTGCAAGTGTGACATGTTGTTGCATTATCAATGTGGTTGTCATTGTTTCAAAAAAAAGTTCTTTTATCATGTTTTGTTTTGAGTATGTCGACTTGGGGCATTACAAACCACTCCTTATGAAGAGTCATGAGGTATGATCAACTTGAGTCAACCAACCAATATTCATTAGACATAATATTAAAAAAAATCAATAAAGCTTCATTAATTGATTTTGAGGACTTTTTCATGGAGGAATCCCATTGTTTTTCTTATTTTTGTATTTGTTCTTCACATGTCTCCTTTACCATAATTCCAACACTTCACTTTATTCTTTCTAAGAGTTTTAAATTGGAATCAAGACACAGAGCTCTCTTTAGAACCCATTTGGTATCCCTTAGATCCTCCCCTTTCTTTGGACCTTCCCCTAATATGAAGAGCATCCTTAGAACTATCCAATATGGATTTCTTCTATATTTCCTTTGTCAAAAAGTCACAACAAGGGCATCCAACTTGGGATTTGATAATTTTGCATCAATAGCAAGGATCGTGTTGTCCCATGATTCAAGAAAAGAACGTAGAAGCATACTGCACTTATTTTCATCTTCTATCTTTATATCTACGAAGCCTAATTAAATCAAAATCAAACTATATGAATTTAAATGTTTGACTATTTTATTTTTTTTCAAATATATTTTTGTACCAACTCTATTATTTTTGTATTAAATGGTAATTATACAAAATAAAAAAATCTATTAATATTCATTATATAAAATAATATTTGACAACAATTTATATCTTTTTTAAAATTGAATCTTTCAAAATGAACTCATTCTTCCATCAAATCACTAATTTATTAAAAAAAATTGTTGTTTTTTTTTCTTGCGACTTCTTTGAATATGCTTTTATTGATTGTTTAGTTTTTCCAACTACCTTTTGATAAATTCATTCTTATAATATATTAACTCAATATTAAAAAAAAGCACTTACATCTATACTTCTATAATTATTAATTCAAATAATTTGTATATATCTTCCCTTTCCATCTAAAATACAGTCTAAACACAAAACAAATACTAACCCTACTTGCAAGCCATCCAAAAATATCTACCACTTGTGCAATAAAATACTATCAAATGTCAATGGGGGGTACTCCGTGCCCTTACCTTACCAAATATAATACTAATCACCTGCTATATCTAGTCAGCTTCTCGTTCCTTCCGAGAAAACCAAAGGAATTCCAACCCCATTGATGACGATGGATGCATTTTGTCTGAGTCGTTTCTTCGCATCATCCATGAAAGCTCCTGGTAATTAGAAATGTTGATAGATTTTAATTTAACGTTCCATGCTTTTCCATCAATCACATTCAAATCTATGAATTTCTGAAAAGCTAAGATTTTAATGTGATTGATGAGGTGTTTTCTTAGCTGTGAAGAAATGTATTGAATTTCCATGTAATGTTTTCTTAGCAGTATGTAATAACAATCATTTTACATTTAAAAGAAAATTGTCTTTCATAATTATATTTGAACATATTTAACAATTGAGACACTTCCGAAGTGCTGACTGGGTTGTCATTTTGTCATGTAATGTCTTTTCTATCATATTTGTTTTGTTTTGAGTTTTTTTGCTGCAGTTTCTTCTATAATCCTCGATGAAATTGTTCTTTTTTTGGAAAGAAAAAAAAAAAAAAACAATGAAAACACAAAAGATCACATGTGAATTATAAATATCAACATTATATATACAACATTACCACATTCTATTGATATCACTTAAAAAAGACAATTTAAATATAAAAACATATTAAAAAAATTGTGATGGAGTCAAAAAATATTATTATTTAAGTCTATTATTCAATAGAAAATTGTAATTGATGCAAAAAATTTAATAAAATAAAATATACTATAACTAAGAAAATTCATGCCGTAAACCATTAATTATACAACAATATCAATCATCTATATTATTGTACTATTGCAAATATAAATATGACAACTATATAATCTAATAGTTGGTATTGTTAGCTATACCCTCGAGTAATCACAAACATTGTTGGTCTCATCATACTAACCCACTACATTTTTTTATTTGTCCTCTGTACTTTTTTTTTGCCGCTCTTGACCACTTAAATATTGTTCAATTCTAGCCTCATTTATGCTATGTTCTCTTTTAATGATGTTAGTTTGTGGAGGGCAATGGCGGGCATTTACAAAGTAGCACATATCCCTTCTTGGATGTATGAGTGCTAATGTTTAATTTGTAATTATAACTGTTTTAAAATTATCGACAAATTGTAATGGAGGTTCTGTATTTTTGTTATTAATGTGGTGGAAATTATTCTATTGCCGTGAATTTTCCCGAAACCAATGATTATATTGGTGTAGCTTATTCTAATGACCACAACTACATATGCTCACTTATTTTTTTATGTTTTTAATATAAAAAAATATTATATGTCAATAATTACATTCTCACAACAATATTTTTTCTACACTTTTCAATCTTGTATTCAATAACTTCACTCATATTACTACTACTCTATAATTACCATTATCCTCCATTCCCCATACAATCTTAATTATTGAATTGTCTACAGAACCAAACACAATACGTCTCTTATTTATGATTTTCTCATCATTAAATCAAATAACACTTTCATATTATATTATAATTAAACATAAAGGAAGGGTAAAAATTTATTAAAACAAGAAGAAGTACAAAGCAAGGTCATTACACAACCCTATCAAGCTCCACCAAGTGATCCAACTGTTGAGACAGATCCAGGGGTAACTGACCCCAATCCACCAAATTCCAATCATGAATATGGTCAGAAGCCCATTTAGCCAAACAATCAACATCACCATTCCATTCTCTAGGAATATGAGTGAAAGTAACAGACTCCAAAGAAGTGCAAAGGTTGAGATTTGTTCAACAATCAAAGCCAAATGCCAGCTAACATCATCTAAATGTCGCCTATTCAACAAGTTCACCACAACCTAGGAATCAAACTCACATATGATCCTTTGCCACCCCAATTGACTTCCACGCTCCACAATCGATAAAATGACTTGAGCCTCCATTAAATTATTAGTATGAAGACCCTTATAAACAGAGAAGATAAACTGAACATCTCCAGAGCTATCCCGACCAACACCACCAATTCCAATATGACTAGGGTTTCCTTGAGAAGAGCCATCCGTGTTAATTTTTAAGACTCCCTGAGGTGGAGGAGACCATCACCCCTCCCTATTTACCTTTGGAGTAGGATGTCTACATCTATTATGCATGAGTTGCCATTGCTAAGGAGGAAGATGAAGACGATTATAACAACCAACACCACAAGGATCCACTGACTCTATCAGATCACACTTAGCCACAACAATTTCTCCCAAAGAATGCAAAATTTTCCACCAGAAGCGAGGGGCCACCAACATCATATCCTGAAAAATTTAATGATTCCTCTCCAACCAAAGGTTTCAGATAATAAAGGATGGGCCAAGAGCCCAAGTAACTTGAAGAAAGGAAGTAGAAACAGGGGCCCTACCCCATCGATCCACAAACTCAGCCAACAAGGAAAGCTCTTGCGAAAATGAAGTGCCAGAAAGTGGGGCCTAAAGGCTAACCACTTTCGTTTTCCGCCAATTTTCGGGCCCCTCCAAAGCCTTTAAGTACCTCAATATTAGCTTTGAAGATTTTATAGGGCAAAAAACAAAAACAAAAACTTGAATAACTTTTGAACCGGGAATGATCTTGACCTGATTCTTTCATCAAAGTGTTTATTTTACTGTCCTGAAGCTTCCCTTAAATTTTTGTCTCCTCATGCCTTTAAATTCACACCTGCTAAAAATAGCAGTTGAGCAGAAAAAGCAGAAAACCGGTTTTGAAAGTTGGGACTTCTTCTTCGACGAAAAGGGTATCCAGAAATGCAACAACATCTACAAAAAGCTAAATGAAAGTGAATATATTTTTGGGTGATGTAGGATTGCCCTTACACCATTGGATGCTCCCGCATCACCACCCAACACCAAACCCCAAGCTGCCCCAACATCGATTCCACCTGACGTCAAAACCCTTCCCCGCACTAAGGAAGAAATGCAGTTAAGAAAACAAACCCCCCAAGAAACAACAAAAGAAACACCCCCCCACCCCCCCAACAAAGAAACTGCACTCAACACCTCCTAGGCAGAAGACAATGAACACATGTAGAAGAGAATTGAAGCATGCAGCACGGGCCTCACAAGACGTGGGGACTACACAGAAATGTCGTCATCATAGCAATAATCATTATATTATAATTATACTTTTAGCTTTAAAATGATTATTTTTAGATTACCAAAATTATAATATTTTTATCAAAATAAATATAGTATACACATTCCAACCTTTTTTATATATTTAAAAATATTAAGTTAATCTCTAAAATATAAATATGTGTTAAACACAAATAATATTAAATAAGATTTTATTAATAATATTAATTATTGTTGAGTCTTATGAATTAATAGAAGAGATAATTCTTAATTTGGTTTTTACGTGATTTTTTAAAAAGAAATTATGTTGCTAAATCATGAAATGAAATAAACGTAAACAAATCTTTCTTTTTTTTCACTTAACAAATCTAGATTTTTCTTTTAGAGAAATTGGGTATTATTTGATTATTGTGAATGAAAATAGAATGTTCCCATCTAGTTGGCAAGTCAATATGTATGTGGCTTTTACATGATAAGTTAGATTTTTGAGGCTTTTACATGATATTTTAGAGGATTGTACTATTAAATGGGAGTTGATTTACCACAACTAAAACTTGTTTTAGGCAACTCAACAATGGCTTAAGGTGAGTAAGTGTAAGGTCCCATGGAGGGGGGATTCCTTAAAAATATCAGCGTATGCTACTTACTTTTTTTAGGAATATTTTAAAGTTCTTGGTCCCATGGATTTAATCTTACAATTCTACTTAAAATTTTAAGCTCCAAAATTTAAGGAATGGACTGTAGTGATTTGATAAAAATAATAAATAAATCAAAATTCTCTCATTTTTATTTTCTAATAAGAATTTAAAATTTTAGATGAGAGACAAGTGGCATAAAAAACTCCTAAGTTGTAGGGGCAATTTCTAGCCTCACCCCAGTTTCACTAGCTGAAATATTTATTCCTAAAAAGTAGGGGCTCCTATTTTTTTGGAAAAGATTCCAATTAATCCCATAGCACAATTTTTTTTTCCCATGGGATCTCCTGCTCCATGAAAATAGAAGCCCAAGCCCCCCCATGGGACCATATAGTAAATCTTATTTTCAGATGTGAGACAAATTTACCTATCAATTTTGGACTTAAGTCTAGAGAAAAAGCCTCTTGACTAATTACTATTAACTAAAGAAAAATAAAAAAAGATTTCCACTTACTTGGTCATCTCACCCTTGTTTCCTCTTATTTTTACAAATGTCCCCTCATTTTTTTTCCATAAGATGACATGGCACAAAAAATTATGAAAACATAGGACTTTGGTAATTTGACTACATTTTATTTTGGTAATTTCATTCTTTTGTTTTTTATATTTATTTTATTTTTATAATTAATTAATTATGTCAATTATAGCTTTAAATTTAATTATGTAGGTTGTTTTCTAATTTTATTATATATTATGATTTATTTTTTATTTTTAAATAAAAGCTGGTTCAAAATAGTTTTAAAATTTAATTATATTAGTTATAATTTGAACTTTAAATTTGTGCTATAGTTTATTTTTTATTTTTAAGTAAAAGCTAAATCAAAATATTTTTTTCACATATTAACCATTTGATATGTAAATGGTTATTAAACTTAAGGTTAAACGTTAAAAATGTAGGTTAACATGATTGACATGAGACTCTTAATGTCATTAAACCTCTTATTAGTCGATAGGCTACATATAGTGTGAGATTCGTAATTATATTAGTTATAATTTTAACTTTAAATTTGTGCTATAGTTTATTTTTTATTTTTAAGTAAAAGCTAAATCAAAATATTTTTTTCACATATTAACTATTTGATATGTAAATGGTTATTAAACTTAAGGTTAAACGTAAAAAATGTAGGTTAACATGATTGACATGAGACTCTTGATGTCATTAAACCTCTTATTAGTCGATAGGCTACATATAGTGTGAGATTCGTAATTATATTAGTTATAATTTTAACTTTAAATTTGTGCTATAGTTTATTTTTTATTTTTAAGTAAAAGCTAAATCAAAATATATTTTTTTATATATTAACTATTTGATATGTAAATGGTTATTAAACTTAAGGTTAAAGGTTAAAAATGTAGGTTAACATGATTGACATGAGACTATGGATGTCATTAAACCTCTTATTAGTCGATAGGCTACATATAGTGTGAGATTCGAGCTTGAAACGAGTCTCACACCTGCAAACCATTATCGAGTCATCATAAAACAAGTTTGAGCTACCATTTAATGGTAAACCAGCTTCCATTTAATGGTAGAAGTCTCTAAAATATCAAGTAAAAGCCTCCAAGATCTCACTTATCTCATGAAAGCTAGATAAATATTGATTTGACAACTGGATGGGAACATAATATTTCCATTTGTAGTGTTTTTGTCAATTTGATGACAACTTTCATTTTTCATCTCCATTGCTTTAAGTTTTAAATCTACATGCAAATATTTCGTAATCAAATAATACTTAATTTCTTTAAAGAAAAAATGTAGATTTGTCTAATTTTATTCCATTCCATTATTTAGCACTTATTATTAATTGTTTAATCTAGTCGCATGCAACTAGAATTTATAGTGCATCCATACACAAAAAGAGACTCTCTAACATATTAACATACGTACAATTTTCTATCAACGTGATCTTTGAACCTCCTTTAGGTGCAAGTGCTAGTGTAGTAATTGTAGGAAGTAAAACAAACCGATGACTATATTGAAGACATATAAAATGACTAGTTAATTAATGTAATTAGATCTTAAATTATAGAAATGGTTATAGTTGATTAGTAGCCGAGACAAATATATTGAAATAGTTAAGATGATTAATACTTACATGGAATTCAAATCAATGTGGACTTTGACTACTATTATGATATGAGAGAAACTTATGAAATGTGAACTAATATTGGATCTAAGATTATAGACCTAAGACAACTAAGACTTGAGGTTTTGAGTATTGGGAACAAGATGTTGTCTACAATCTAGTCCACCTAGTGCAAGTTTGTTTTTAATGGTATAATTTTATATATCAGAGAAGCATATCTTAGTACCTAAAAAATATGTTCATTGTCTGATATTTATGTTAAGAAAATAAGGTGGTGTTAAAGAGCATCAAGATATTTCTATGAGAGTATAAGAGTGTGTAATTTCCTTAACCCTAATTTAAGCCCCTAGGTTGATTTAATAAGAATGTAAAAAAGAGATAAGTGGTGGCAATGAATGTGAATGAATTGACCATTGAATATGTTGAGGTATAATATAAATAAATGTGATGCAAATTGATTTTGATGTAAATTATGATCAATAGATGGCTTGCAAAGATAACTATGAATTCTAGTTTATGAATTGTTGATGTCTAATTCTCATTGGTGACTACTTGCTATGAAAGGAAAGGCTCTTATATGATCTTTTGATTACATGTTCATGATGTTTTCATATGATTGTGAAAGTATCCTAAGATGGCATCTTTAAATATTGAGCCTTAAGCATACAATTTAAACTTTTTGGCACACACATCAATAGGTTATGGTCATAGCTTGGTATTTTTAGCTTTCAAAGCCAATAAAAATGTTTTGAAATTATAGATAAGATTTTACCCATGATATTATATAGAGGATAGAATCACATGTGTGATCCTATATGTGAAATATGTTCAAAACTAAGCTAAGCATGTTTAAAGGAAGACAATTTTGAATCTTAGAGTATTGGTTTCGATATTGAAGTTAGCAAGTAAATCAGAAGAACCTAGTCATGTGCTAAAATCATGTATAAAAGACACCCACACAAAATAATATAAAACATAAAGAAAAATAGAGTATATAATTTTCTTCTCTACATAAAATGTTTAACCTCAATAAAAATATTCACATGATTCAATTCTCATTATATAATGACTCTCAATAAAATTATAATAAAATAAAATTCTCAACCATTTTCCTTCCACTAAAGTCATAAGTTCTAATAACATTTAAATTAACAATCACAACTTAAAAACTTCAACCAAACTTCAAAACTAGATTATATTTTGACTAGGTATTTTACTAATTTAAAACCAAACCACAATACAACCCATAATATATTATGTAGGTTTCCCTTATGGGCTTACACTTAAATTCTATAAATTCCAATTGATTGAAAATATATCCATTATCTAGATTTTATTTTCATGATTTGAAAGGGTGTACATCTAAAAATGTTAGCGGAAGACTTCTTTACATTGAAGAGATAATATGTTTATATTTTTATGTTAGTGATTTTATATAAAATTGTATAGAAAATTTAACACTAATGTATTGAATAATAAGATAGTATGTCTTTACTATCTTAATCATCAAAACTAGACTTGACTTTCCATATCCTCTTGCTAAAAGAAATTGCACAATTTTTTTTCTACACTTCTTTCTTTGTTTGGCAAGTTCATTAGGGAACTTATGTCATTGTTTGTAACTATGCATATAGAGATTGATTTCATTCAAGCGATCATGTGAAGAAGGAAAGGATTTTTTTTTTTTATATTGCGAATTACAATACTAATTTTATTGCTAAATTTCAATTTCAATTTCTTATACTAATTTTGATTTTTACAAGGTTATTAGTTTCATTATCATTTCATTGCATATGTTAGTGTTGTATAGTCATGTGTAAAATTATTTATAAAATATATAATTTAGAATTTTTTTACCTAGCAATCTCATTATATCTCGGCCAAAGCCTCCACCTCTACCTTAATTAGGAATTTCATGAAAGACAAAATCAAAACAATCCTTTCTAAAAAATATAGCAGCACCTCATGATTGTTACAAGGAGGTTGGTCAAATACCATCCACCACCTATTCCAAAAATTATTTATTATGATGCGTCAATTTATAAGAAATCTATTTAAAGTCACAATATTGGGACTTGCATTGATTTTTAGATCAATAAAAATAACACACATTTGTCCTTTTGTTGTCTCTTTTTTCACTTCATTGTAGAGTAAATTTGTTGCATAAAATTGGTAGCATAAAGCTCTATGATTTTTTTTATTTATGTATTTGACTCATCACTAAGTCAACTTGCTTCATCATTTCTTTTAATGTACTTCCACGTGGGGGATTGTTATAGATGCCCTCAATATTGAAATTAATTTTATAATTTAAATAACTCCCTAATAAATGATTTGGGCTTTGTGGAGGGTTTTTGTGAAGTTTTGGAGGAGATTCAAGTGACATGCAATTCTCTTTAGGAATTTATTCATCTAAATTAGTTTCTAAGTTAGGGTTTAATGAATTTATATAAAAAAAAAATATATAAGAAATTTATTCTAAAATTTTAAAATTTATAAAAAAAAATAAAACAAAATTTGATTATAAAAAATGAAAATCATTACTACTTATCTCTTGTGTGATTTGGCATGAGAAAATAACACACATGCATTGCATAATAAACACATGTTATATAATATTTATAGGAATTTTTTGTCCCTTGATTTGTTGCATTTGCTCAACAACAACATTATCATCACAAGGCCTTGGAAGAACTATGGCCTGACTATCCTAGTCATAATCCTAATTTATCTCCTTCATCTACTCTTGAATTATAAAATATTGACATGCCTATTGTCAAAATTTTATTACTAATGACTTCATCCTTCCATGCTCATTTACATGTCATCAACCCTCCTTTCTATTATTTAGCCTTATTTTTACATTATTGTCATCACCAATACAATCTCTTGCAACGATCCTACTATACCCACTCTACTAAATCAAGTTTACAACCATTGTCTTATTTATTTCTTAGAAGAGCTTTCTATTCCACCTTTATTTGATATTTGTAACCCATTGTCATCAAATTTATTGAGCTTTAACATTAAAAATTGTATTGCAAAGAGTTCATATATAGATTCAAGTTTGTTGGACTAGATAATCAAGAAGTTTCTTCCTCCATACAACCCTAACAATAATAGTAACACAAGTAGTGGCAACAACATCAACTATAGTATAAGCCTTCCTTCTAATTTATGTAGAGATGATGCAAAAAATTGATAGATACAAATTATCAATGTGTGTACTTGAACTAGTACTAATAAGTTCAACTAGAGAAATATGGCATGAACAAGAAACTCATCACCAATGAATTTCTAGTTATCTTCCTCAAGAGGTTTTGTTGTAATCTAGTTTAGATATAACTAATATGGCTACCTAAAATCCTTAGTTACACTAAAAAATGTTCTCTTTATTTATTTCAATTTTGTTTCTCAATACTTGTGCATTGGAAGCATAGAAAATACATTTTGCATGACCATAATTTAATGCAAGCTAATTTTTTATGTTTGATTACCTAACAAAGAACCAAATTTAGCATTTATATTGAGGTTCTTAGTACTCCTAACATCCTTTGAGTGTAGGAGGTAATTACATTTACAAATGTCTCAATTTATAATCAATTATATCTATAAGATTCTTCCATTCTCTTAAGCCACAATTGAACTATATGATTAGATTCTACATTTTATGTGACAGATGTATAAGCACTCATTTCAATTCATATAATTTTATTTATTTTCAAAATTCTACAAATGTTGTAAAATACTAGATTATGTACTAATTTGAGGTGTTCATTACAAGATAATTTAAAATACACCTTAATGAATGGATCAATCTACAAACATGTCCATTCCTATTGTGTGAATTCCGATTGTCATCCAATCAAGATTTACACCACCTCTACATTTGCTTACCTCACCTTGAAGAGATCGAAAATGAAATAAACAAATCAATCAGTCATCCACAAGGACAAGGTCACTTCATCTATGTTTATGGATACCTATACATTTATTATCACCCCACCCTCAAATCCCTGAATAAAAAAGATAAATTACAATCAATCCTTCACTAGCATCACCACTTTGTCTATTTTTACCTTGTCCCAAAATGTATTAGTTCTAATCATATATGCATGCTACTATAATCCTATATCACATCACTATGCACATAAATCAGATTTTCTTCTATAATATAACTATAACAATATACTAGATGTCAAAATTGTATCAACCCTATTCTCTACAAAATAGAAAAAAATAATATTCACTATATGCAAATATATTTGACAATAGTAAATTGTAATTAAAAAAATTGTTGAATCTTTCAAAATGGACTTATTCATCCATCACAAACACCTACCTTATGTTTACAACCATGCTTCTATAATTATTGTTTTTAATTTTTAGTTCAGTTACATTCATGTTTGCCACTCTCTTTCCTAAAAACTCACTCTAAAACACAAAAAATATTAACCACAATGTAACATTCATTTTATTTAGATAACTTGTAAGCCATCTAAAAAATATCTACCACTTTTTTAACAAAGTATTGAAAAAATTATTATTTTTATTTATCTACATACATATCCCTATACACTTAGCCCTACCTTATCCTTATACACACACACACCTATACATTCTCTTATCTACTCATTTATCACATTGACATATACACCTACCCTCATTTATTAATTAGCCAACTAGATCCGATTGTTTGTCCATCTTGGGACACTTCTATGATTGCAGAGGTGACCCCATAGTTATAGACCTATCCTCTTTTTAAAATTTGAAATTCAAATTTGGTCAATTGGCTCCACTCATTCTTCTATCTTGAGCCGTCTAAATAAAAAATTGGTAGAATTTGATACTATGTGCTAGAATTTAAAGGCATTCGATTCATTTATTTCTAACCATCTGCGATACATTTATTCTCTCTCATCCTAAAGTATTGCATGCAATTAATAACACCATAAATTTCAATTTGGTTCACTGAAAGGAGTAACAAATTTGCATAATATGACCCTAGCTTGTTGTTTTCAATCTTTGTAAACTTTCTAGGGATTAATGTAAGAGAAATTGTCTCCTTGTGATGAATTAACAACCTTTTTAGGCATTTATAAATACCACCATTCTCTACTTCTTTAGGAAATGTAGAGCATATACTTATCAATTAGGTGAGAAAAACAACACAACATCATTGTGTGAGGATGAATCCAAACTAGAGTCCATTAATCTGTGACAAATTCATCCCAAATACATAAACTTGTCCTCCATTAAAATTTAAATCTAGCACAAATTCATTATTACTTCACTCATAGAAAAACATTATTTTTTGTACATATATAAGTCGAACTCTAAAATTTTATCTCAAAAACACTCACTCTTTAATTTTAAAACTAAATAACTCTATGTTCTCATTTACTTGTCTAAAATAATAAATATAATCTATCAAATTTATTAACATATACACTAATCATTTATTGGCCTAATTTATTTTTTAATTATTTATTTACATTTCATTAAATTAATCTAAAATGTATTATCCTTCACACATAGACACCCATATACACCAATAAAGTTAGGTGATGTTGGCTTACATATAACTATTTTATGAGTTATAAATGCATTGTCTATTACTTAGTTTATGTGCCAAAAAAAAAGCTTAGGAAGAAATTTGTGGTTTTGTGGTTTCATAGTAATTAGGAATGTTTTGATTTAAACAACATATTAATGAGACAAATATCATTTTGTTTCTTTCATTTGACAATGTCTTCACATTTGAGGTTGTTCATGAGTACATTTATGATAGATTTTAATGAGTTTGGAAATGGAAATGAAATCTTTTATAGTCCATACCAGGCAATTTTATTTTGGATCTACAGATGACTTATAGTATATGAGACCATCCCATACTCCCACTGTGTAGGAGGCACCTACATGTTTAGGAAATACCCTTAAACCATTCAATATAAATGGCCTAATTTAATACAAATAATAAAATGTGCAAGCCTCATTTATGTCTAAGGCATGTTAGTTGAATGAAAAAACAATTAAGTAAATTAATATAGAACAATTTATGAATGCTTTAGGGTTTACGATTTACAGTTTAGGATTTAGGCTTTAGGGTAATAGGATGGCTTAAGGGGATCTATGCAGTAAGGTCCTAGTGCAAAATTACATGGCTTAAGTGAATAAAATTTGGTGAAGATTCCCAAGGCAACCAAATTTCATTAAGGTCCTAGGCAACTTCACCAAATTGTATTCACTTGATCCATGTCAGTTTGTCCTAGGACCTTACTAGAGATAGATCCCCTTAAGCCATCCTATCACCCTAAACCATAAATTGATCAACCTAGATCATGATATCTCATTCATATTATAATATTGCACGATCTTATATTATTGTTAAATTTAGTTGCCTTGGGAAACTTCACCAAATTTTCAAAATTTATTTGATCCCCCTTAAGACATCCTGAAGTATGGCTTAAGGGGATCTATGTAGTAAGGTCCTAGTAAAAAATGACATGGCTTAAGTGAATAAAATTTGGTGAAGATTCCCAAGGAAACCAAATTTCATTAAGGTCCTAGGAAACTTCACCAAATTTTATTCACTTGAGCCATGTCATTTTGTCCTAGGACCTTACTAGAAATAGATCCCCTTTAGCCATCCTATCACCGTAAACCGTAAATCGATCAACCTAGATCATGAAATCTCATTCATATTATAATCTTGCACGATCTTATATTATTTTTAAATTTGGTTGCCTTGGGAAACTTCACCAAATTTTCAGAACTTATTTGATCCCCCTTAAGACATCCTGAAGTATGGCTTAAGGGGATCTATGTAGTAAGGTCCTAGAACAAAATGATATGGCTTAAGTGAATAAAATTTGGTGAAGATTCCCAAGGCAACCAAATTTCATTAAGGTCCTAGGTAACTTCACAAAATTTTATTCACTTGAGCCATGTCATTTTGTCCTAGGACCTTACTAGAGATAGACTCCCTTTAGCCATCCTATCACCCTAAACCATAAATCAATCAACCTAGATCATGAAATCTCATTCATATTATAATCTTGCACGATCTTATACTATTGTTAAATTTGGTTGCCTTGGGAAACTTCACCAAATTTTTAGAACTTATTTGATCCCCCTTAAGACATCCTGAAGTATGGCTTAAGGGGATCTATGTAGTAAGGTCCTAGTACAAAATGACATGGCTTAAGTGAATAAAATTTGGTGAAGATTCCCAAGGCAACCAAATTTCATTAAGGTCCTAGGCAACTTCACCAAATTTTATTCACTTGACCCATGTCATTTTGTCCTAGGACCTTACTAGAGATAGATCCCCTTTAGCCATCCTATCACCCTAAACCATAAATCGATCAACCTAGATCATGAAATCTCATTCATATTATAATCTTGCACGATCTTATATTATTGTTAAATTTGGTTGCCTTGGGCAACTTCACCAAATTTTCAAAACTTATTTGATCCCCCTTAAGACATCCTAAAGTATGGCTTAAGGGGATATACGGCTTAAGACATCCTAAAGTATGGCTTAAGGGGATATATGGCTTAAGACATCCTGAACTTATTTGATATTTTATTAATTTTGAATATAAGATTATTTTACTTAACATTTTTCTCATTAATATTTCCCACTTAAATGAATTTTATGATATAAAATGTATAATTAAATTAGTTTTAATGTTGAATTATCTTATTTTATTTTTTATTGTTTGGAATTGAAAGAACCTGGAAAAGAATTTAGAAAAGAAAAATATTTAGATTCTCTTAGTGTCTAGGTGACTAGTGCAAATTGAGATTTTAGACTAGAAACTAGAAGCCCAATTAACAATTAATTGACTAGAATGAGAGTTAAGATTTTCGAAAGACAAGAGACAACATATGCAAACAAGAAATTGACACAAGTCATGACTAAGATAGATCAAAACATAAAATAGAAATGAATACAAATATTATCTAATTAAGTGACAATTGAAAATGGATTGGATTGTACACTTGGATTTACAAATTTTCTCACTAAATTTGCAAACAAACATTGATAATTTATGAATTGTAACTATTCTTTAACATATTGTTTTCTAATCTAATTGTAATTGAACATTGAAAGTAAAGTTTAACAAATTGTAAATTTTCTCCATACAATGCAAATAAAATTTAAAACATTTAAGCAATGTAAATATTTTTTTCCATTATCAAATATTCTTCAGCTTGATATCAAGGTTTTCAAATGCAAAATGATTTCTTTGATTTCAATTGAGGGTTTTAGCAAAAAAAATTTGTTTGAATTCAATATAGGGTTTTTAATGCAATTTTTTTGTTTGATTTGAAACTAGGGTTTTCAAATCTATATTTTTTTGTTTGATTTGAACTTAGGGTTTCAAAAAACAATTAGGATTAAATTCAAATGTAATTTTTTTATTTCATTTCAATTAGGGTTTTGTCAATGCAATTTTTTTTGTTTCCAAGTTCAATTAGGGTTTTCAACAACAATTTTATTTGGTTTGATTCAAGAATTTAGGTTTCAAATGTAATTTTTTTTGTTTCTAAGTTCAATTTAGGTTGATTTTTTGCTTTCTATTCAATTTTTTCAAGGGTTCATTGCATTTTTTAATCTAATTCTATAAATACTCATTTCTACTTTACAAAGAAATAAAATGCAGAAAACGATAATAAATTGAATAAAAACACACTCATACACATTATTGTATTAAAAATTTTAAAAAATGGAAAACAACAAAATTTGTGATGGTGGCGTACTTGGAGTTCATTCAACTGCCGTTGTCCACAGAAGAATTTGGGATCCCATGCTACTGCAGAATGAAATGATGTAAAAAAAAAAAAAATAACATCTCAAAACGGGATTCCAATTATTAAAAAATGAGATCTCGCTTTTTACAAATTAGGATCCTGTTTTTTAATAATCAAGATCTTGTTTCGCATGCATCAGTTCAGAGCCCTATAACAAATGAGATCCCAATTTTTAAAAAATGGGATCTCGTTTTGAATTTAGGCTTAGGATCCTGAACCTAAACAGGATTCCGTTTTTTAAAAATTGGGATCCCGTTTATGAAAATCAGGATCCCATTTTTTGCAAGCCAATTTCATTTTTTTGCCTAAGGAAAAAACTTCCACGTTTCGTGGACTCATCTTCTTTCTCTTACCCCTTCATCACAAATTTGAAAAGCTTTGAAGGCTAGGGTTGTGAGGACACCACTTTTTTGGCTAGGGTGATAATGAGAAGAAGAGTGGAGATAGAGATCAGTATGGGTAGCCTTACCGAACACATGCCTACAAAGGGATCCATCAAGATTTTTGATGAGAAGAATGTCGAGGAAGGGAAATTTCTAGTTAGATTCAATATCCTTGGTAAAGGAAATGCAAGAAAACAAGTTGTTGAGGTGGGAATGGAATTCCTCTAACTTTTCCAAGTCGTGTGGCCAAAAAAATTTGGTATTATCTACATAATGTTTCCACCACTTTGGCTTGAGAGGGAAAGAGTGAAGAGCCAACTCTTGGAAATGCTCCATGAAAAGGTTAGAAATTATTGAAGAGAGGGGAGAGCCCATTGCCACCCCCATCAACTTGTTCATAAATGACACCTTGGAAAGAGAAAAAGGTAAATCTTAAGCAAAATTCGACCAAAGAAGCCACCTCATCATTAGACTTACACCTAATAATTTCAATGGAGTCAGGGATGGGAACCTTAGTGAAAAGAGAGACAACATCAAACCTCACTAAGATGCCATTATTCTAACCATTTATCCTTGACAAACTGGACAAAATGGTTCAATTATTTTATGAAGGAATCAGATTTTCCAACTAAGGGGGACAACAATTTGGAAAGGAAGGAGGAAAGATTATAAATCAGGGACCCCATGGTGTTGATAATGGGTCTCAAGGGAATGCCAGCTTTGTGAATTTTGGGTACTCCATAAATGCGAGGGGTTACCTCTTTGTGGGGAAGAAGACACTTTTTGGTAGCTTCGTCAAAGGAGGAAGAAGACACAACACCTTTGACTTTTCTGATGATTTTAGAGCAAGGGTTGAAAGAAATGGTAAATTGTATCAACTATATTCTATACAAAATTAAATTTAAAAAATCTATTAATAATCACTATATATAAATATATTTGACAACAATTTATATATTTAAAAAAAATTTAAATGTTTCAAAATGAACTCGTCCTTCCATCAAAATCACTAACTTATTAAAAGAAAATGTTTTTTTCTTGTGACCCCATTGACTGTGTTTTTGCTGACTGTTAAGTTTTTCCAACTACCTTTTGATAACTTCATTCTTATAATACTTCAATTCCATATTAAAAAATTCACAAGCTTATATTGACAACTATACTTTTATAATTATTAATTCAAATAATTTTTATTTGTCACTGTTTGTATACTAACCATACTTTTTTTTTTGGTATTGAATCAATGCAAAAAAAAAAACAAAAAGAATGACAACCATAAGTTGTCCAGAAGGACAAAATTTACATAACAAAAGTCCAACCACACTAAACAAACTAGGCAACCATGCCAGACAAGATCACAACTAGCAAACTATCAAAACACAATTTACAACAACATACAACTACAAGAAAAACACTTCAAACTCTAAATATTAACTAATCATACTTGCAAAGCATCCAAAAATATCTACCACTTGTCCAATAAAATATTTACTAGCAATTGCACCTTGGTGTGCAAAGGGTATGCCACAGAGGTGTGGAAGGCCAATTAGGAAAAATTTGGGCTATTTTTTTATATAGTTTTGTAGTACATGAGGTCAATTAGTAGGTCATTTAGAAAATGATGTTTGTTCAAGAAAGGTCTCAATGGAGAAGTGATAGCTTCAAATGGACTATGCATCCACTTACAGGGATCCAAATACGACTAAAAAAAAAAAGTCTAAATCAAAAAGATAATTAGGCTCACCTTATGTTTGCACTAGGGAGGGAAGGAGAGAGAGGGAAGGAGAG
Source organism: Sequoiadendron giganteum (assembly GCA_007115665.2). Lineage (NCBI taxonomy): Eukaryota > Viridiplantae > Streptophyta > Pinopsida > Cupressales > Cupressaceae > Sequoiadendron > Sequoiadendron giganteum. Next base: position 645,888,376 of record CM021103.1, on the reverse strand, counting down.
ATGGGGAAGAGAGAGAAAGAGAGAGGTAAGGATATAGAGATAAAGAAGAAGATATGGATAGGTATGGGGATGGAGGTGGAGAAGGAGAGGGATGTGGATAAGCAAATATAGACCAAAAAGAGGGAGAGATGGAGAGAGAAATAGGGGAAGGTAGAGGGAGAGATAGAGATATATGGGGAGAGAGAGAGAGAAGGATATATGGGAAGAGAAAGAGAGAGAGAGATATATAGGAAGAGAGAGAGAGAGAGAGAGAGAGAGAGAGAGAGAGAGAGAGAGATGGGAAGAGAAAGAGAGAGATAGAGATATATGGGAAGAGAAAGGGTGAGAGATGTAGAGATAGAGAGACACATAAGGGAGATAGAAAAAAAAAATCTTAATCAAGAAGGTAATTAGGTTTCGTTATCAATATGCTCATGTTATGTTTGGAATAGGGAGAGAGGGAGAGATAGGGATAGAAAGAGGGAGATATAGAGGGTGAAAGCACAAGAGAGAAAGGGGAGTAAGGATATAGAGATAAGGGATATATATATATATAGAGAGAGAGAGATGTTGAAGGAGAGGGATATGGAGAGGAGAGGGAGAGAGAAGAATAAATATGGACAAATAGAGATAGAGAGAGGAGAAGTAGAGAGATATAAAAAGAGGGAGTGATAGGGAGAGAAGGAGAGAGAGAGGGGGATATAGAGAGATAAAGAGAGTTGGAGGGAGAGATAGAGTGAATATATATATATTTGTTCCATATTATATTATATTATTATTTTATATAGTATAAGATAATAAATATAATTATAATATAAGTTTATATGTAAAATAAATACATAATTAAATAACATATTTATAAATATGTAATATATAATATTTTAATAAAAAATTAATATTATTTAAAAAAATATTTAATAATTTACATTATATAAAATATAAAAAATGAAATAAATTAATTATATATTATATTATATTTAATAGTTTATAAAATATAAACTAAAACATATAATTTTTTATATATAATAAATACATAATTCAATAACATATAAATAAATATTTAATATTTGAATTAAAAATTAATTTTGCAATAAATAAAATATTATTTAAAAAAATATCAAATAATTAATTATAATATACATAAAATAATATATAAATAATATTTATGTAAATATTTAATATAAAATATAAATAAAAACAATATATTACAATTTATTAAAATATATTTTGGTTTAAATATAACATTGTAAATAATTTCTTTTTAAAACAATTTATAGTTCATATTTTTTAAAATGGAAATGCAGGTAAAATAAAGTGTGTCGTAAGCGTTTGCCTAAGTGGCAAATAAATAATAAAATGTGTAAAAAAGACTAAACAAATGTCTACGGTTGCAAATGTTTGAAAGAAAAAACTCACGTATCATATACGTATACCCCTTCATATTGAGGTCATAATTTTTTTGGCTCACGTTTCATTTTGTGGGTTCCATAGACTGGTTGGTCTCATGGACGTTATTAAAATCAATCAATCAATGACCATATCACATGGTATATATGTAGATATCCTGTCCAAATGTGACAAAGATCCACATCATTTAAGGCTATAGTTTCCAATACATGAATGGAAAAAAAGCCCTTGTTTAAACACAACATGTGGCGTGTAGACTGCATTCGCTGGTGGAGAAACGCACAACGAGGAAGAGTTTGGAGGAGTGGAAACCAATAGCGGTGGGGAAAGTAGTAAAAGGCGGCGAAAAACAATCGAAAGTTTGACAAAAAATTATGAACAATTGAAATGCATTTAACCACCTTGTCGGTCTTCTTGACACTTTTCCTTCGTTCACAGACAAAATGAATTCATAGAACTCAAATAAAGACACTCCTTCAACATAAAAAAAACTATGTACTCCTCTCCCTATCAAATGGGAAACAACTTCTCACAAATCACTATCAAAATGTCAATGGGTAATCCATACCCTTACCTTACCAAATATAGTACTAACTAGTCAACTTCTCTTTCCTTCCAAGAAAACCCTTGGTGATTTCCTAGCTATTACTAGGTAATCTTGGTGTGACCTTCCTATAAATACTGTTTAGGGTACATAAGTGTCATGAATCTACCCTTTCTTAAAAGAAAATTGCCTTCCATTTCCAAGTATCTTCCTCCAAATAACCCCTAATTAACGAAATGGGAGTTGATGTGATTGATGCAACATATTTATTCATAACAAAACTTACTAGTCTTTGTTGTGACGTGTTCCTACGGATAAAGACAATTAAGAATTTCCAAAGGAATTCCAACCCCATTGAGTGCTTGTCCATGGCTTAGGATATTTAGGTGTACTAAATTTTGTTTTAAGAGTTTGTAGGAACATTGAGAGAAGCTCTCTTTTCTTCTAAGGTGCTTTGAATTTTCTGCCTTGTATGGTTAAACGTCTTTTCTTCTAGATGCTCTTAAAAATGTGTTCAAATTTGATTGACATTTGCTTTAGTCTTTTGAGCGCGCGAATTAAACTTTGATGACTTTGACTTGCATCTAATTATTATTATTTTAGGTGACAATGGATGCATTTTGTCTTTATCACTCTAACTAGTCGTTTCTTCGCATCATCCATGAAAGCTACTCGCAATTAGAAATGTTGATAGATTTTAATTTAACGTTCCATGCTTTCCCATCAATCGCATTCAAATTTATGAATATCTGAAAAGCTAAGATTTTAATGTGATTGATGACGTGTTTTCTTAGCTGTGAAGAAATGTATTGATTTTCCATGCAATGTTTTCCTACCAATATGTAGCCTAATAACAATCTTTTTACATTTAAAAAAAAGTGTCTTTCATAATTATATTTTGAACATATTTAATAATTGAGATATTTCCGTAATGCTGATTGTGATGTCGTTTTTCATTTTTTTTTACATTATTTTCTAATATCTTTTCTATTATATTTTTTATGTTTTGAGTTTTTTTAAATTTTAATCTATTTTTTACTATATAAAACTTTAATAATTATTAATTATAAATTTTATTCATTTTATGTAATTAATAATTTTATTTTCAAATATAATATATAATAATAATAAGTATAATTAAATTATGATATTGCTATCAGGATTCAACCTCATTGACCCATAATTAAATTATTTATAGTTTATTTTTTATTATTAAAATATATTCCACATTTTATATAATAAATTTATAAATCAATATATATATATATATATATATATATAACAAATTTTACCTTAAACAATTATAAATCAAATATTATATTAACTAAAACATAAAATAACTCTTTGAAATAAATGAAAACAATTATTTAAAAATAAAAAAATAAAACACGATGCCTTAATGTTAAAACCTAAATGTGTTCATTATTAGGATCTCGCGGCAATTTTCATTTTAATAAATATACTCTAAGACCCTCGGCAAAGCCTTATTTTCAGGTTGCAATTCGTCAAATTGGAGAAATAAAAGGTCAATACCAACGAGGAAGAGTTTGGAGGAGGGGTGGAGAAAGCAACATCGGGGAAAGCAACGAAAAAGTGATGGGGAAAGCAACGAAAATCGGTAGCAAACAGTCAAAGAAATGGTGAAAAAATGATGAATGACTGAGATTCGTTTAATAGACAGCAGACGATAACAACCATTTGATTGTACTTTTTAGCTTTGTCTTGTTGAAATAGGATACACCTTTTGCGTAAATAACATTACCACATTTTATTGATATCACTTAGAAAGGACAATTTAAATATAGAAACACATATAAAATAATTGTAATGGATTCAAAAAAAATTATTATTTAAATCTATTATTCAATAGAAAATTGTAATGGATGCAATTCTTTTAATAAAATAAAATATATTATGCTAGATAATGATTATATTGGTGTACCTTATTCTAATGGCCACAACCACATATCTTCACTTTTTTTTTTTTACGTTCTTAATATAAAAAATATATTGTATGTGGATAATTACATTTTCACTCATCCTAAAGTATTGCATGCAATTAATAACAACATACATTTCAATTTGGTGTAGTGAAAGGAGTAACAAATTTGTATAATATAATCCTAGCTTGTTGATTTCAATCTTTGTACATTTTCTAAGGGTTAATGTAAGAGAAATTGTCTCCTTGTGATGAATTAACTATCCTTTTAGGCATTTATAAATACCACCATTCTCCACTTCTTTAAGAAATGTAGAGCATATACTTATCAATTAGGTGAGCAAAACAACACAACATCATTGTGTGAGGGTGAATCCAAACTAGAGTCCATTAATCTATCACAACTTCATCCCAAATACATAAACTTGTCCTCCATTAAAATTTAAATCTAACACAAATTCATAAATACTTCACTCATAGAAAAACATTATTTATTGTACATTAATGAAGCCGGACTCTAAAATTTTACCTCAAAGACACTCATTCTTTAATTTTAAAACTAAATAACTCTATGTTCTCATTTACTTGTCTAAACTAATAAATATAATCTATCAAATTTATTAACATATACACTAGTCATTTATTGGCCTAATTTATTTTTTAATTATTTATTTACATTTCATTAAATTAATCTAAAATTTATTATCCTTCACACATAGACACCCATATACACCAATAAAGTTAAGTGATGTTGGCTTACATATAACTATTTTATGAGTTATAAATGCATTGTCTATTACTTAGTTTATGTGCAAAAAAAACAAGCTTAGGAAGAAATTTGTGGTTTTGTGGTTTCATAGTAATTAGGAATGTTTTGATTTAAACAACATATTCATGAGACAAATATCAATTTGTTTCTTTCATTTGACAATGTCTTTACATTTGAGGTTGTTCATGAGTACATTTATGATATATTTTAATGAGATTGGAAATGAAAATGGAAATGCAATTTTTTATAGTCCATAATACTAGACAATTTGCTTTTGTATCTATAGATGATTTATAGAAATGAGACTACCCCATACTTCCACTATGTAGGATGAACCTAAATGTGCTTCTAATACAAGACATACATACCATACCCATTGTAGGATTTTAACTTGTGACCTCTCTTTGAAGAGTACAAGTTCTCCACCATTAAGACTCGCTTTCAAACAAAAATATCTTGACCATGAAGGATCACACTCAATTTCCTTAGGACTTCCTCATATTTTAAAATTCCAAAGTTTAAGTAGATGGACAATGAGAAAAGGGGAGCCATGATTGAAAATAAATATTTTAGGAGAGTTGAAATATCAGTGAAAACAATTTCTTTGAGATTTCCTCATATTTTAAAATTCCAAAGTTTAAATAGATGGACGGTAGGAAAAAAGTCATAATTGAAAATAAATATTTTAGAAAAATTGAAGTATAAGGAAAGTGATGTGGTTAATGTTTTATTAAAGATTTATTTTAAAAACCACCTCTTATGTCATAATCGTTATGTCAAGGTAAACATATTTTACACATTCGAATCCAACCAAAATGAAATTTTGGTGGACGAATTCCGTACTATCTTGATAACCAATGCTAGACGTACCTTTCCATGTTCCCTTGCCAAGAAAGTTTCTGCACAAGCAAAATTTCCACACTTCTTCATCTGTCAACTTCAGTAGGGAACCATGTCCTTCTCTTCACCTATAAATAAAGAGCCTGTTTTCGTTCAAACCATCATATGAAGAAAGGGAGGAAATCCTTTGTATTGTGAGTTGCAGCACTAGTTTGCATTGCTGACTCAGTTTCTTATATTCATGGCTTACAATTTGATTTTGGCAAGGTCAGTACTTTCATGACTGCTTCATTCCATTTGTTGATGTTTTGCAGCCCTGTATACAAAAATTCAGATGATAGATACTTCAGTTTTGCTTTAGATCATAGATACAGTTTCAATTTTGCTTTTAATAATATTAGGTTTGTTAACAATTTTCTGTGAATTTTTTTTACCTCTAATAATCATAGACAACATTCTAAACAAGTAAATATGCTTGGATAAATCCTGCATAGCATTTTGTTCTAAAGCATTTCTAAGTCTTGTATTAACTCATATGAATACTGTTACTCATTCGTGCTTGCTTTAATTTAATTTGTTCTGGTTTGTGTTGACTGTTGAGTGTAGGCTTGGAGGATCAGAAGATATCAAAACAATATTGATTGAGACAAGGAAGGCAAGTTATGCTGCTTACAGCAGTACTGTTGGATATGCTTGGCGAGAAATTGGAAATAACACAAAATGCTTAGCCTTTTCTGGTTCTCTGGATCCCACTGCCTTTCATCAAACAGACACCAAATTTGATGAGTGCAAAATCAACGAGGGCAATACTTGTTTTGTGTCCATGATAGATGGGACTACAAGAAATCCTCGCGAACCAGCCCTTGTCTACAGAAAAGCTCTGGCCAAATTTTTACATGTTTGGGACCCCAATCTCCAACAACAGGTTTGTAGCATTATCAGTAAATTATTTCTAGACTTAATTTTTGTTAGACTTGACTATGAAAATGTAGTAAACGTGCTTTGAATCTGTACATATATAGCCTGAATTCATGCCTAAGAAACAATGTGCAGTTCTTAGTTATATACACAACTTAAGAAACTGCTTGACACCGATACCTAGTATGAGTGGAAAGTTTTTAGAAAGTGGGTAGGATGCTCTATAAGCTTGGCCTCTGTAGCCGAGATTGGGCATTTTCTAGGAGAAAAATAACAGTCAATCAAAAATGGGTATTTGTGTAGTAAAAATTCCGGAAGGGGCATTTAAAAGAGGACTATGCCAGGTCGTATATAGACAATTGTCTATCCAACTCCAAGAATACACCGTATAACCTGGGGCATAGTAAAAAGAAGCAGTTATCTCTCCACGTACAAGTCTCGCAGGTTTCGGCTCTATTAGTTGGGTGCAATTTTGTACCTCGTCTTGGGTCAGGTCTACCTAAGATGTAGAAGACCTAACTGGAGTAGAATGTCCTTACTATTGATCAGTGCAGATTCATTCCTCCATATTTGGAGAAAATAAACTCAGTTTCCTATAGGTTCGTCTGTTTGCTCAAAGTAGTCTGATCCAGTTAGGAGAAAAGAGATCAACTTGATGGGTTGAAATGGGTTTGGGCGGTTCTCTCTTGACAGTCAAAAATGGCAGACTCTACCTAAAGGCGTCCAAATCCAAACCCATTTTGGTTATTGATAGTTTAGTTCAGTTAGTCTATTCATCCAGCCAAACCCAGCAAAGGAGAATGGAGGAACTACCAAAAAGAAGGTTCTCTCACTCTTAGATCTATAAATCTAATATTCTATCGTTGGTTGGGAGCCCTTTGTCCCAGGGGTCACTGTTTATCTTCCTACTCTTAGATCCATAAATCTATTACTCTACATTCGGTCATTGGTCTAGAGAGGGCTTAATAGTACTCTGTACTCCACCATTCTGCTATATATAGTATGTATCTATCTAGCCAAATCCAGCAAACGATATTAGAGGAAATCTATGACTAGGTAATGCGCAAGTACAGTTTTTAGAAGGGAACATTGCAAGATAAACATTTCAGTCCAGTCCCAACTCCCGAGTACGATTGTCATAGCTAAATTTTACTGATTTTATATGTTTGATGTTAAATTCAGATAACATTGCATTTCGATTTCTCGTGTATATTCATTGCTAGATTATATGGCTTTGTACTTGGAATTAATCAAACTACTTTTTGGTTTTCGTAGGTTGCAGAGGCGCTTGGTACAGGAAAAAATGTGTTCTTTACAGGCCATTCCATTGGAGGTGCAGTTGCCACTTTGGCCACACTCTCAATTTTGGAGAAATGTGGTAAGGACATCCCTGTTTTCGCCACCACTTTTGGTTTTCCTCTGATTGGAGATGAAGTTCTTGCCAGAGCGGTTCGTAGGCAGGGGTGGGCCAATCATTTCTTCAATGTTGTTTCAAGGTGTGATATTTTTGCCAGAACTCTGTTGGCTCCTTGCATATCTGTGTCTAAACCTTTGGAAGCTCTGCTGCCTTACTGGCAGAGGTCTGCTAAGCAGATGAACGATGATGATAATGACATTCAAATGGAGGAAGCCCCTCCTGCAGACTTGGACATACCCATGTATTTACGCACTGTCCTGCATCATGCTTGTGCAGTGGTTAACTTCACCACTGTTGCGAATATGGAACCTACAAACAAACTGATAGCAAGCCTGAAGCCTGCTGTAAAGTTGAGCCCTTACAGACCCTTTGGGTATTATTTGTTTTGTTCAGACAAGGGAGCTCTTTCTGTTGAAAACTATGAGGCTGTTTTGCCCATCCTATTTTATTCCTTGTTTACTGCTCAAGATCAGGTTAATATCTCAGACCATACTGGGTATGGTAGAGTCTTCAATGCTGACACAAGCATTGTTAACTTGGAAGGGCTTTCGAAGCTTCCCTTATCACAAGGTGCATTGTCTCCTGCCACGGAAAGCCCACTAGATGCTCATGGACTTGGAATTCAAGTAAGTTTCTTGACATTATTCATCTTACATTTTAAGTATCTGCAAACAAAAAAAAGAATTAAGTGTTAGTTCACTCAGCTGAACAGAACTACAGATTGCTTAGCAGTTAGCAATCAGGTTTGGAAACCTATCATTAGATCCACAATGTAACCTGCAAGAGTTAGTGGCAGATCTATTCATCCTGTGTTTACAAAGATAATACAAAAATTGCATGTTAAATTAATATATATTAAAAAGTGCTCTTCGTATTTCTTCGCAGGCCAGACTTTCCCTAAGAGCTGCAGGAGAGGTGGAAGAAAAGCTCATAGAGACCCGCAACAAACTAAAGGCAGAACTGGCAAAGTTGGAGGAAGCAGGACATATGGCAAGACTAAGAGATTATAGAAACAGATGTGCGAGGATGAAGATTGTATACTATGACGCTTTCAAGGAAGTGTTTTTCAAGGAAGAAAAAGAGAAGCCAGATTTTTATGCCAACCTTAGCAGGCTTAACCTTGCTGCCTTTTATGACAGGTTAGAAGATATGTTGGAGACTCATCAGGTGCCTGACGACTTTCAATTCATTGAAGAATTGATACAAAAGGCAACAGAGTACAGGCTTCTTGTGGAGCCTCTTGACATTGCCAATTATTACAGGCTGGGCAAGCATGAGGACTCGGGACATTATATTAGAAATGCAAGGCCTCGTCGCTTTAAAGCTATTGAAAAGTGGTTGGCAGACATAAAACCCGAAGACAAGAAGCAGGCTCTACTTCATAATCAACAACAAATAATGAGGGACTCCTGCTTTTGGGCTCGTGTAGAAGAAATTTCATGGTTCATGAGTAATCCAAGGGAAACTCCAGAGGTTGTGAGGACCAAATGCAACGAATTCCAGAATTATGTGAAGCAAATGATTGAGAAGAATGAGTTGTGTGTGGAGGAGGTTGTGATGGGAGAATCCAGTTTTGTGAAATGGTGGAAGAAGCTGAGCCCACAAGATCAACAAGCCTCCCCTATCTCCTCTATCTTTGAAGGCATAAACTAGTGCCATTATTATCCGATCTTGCATAAACTAGTGTCTATGATACTCTGGTTGAAGCCGAGCAACGGGTGTTTCCCTTAAATGTTCTTACACTTGGTGCTTCTATGGTGTATTCTTTCTATCATGTAATTAGTTTGTAGTTATGTATTAATATTTTGTTAATTTAATAGTTTTTGATTTAGGTAGTTTATGTGGGAATATAACATTCCAACATAATTTAGAATAAGTCATAATAGAACTGGGCATATATTGTGTATGTATCATCCAATAATGTTTGTGTCTATTATGTTTAGTTAAGTCTAGTTTGCTGTCGCTAGATCCAGTTTGCTGTGAAATTAATTAACTGATTTATAGGAAGATTGTTGGATTTTATCTATGTATAAATATGTAACAGTGATTGATGAGTTTATTTCCAATTATATTTTTTGTATTTCTGTTATATTTTTCTATTTTGATATCAAGCATTGAGTGTTTTGTTTGTTGTTTCAAATTTTAATAGTTTAGGTATTGATAGTTGAAAAGAAATGGTTTTATAAATTCATATTTAATATTGTAAATCAAATTAAATATAGTATATTTTTATGTTTATTTGTGTCACTTACAAATATGATTATTATTATTATTTTATATAGATTTAATTGAAGTTTCTACACTTAAAGCAAGCTATCCACACTTGTATTTTGTTGATATAGGTTTTTGAATTTAATTGATTTTTTGGTAGGTAGATTGTTTTTGTTTTATTGCTTTTGTAATGTAGACTATTATTAGTTTCTCTAGTTATTTAAGGATAATAATGTAAATTCTCTATATACAAGTTTAATGGTGGATGATAATCTAATGGAGGGACCTTTGCATTCTAAACTTTGTTTTATTATAATAAATGGTGAACTTGAGTACTTATATATATATATATAGTTAATTGAAGAATCTATTTGAGAGTCGTGACTTCTTTAACTTTTTAATGAAGTTCAAGCTTGGGAATAAGATATTTGTGCTATTTCAAAAAAATTCTTTCTAATCTTTTGCTTTCTTTCAATCTCCTTATGTTAATAAAGATCATTAATTGCTTGAATTAGATTGAAAATCTATTTGGCTCCATTAACCCACTCAAAGATGTCTTATGATGTGTCATAACATACATCATAAATTTGGTAAAAAGTCAAGTCTACTATGCAAATCCATTTGATCATGCTCTTATATGCATCATACAATCTTTCATAAGTAACCCCATTTCTTATAATGTCATAATGACGTTAGATGTTATTATAACTTCCTACATAAATTACAAAGTATTTGACACATGACCAAAAGTGTCACCTCAAAGTGCAATGCTCTCTTTACCATATGAGGAAAGATAATAAATAAATACATAACATTGAGAGGCAAGGTTGAGACACTTTTACCAACATCGATTAGATCAACTTTATGGTTGTGGAAATGATTGAAATCAACAATCTTAGACAATACAAATGGTCTAGATGACTTTGGTGTCAATTAGATTTCTTTTAGTGTTTGAAATAAAAAATTACTAGAAAGATGTGTAAATGATAATATGGTAATGCTCGAATATCCTTGAATTTAAATGATGTGCATTGAATTCCTCTAAATTCTAGTACATAGCAATAAATTGCATGAAATGTGTACGAAGTTGACTGATGGTGGAAATGAAGTGGGCAAGAATTGACAAATTTTGAATTTGAGTTTTTTTTAATTTAAGGGATCAATTCCATGTGGTGTAGCATTGATCTCATGTCACAAGATTGACCAAAGGTAGAGGTATGCTAATATCAATATGGGGAATGACTGTTTGGACATGACATTTGTAATAAATGCTAATTATGTGGGAGTATGTGTGGGTACAAGTAATCTATATAGTTGAATATATAGAAATGAGTGTAAATGGAAAGTAGGGAATGAAACTAACTTTACACAAGAATGTGTCATTTATCAATATGTAATTACATCAATTTAAACTCATAATATTAAACTAAAAAATATGAAGTTTTTTTTACACTGAACAAAGAAAAATATTAAGAATAAAAGCTACCAACATATAGTTGAATAAGACCTAAAATAATTCTCTCAAGGATTACATTGTCACCATATAGATGACTGAAAGTTAAGAGTAACAAAGAGTCAATACTTGAGCTAAAATATTTTATGGCATAGGCCAAGGTGGTTGTTGTCTTGAAATTGTTTATCTTGGTCTTGAATTTGTTGAAATTGATCCACGACCATTACATTTTTCTTTGATAATTCTTGAAGTTACAAATAATATAAAGAACCAACTTGAAAAAATATGTCAAAGTAGTCTTAGAGTGCCAATTACTTGAAAATAGTTGCTAGAGAACACAACAATACATCTAACCTTCCAAATATGTTTTAAAATGACTTGTCTAGTTGAATCAACAATCACATTGTCATGCATGCCAAAACCAAAAATAGTTTCTTTCCTATTCAACTCATCATGAAAAATCACAAGAAATTTTTCAAAAAACATCAGTCCATTGAAAAAACAAATGAAATTTAACATATGACTTTATGTTAAAAAAGAGATCTAAAACTAAATGTGAATTGGCATGGGTATGCAAATATGACATTTGTAATATTTAATTTCAATATTTATTAAAGTGCATTGTATTTGTGAGGTATGGGGTCAATTGATGCCATTGGTGCCTGATGGCTATCAAGTAATATTCTTATATGCAAAATTAAACCATTGTAGAATTTGCAACCGAGTGTACGAGTAGGACAACTAATTTGGTGGGGATGTACATTTTCAATCTAATAAATTAGCAAGTTCTTGTCTTAGATAGCTACCTGGATAAAGAAAAGACAATTATGAACATTTTAGGAGCTACTAGTGGTAGGGGAAGTATAAAATGTTGTGGATGATGATTTTTTTTGTTTTTTCATTCATTTGTTGTACTATTTTAATTTTGGTTTAGATCACTTTATTTTGAGTCTTTTTGTGTGTTGTGTTCTAAATTTTTGTTTGGTCTCTTCCTTTATTTCTTTTGAATTTGTTTGGCATTTTTATGTCTGTACCTTTGGATGGGACTATTTCTATTAATTTATTTTTGCACCAATTTGTTTACATTTTCACTTCTCGATCTTTCCATAAGACAAATGAAGAATAGGGCATAGAAAGGAGTGAGAAGAAAACCTCATAAAGTGTTTTACACTATGTTGTTATTTTTTCTCTATGCATTTTCCTATCTTTAAATTTTTGTCCAAACTTTTATTTTCATTTGGATTTTGATGTGCATTTTTTTATTGAACAAAGCTGAAATACAAAGAAAAGAATAAGCAGTCCAAAAGGAGATTGGACGAGAAGGAGAATAACAAAATAAATCCAATGAACAGACTGCAACACAACTGAGACAACCAAATACTAGACTATGAAATTAATATACAACCATTAATAAGAGTAACAATAGTTGTCCTATCCTTAAACAACTCAAATGATCAAGCTGATTGAACCAACCACATACATTATAAAATAACATATGAATCATAAATACTCAAAGTTTGAACAAGTTGTCTAGAACAACACAAATGACCTAGTTGGTTGAACCAACCAAATCCATTACAAAATAGTAGATGAAACATAAATTATACTCAAAATTTAAACAAACTTTGGAGTTGTCTAGAACAACGGATGTCCCCTTCATGAAGTTGCAAAAACTGGTATTTGACCTCTTCCAAAAGCTTGCAGTATTTAGCATCCTCTCTCAACTAAAAATATGACAAAAAAAGTACTTGGGTGAGTGCGGGATCATGGAGGTCCAAAAAGTGGTAATATGACAAAAAAGTGGTTGACAACCTTTTTATCTGAATTTGATGAAACGAAAAGGGTTTATTGAGAAAATTTTCAGCTTTCAAAAAATATAAGATATGCCTTATTTAGAATTAAATAGATAATTATTATTGATTTTTTACATACATTTTGACTAAATTCCTGATTGATAGGCTGATTGAAAAACATTTGTAATTCTTAAACGATTTCACATTTTTTAAATTTGAAAGATGTGGCACATTCTATGCTTCCCTTACTATAGGATAAAAAAAATAAAAAAAATTGAATTTCATAATATTTTGACCAAGTTATTATGGTCAGACAAACAACTTTTAATATTTAAAAAAAAAATTAATAAATTTTTTTATAACTAATCATTTACTTACAAAAAAAATGTGGCACATCTGGGCATGTGTCCTCTACATATTGATTTAAAAAAATAAAAAATTTGTGTGTACTTAGGTTGGTCAAACATACATCTGCTTATTATTTTTTCCTGAAAAAATTAGTACTACTGCATTAAAGTTTTAAATTTTTACCAAATAGATTTACTTTTTCCCAAAAAAGGAATAGTATCTTAGAAACTACATTCAATTTTCAATAAATTATGTTCTTACATATTTTTCAAATTATCTGAATAACTTATTTAAATTTTTATGTCAAGTTGTCTAACTCTATTTTTTTGAATTTTCATTGCCACTTAAGGGCCTAGTTTGGACCCCCACGATCGTGCACTAACCTGTAACATGATTTGAAAACATAGCTAAGCATCTACTTGTCCAACTATGAAGCAAAATAGTTTGTCTCATAGTATCAACAACCACATTCTTATGAAGCCCAACACCCAACACTGCTTCTTTCCAATGCAACACATGCTCAAAAATAGAAAGGAAAATTTTAAATATAGCCTTCCTCTTTTTTAGCTCAAAAACAATCCCAAAAATTATGTTTTAAACTTTCAATATGTTGGCAAAAAGGACACTTCATTGGTTGAATCTTTAAATATTTCAATCTATCTCCCATTGGTAATTTATGATGCAAAACTTTTTAGGTTAGAATTTGAGCATTTTCTTCCACTCTAGACATCCAAATTTGAGCACTTAGGTTCCTCCATTTCTTTTCTCGAAATCTACATTTCCATTTGATATTAAGTCTTGATCATACTTGGAAAGAGTTTTAAATAAATCTTCTTCAAAAGAAAACAAAAAAGGGCATTTCTCAAGCCATAGCCAATCTTTAAAGAGATTGCAACATATAGGAGTGCAAAGTTTCATTATAAGATCCATAAGAACCAATGATTTTACAAATATCACAAAACCCTTGAACCTGTTATTTAAACTAAATGATTTTTTGGAGCTTTGTCAATCCACCCAATCAAGGGAATTGAAGTCCCACAAATCACCAAACTGTTGCACACCTTTCTTGAAAAGATAATGAGCTTGCTCAGGGAAGGTAATAGCCAACGGGTGTCTATGATATTGTATTAGTTTGTTTCACCAGATAGATGAAGTCATGAAGCTAAAACCATGTTGCAAGGATTCCTTCCAATTTAAAAATTTACAAACTTGTTGCCATGCCTTCCAAATAGATTACAAAGCGAATGAATCTTTAATACGGAAGAAAGGTGCAAGAAGAATTTCATCTAGTCACCCAACACCTTGCCACTTGATATTCATAGAAGCAAGAATAGTATGGTATGAACTAAAATTTTCTATTGTTCTTCTCCCGAAAAAACTTTGATTATCCATTTTGCTATTAAACAATTCCCTTGTGTCTTAAGGTTCAAAAGTGTTGAATTAAAGTAGCTTCGGTCAGAGATGAATGATGATTGAATTTATTCAACATCATCATTTATATCGAAATCGCTACATCCAAGTATATGTGTTTGATCTGCAATTAGAGATTATTACTTGTAGATTATTGACTTGCATAGTCTTCATTGAATCCCGTTCAAGTATCAATTCCGATGATCACTTCCAGATCGAACATCATTATTTATTTGTTTGTGTATATTAAAGTTTAGATCGAACTTATAGATATATCCTATTGTCAAAGTAACTGACACCGATTGATAATCGGGTAGTTAGTTAAGACAGAATGACACAGACAATGGGATGTGTCTCCCATTTAGATACTTAATATTGTTCAATCCTCATTTGAAGACATCGAAATAAATATATGTTTTGCAATTGAGGATCGACAATCAATAAGAGAAATTCAGACTTAGAATTCATAATACATACATTCAGATTTAGTTTGACATCAACTTCATAATTATAAGATTCATCATTCTGATTTTAATCTGATAGATTTAATCATAATTAACAAAAAGACCCAATCCTCCTTTACTTTTAGGTTGTATGCAATGTAACCAAGAGGATGATCTAAAACCAGTCTTTCCATCCCGATTAGTCCACATAAATTATCAAATAATTTAATTAAGTCATCATATCCCTTTTTGGAAGGCATCTAGCAAGAGGAGAAGTAAACTTGAGAAGCTAAGAATATCTTGTTCACCACTTAGATTTTTCCAACCACAGATAGAAATTTCTTACCCCAATTAAAGATTTTTCTTTTTAGCTTAGCTAAGAACCAATTCCACATATCAAACAAAGTAACCCCCACTCCAAAGGGTATGCCCAAGTATCAAGTAATCTTCCCATGCCTAATTTGCTTCCATTCTTTGGGAATCCAGTGCGGGGCCTAATCAAAATGAATCATGATAAATTTGGTTTTGTGATGGGCAAGATTTGAACCCGATAGAACAGTACAAATTTAGGACTACTAAGACATTAATTATTTTTATTTCAAAGTTTTGAACAAAAAGCATGTTGTCATCAGCAAAGTGGGAATTAATCCCCACTGCATTGTTTGGAATAGAAATACCTTTGATGAACTTCATATGATTAAAATTTTGCAGCAAATAACCAAATGCATCAACAACAAGCACATAGAGAAATGGTGATAGAAAGCAGCCTTGTATAATGGAAAGTTGTAAGGGGAATGTATCACTCAATGAATCATTGATCACCAATTGGGCATTTGCATCTTGAAGCAATATTTGAACATGTTTGCATATTTTAGGACCAAAACCCAACCATTGCAATATTTTGATAATAAATCTCCACCACTTTTTGTCATAGGCTTTATTGAAATCAAGTTTTATCAAAACAACATCTTGACCTGATTGTTGTGCATTTTTTTCAATGGATGGAGATAATGAGTAGTAAAATAGAGTACAAAGGAGAGAGCACTTGGAAAGTATTTTAACCCTTAGTTTCTTCACCGATTATTGAATTTTTCTAAGGACCTATTTATTTGCAGTAATTGCTTGTACTATTATGACTTTGATTTGTTTAAATGTATTATAGGCAATGAAAGAATTGATTTGTTGTTGTGATATATTTAAATTTTACAGATAAACAAAGTTATGGTTTTGTTTCAAATTTTTCAAATTATTTGTTTATGGTTTAGATAGAGTAGGTAGTTGTTGGATAAAAATGTTTTTATTTATTTTAACACATGGTTGGTAATAGATTCTGAACACGGAATTTTGTTTTGTGCTCTACTGTGGTTATGAATTTTCTACATTTTTTTGGAAGTTTTTGGTGCATGGACAATGGTGTGGGGGAGGGGAGGAGGAGGGGGCCTTGGGGCTCCCCTAGTCACGAATGATAAACTTGATGCATGTGTTTCTTCTATGTTTTCTTGCAAGTTTCCCTTTGTTTTTTTTTTTGGGGATCCTAAATTTAGTTGTTGTCCCTGCTCGACCGATTGACAAAGTGTTTTTTGATAAGGTGGGTCTATCTTCTTGGGCCAATAAAGCTACTGGATCTGGGTCCTTTTAGGTTGAAGGAAGTATCGTTCCAACAGTGATACATTTAGATGAAGGTATTATGGTCAATTTACTTGATTTTTTGATGGATGAGGTAATTTATATTATGAACAATACTTTGATGGGCAAGTTATTTGCCTTTAAACCAAATATTGACTTAGCGCTCAAATGGTTTGTTGTGGTGTAGAAGCTAAAGGGAAATGTTTCTATCAGTGTAATAGAGGATGGTCTTTACTTCTTTCATATTCTTAATAAGGAGGATCTCATTAAAGTTCTTATAGAAGGCCCTTGGTTCTTTGACAAGGGGCATAGAAATAATTTTTCCCTTTGTAAGTGTAAATTGATTTTTGACCCTTTTGTTGATATTTGTGTGGTTGCCCCTACTTGGGTTTGTTTTCCAAGGTTGCCTCTAGAATTTTGGATCCCTAAGATTCTTTAAAGAATTGATAACTCTTTCAAGCAACTTTTATCTATTGATAAAGTTACCTTGTAGAGATAGGCTCTTGTTTTCTAGACTATGTGTAAGCGTTGAAATGCAAAAAGAGTTACCCATACAAATAACCCTTCATTCAAAGTTTGGTAAGTGGGTTCAGCCAATCATTTATTAGAATGATGTCTTTTTCTACCAGAACTATAAAAAATATGGTCATTTAGTGTATAAATATTATAAGCCAATCTCTAAGAAGGAAGAATTGAAAAATAAAGAAGTTGTGAGGGAAGAGTCCCCTTCTAAGGCCTTAAGGAGGAAAGAAGAAAGTCTGCCAATATCCTATAATGTTGTTGATCTGGATGTGGCCTAGAAGTTGGATGGGATCAAAGAGGGAGTTGGATCTCCCCCTATTAAGGATATTTTTAGGAAGAATTTTTCTTCATCGGTTGAAGATAAGAAGAAGGAATGTTAATGGCAATTGAATGATGGTGTAGTAAAGAATAAAGAAGAATAGAAGATGTAGTAAAGCATAAATAAGAACACAAGAAGGAATGTCAAATCTTGCAGAAGGACGGTCTAAAATAACACATGGTAATTGGTGTCAAGGTTCCTCTTGAGGAACAATTTTTGGAAGAAGGTGGAATGGTTGAGGAGTTAAATATTATGAAAATTAAGCCTCCTAAAGCTAGCACTGAGGATTCAAGAAAGGACAACTTTGGAATAGATAAGGTCTACATATTCAGTTCTCAAAAGATTCATGAGTAGAAACAACTCCTGGAGGCTCGGGATGGCAAACAGTTGTTGGGTCAAGAGGAAAATTTGAACGTACAGTTTACTAGTGAAAAAGATATAAATGTTGGCTTTGGTTTGGGGTCTCATTCTACCATTATTTTTGATGGTTTATTATATTAATGGGGTGGATTGTACTTCTCAAGGGAAAGGGAGAAAGAAGACAAGTGGAAAAATTTAGATGTGGGTGGTGATTTTAAACAAGGGAGACCTAGCGAAAGGGAAACATGCTCTAGAGAAACAACAAGAGAAGTTTCTTTGGGAAAGAAAAGGACACTAGAAAAACTTTTAGGGTAAATAAAATAGAAGAAATTAATTGTTTTTTTGGAAAAGGGGGAGGTTTTTCTCATAAAGAATAGCTAACCAAGTTTAGTTCTAGTGTATTCTAGAAGATAGAAGGATTGTCTATTGTCCTTATGAAAGTATTAACTTGGAATATTAGAGGACTTAATAGTTCTCATAAAAAAATATTATCAAGAGTTGTATCATTGATAATAAGGTTGATATCCTTCTTATTCAAGAAGTGAAGATGGTTGAATCAAAATTTTCTCAAATTGTTGGTAAAATTTGACCTGTTATTGAGTTTATGTCATTCTTGCAAAAGGTTCTTTTGGTGGGATTACCACCTTATGGAACCCTTTTTTCCTCTTGGGTAGAAAGGTGAGTAATTGCATAAACAACTCGATTGTCTCTTACGGATTTAAATTCTAATGACAATTGGAAGTTGGTTAATGTTTATGCTCCCAATTCTAAGCCTACTAGAAAAATTTGTGGGATAACCTCACCAATATAATAAGTCTTAAGCCTAATTACAATTGGATTCTTGTGGGGGACTTTAACACCCCTCTTTTTCCTTATAAAAAACTTGGAGTACTTGATGATTATTCAAATTGTATGGTGATTTTTTTTTATTTCCTATCTACTACTAGTCTTATGTATGTAGAGCTATAAGATACTCTGATTACCTGGTCTAATAGAAGAATGGGGAAAATGATATATATTTTTATCTCTAATGCTTGGAATATTCTTCCTAATCTTAGTCTTAAGGCTCTCTCAAGAGTGGGATTTGATCATAATTCCAGGCTTCTTCTACAATGGGATAATCAAATAAGAAAAGGTTCTTATCCTTTTAAGTATGAATTAATATGAGCTTCTCACCCAAAATTTAGAAAAAAGAATTTAGATTGGTGGAAGAACCTTGTTCAAGGTACTCTTATATGTTCCATTTGGCCCAAAAAATTGAGCTAGTTAAAAATAAAGTTAGAGGTTGGAACATATTTTATTTGGTAATATATTCCATGAAAAAGATCAGCTATCTAAATATCTTAAGGACCTTTAGGAAAAAATGGTTGTTGGTTCTTATGACATGGAGACTTGTTTGAAAGAGAAATACATCCGATAGGAATGGCATAGACTCATGATAGGAGAAGAAATTTTCTAGAAGCAAAAGTCATGGATTCAATGACTTACAAAAGGAGATAGGAATACTATGTGTTTTTATTAGTCCACCCTTAAGAAAAAAAAGAGAAATAATATCAGAAGTCTACTTAATTTGGATGGTAGCATCTTAAACATTGATGATTAGAGTGTTGATGTTGTTGTTTTATAATTCAAGGAGACCTTTCATGATAATTCAGAGGATATAAATTGTTTGCATTACATTTTTGAAGTGATTCCTATTGTGTCAGGTGAGAGGGATAATGATGAAATGGTTAAAGATATATCTAAGGAAGAATTAAGGGATGTTCTCTTCTCCATTGGAGATTAAGAGTCCCCTAGTCCTAATGGTTTTCCTCCTTTCTTCTAGGATTTTCGGGATAGTATGAGATTCGATCTTGTGGTAGCTATTAGAGACTTCTTCAGGTCTAGTATAGTTTTGAAACAACTCAATATTACTTTAATTGTCTTGGTGCCTAAAAAGGTAGAAATGAACAATTTAGTGGACTTCAAACCTATAAGTCTTTGTAATACTATTTATAAAATCTTGTCAAAGTTGGTTGTTAAAAAAATTAAACCTTTCCTCCACCTCCTTATTTCTCAAAATAAAAAAGATTTTGTTTTGAGGAGGAAAATTTTGGATGCTATCCTCATTATTCATGAAATCATCCACTCTATGAAAAAACAAAAACCTAGGTATGGGATATTGCTAAAGCTTATGATAGAGTTTCTTGGTCTTTTCTACTTGTTCTATATAATTTTAGGTTCAAAGGAAAGATTCTATAGATTAGTAAAGAATTTGTAAATATGCCCAAGTGCTCTGTCATGGTTAATGGTATTCCTAAGTGATCTTTTTCATAACTGTTGTTGAAGTCCTGGGAAGAAACATTGAGAAAATGATTGATACTAGTGTTTTTAACCGGGTTAATGCTACTTTTTCTTTACCTCCTTCATCTCGCTAGTAGTTTGTGGATGATGCCATCCCTTTTGGGGCTTCTTCTATTATGGAATCTAGAAAATAGAACAATGTATTGAATATTTATGCTAGAGCTTTTGGTTAGTATATTAATTAGACCAAGAGTGCTCTATTTCTTCAATATTGAAGTTGCCCTTAAAAATATGATTGATAAAATTTTGAGGTATCAACATAATCAATTCCCTACTACATATATTGGTTTCCCTTTGTCTAATAATAATTTTACAAATAATTATTGAAATGGAATTATTGAGAGAGTCTAGAAAAACCTGGCTAGATGGAAAGGAAATTTTTTTAGTTGAGCTAGAAGGTATAATTACTTAAAGCCTCTTTATAAATGTCCATGTTTACTTTATTTATTTAAGATCCATGCTTTCATGGAGATAATTGAGAAAATACAAAAGAAAACTTATCTAGTTAGGTACTAAAGAAAAGAAGAGGATTGCTCTTGAGAATTAGGAGATTGTTTGGAAAATAAAAAAGAATGGAGGACTAGGAATTAGGATGTTGCAGCCCTTTAACAAAGCTTTTCTTTCTAAGGTTGGATAGAGATTTCTTGTGAGTAATAAATATTGGACCCTTATTACTAAAACTAATTATATGGGGAATAGGGACCAATGTTGTTTCATATCTTCCCCCTCTCTCCCTTATGGTTTTGTAATTTGGAATAACATTGAAAATCAGAAATCTGCTCGAACAAGGTTTGTGTTATAGGGTGAGAAATGGTAAAAGAGTTAATTTCTGGTAAGAAAAAGGGAATGAAGTCCCTTTGTTGTCTTTTATCCATATTTTTTTGGTTTAATGGGTCAATTGATAAGACTAAATGGTATGCAGTTGCATGATAACATATAGTGGAATAGTCTATATATGGCTAAATGCAAATATTTTCTATTACAGGTGTCTAGTAGGCAAGAAGGGAGGAATAATTTGATTGATCAATTTTTGAAGCATATTGGAGGCTGCAATTTCTATTGTATGTTTGATGAAGGGGACTCCCCTTACAAATCTGAAATCAAACACACACAAAGAGACTTGCAAGATGGTTGCAATATGCCATTAAATTTCAGATTTAAAGAAAGAAAATCAACAACATTCTTATTTTCTTAAATCATAAAATGATTACATCAAACTAAAGCTCATGGGCTTCCTTACAATCTGGCTTCATACATACAAAAATATGTAACATAAGGTCTTCAATATTTTGGCCTCATTTCGAAAGCATTTGGGTATGCAACCACAAATTCTCCAAAAGCCCCCTCTCCAAATGAGAAAGCATCATTATATAGAAATTATGTGAGAAAAAACCACAGTTGGTTTCCCAAAACAACCTCCATAAACCACCAAGAATTCCAATGCCCAACTTGAGGAGAGATAAGAAAATAAAATATAAAATAATTCATTGCCTTCACCACCTTCAAATGGGTGCCTAACTTTTGGCCAATCATCTTGGTCAATCAAGACACCTTATTTGACTCTCGGTGACCTCGATGGCTCCAAATACGATCATGCAACAACATGAAAAGATTATGGCACAAACATGCAACTAAATTCAAGGAATGCAACTAAATATGCACCCCAAATGGTCCCCACCAAGAATTTGGGTGCCCAAGAGGGGTATTTTCCTAATTTTGCCTTAGAAAATATTCATAAATACATAATTCCCACCAAAATTACAATTACAATTTCACCACTAGGTAAATGACAAAGTTGCAAATCAAAATATTTATTCTCCTAACCCCTAAGTGTTGGAGTACAATAAACATTGAGAGGGGGGCTGAATCAATGTTCATACAAATTCACATAAATTTAAAAACAACTTTTCTGATTTGCATGTTTAAACAAGATGAGACATAACTAAAATGAATAGACAATGTAAAACAAGGAATCACATGAGAATGACACAAAGAATTTTCTTGAGTGGAAAACCCTCTTGGGGAATAAAAACCACTCAAAATGCCTCATTGGCTTAATTTGATAGAAAAATTTGTTTACAATGCCTCACTGGCAATACTATCTCACTGATAGATTTTTTCAATGCCTCGCTGACTATAATTCACTATTCATAAAAACCATTTGAATTTCATACATAGAGTATCATCTCTTTTTCTCTCTATAACATCCTCTGATCTTGCATCACTTAATATTCAAAGGAAAAATTTCAAGTACAACATAATGATGTATATATATATACTTGTATACACAACACTATGAGATACTTTCAAAAATTGATCAATTTCACAAAGAATTGAGTGTGCTATCACTACAAATCTCAATTATAGAATATGAATCAATAAAATTCTTTGTACAATCTAAGAATAATGGTCCATTTCTTCTCAATACACTGAAGAATGAATTCAAGGAAGTACATATAGTGTTTTGCATTTTCAAACTGAACCATAACTGCCATTCTTTTTCAACTATTTTCCAAACTGTTCCTTAACAAAATACTATCACAAACTGATGCTCAAATCACTTTGTTACCAGTCATTGATAAACACATTCAATACATAATTAAAAAATGAGCAAGATGAAAAAATTTAGTAAATAAATGCCTGTTTTCAACTTCCTTTAATCAAAAAAGGAAAAATGACTGACAAGATTAATCATAGCTTACCATATCCAAAGACATGGGTTCAAGAATAACTATAACCCGACCCAGAAAAACCAAAGTTTCATTATACAATAAGCCTGAGATTTAAAAACAAACTCGACTAACAAAGCATGGCTAAACCCTTAAGCAAAGAATGTTATTTTTAAGGAACCCGATTAGGGTTTTGTAAGAGAAACTAATCATAGCCACGCCAAGAACTCATGAAAGGACCAAACAAGGGTTCTACAGATTTAGACCCAACAAATGATTGTTAACAAGCTTCCAAAAGCATAACAACAACAAAATCATGAAGCATTTAAGTTAAAAACAAGATTTACTTCTTTCTCAAGGAACATAACCGTCGACCAAACAAAAACACCAAGACTTAAACAAGAAAATCCCTTAAGATTAACGGAGAAGGACTGAAAACACTTGTAGGTTACATTCTTGCCTATAGAAATTGAAATCCATGCCTTTTGCATCCTGACCAACTATCACAGTCTTCAAAAAACTATCAACACTGCCGCCAAGAGAAACCATAGCTTGCCCATGCCCTAGTTTGAGGGCCTTCCATAAAAAAATGTGCTTTACAAATGCTTTGAAAAACTTTGAAACAAAATATCTTATGTCATATAGTATTCACCTTTATAAGCTGGATGGATTGATATCCATTTTTATTTACAACGCTTTTGCAACTTTAATACCCAAGGAAACTTTGAAAGGACATGCACTAGGAAACAAAAGCCTCTTTAGAGCACATTAAGCCCTTCAATGGATAAACCAATATAAATATGATCACATGATGAGGTTTACAGCACATTGTGAATATGATAAGCACTGAATAAGCACCATATACCTGAAACCAATAAGCAATTCCAACTGAATACCTGTTCATCACTGAATAAGCATTGAAACCAACTGAATATATGAATATCATCATATCAACACCAATCAAGGTATAGCAACACCAAACAATGTTTTTGTCAACAAGGACAACAAAAAGAAAGAAAGGAGCATAAAACCAACACTAAGCCCTTATTGAAAAAAAATGAAATAACAATAGTTTTGGTGATGCAAGATTGCTAGTACCCCTAGATGCTCCTGCATCAAACACCTGGAGTAGGACATTTTTTGTGAATATGGAATCACAAAATGGATTTGAGCGGTATTACCATCCTTTTGGATTGCAAGAAATCCTCAACAAACTCCATCACCAAATTTGGTACCTACAATTGAGAAAAGTGTAGCAGAGATTACATTGTAGGTACCTACAATGTAATCTTTGCTACACTTTCTCTATGCCTTCCCAAATAATTCATTTCCTTCACCACCTTCACATGTGCACCTAACTTTTGGCCAATCATCTTGGTCAATCAAGACACCTTATTTGACTCTCGGTGGCCCGATGGCTCCAAATATGGTCATGCAACAACATGCAAAGATTGTGGCCCAAACATGCAATTACATGTTGTAATGGAGTGAATTTTCACCCCTGAAAAATTCCTCGTTTGCATCCCCTCGCTTTAGAAAAATTAAATCCAACAATGCATTTCTACCTCATCCATTTGATTCCCACCCACTTGGTGGTTTTCTATAGTGTCGGTGGGGGAATTTTTATCAAGGATGCTAGTGCGACACACAGATGTATGTGCAGTGCACTGTTGTCCTAATGAGATTCCTACCTCTAGAATCTACAGGGGTGTTAAACTTGCCATTGGCAATGCAGCGTAATGATCCTATGCCTCTTGATCGACTTCAAACGACTTCCTTCCCTCCATTTCACCTTGAAATTTATCTTTCATTCATTCACTCTAATTTCTACAAATCTCTACACACTCTTCTTGATCTTCTACACTCCATTTTTCTCACCATTGTTGAATCTCAAATGCATTACTCCGCTAGATTTCACTCTCATTGTTGCAAGAACGATTGCATCTTCAAGTTTGCAAGCTTGCATCTCCCTTCACATGCTCAAGGGCACCTTGCTTGGGAGGTGATATCTACTTCATTTTAGCATTGTCATTCAATTTCATAGCATAGCATTGTTCCTCTTGCTTGGTATTTCCTCCATTGCTTTATTTATCATATTTTCTATCTCATGGCTATTTTGGTTGTCCGTAGAGGTGGGAACACCTAAATGAGGATTTGACTATGGAAAGCCCCAAACAACCCCAATTTTTTTCCCCATTCTACTATGTGTAGGTTTTACGTTCGTGTGGAGCTTGTGGGAGGTTGGACCATTTGTAATTTGTAGTTATGTCACGTTTTTATCCTTGTTAAGTTCTAGTTAGAACCTTAAAAGTATTTTCTCTCATTATTTAGTTATTTTGTCACTTTCTGTTGTCAGTATCACTTTAGACCGTATTAGTTAAGTAGTTAGCTCATTTCTTGAGGTTTTGCATTGCATTGCATTTCATACTTTCTATTCGTATGGACACCAACACACCTGTGAGCTGCTAGTTGTCATCCCTATTCTGTGTTGCTATCTTCTACTAGAGAGCTATCTAAGGTGTGGTTTGAAATATGAAAACTTGCTCTCTTAACCACCTAAAACTCTTGGGTTAGAAAAATGATTGCACTATTGAGCTTGTTCTTCTTTCTCTACCTTGAACATCTTACAACTTCCCTAAACCTTCCACCTAGCTTGAGGTATATCATGGCAGCTGATCATTCTAGACCCCTTGTGAAGCGGGGTCTTGAGCGTTTGGTCCCCCTCTACATATTGGTGA